>CM073759.1:131176585-131532177 GCA_037127475.1 Arma custos | reverse complement strand
ATCTAATATTTGTTTAAATCTGACAAACTTCACAGCTCGAGGATATTATTAATTTATATCATTACAATAAATCAGTGGTATTCAAGACATCATTCAACCTTACAAAATTATTGTTCAACTACTTTTATCGAACAAATTGTTGAATATGGATATTACTTGTACTGGTAAGTGATATTTTTTCGAAATAAAAAATCTTCTAATAATCAAACAATATTAATTTTTTTTTAAATAGCCGAAGAATTTTTCCTCATTTTGAAACTTTGTGATGAAAATGACTTGCACCCATTTGTATCCGGGCTAATTTTTCTATATTTAATAGCTGCACCTTTCCTATGAATAATAAGACAAATTTTAGCCTGCAGACTCGAGTACATCTTTTTTTTAGAGTACTTTATTTCGAGAAGAGATTTTTTGAAAAATGGTTGAAGCACCCAAAAGAAGAAAGAAACTCTTATCTATCTTAGAGTTTCTTTCGACCAAAATTAATTTTGAAAACATTACAGAGGACTTTTGATAGGAAAGTAATGATATTGGCAAGCAATTCTTCCCATTATAAAATGGGTACCCAATATAAGGGGGAAAATCTGGTGGTTGAGCGTGATCTAGGACAAATCACCTCCCTGCACAACCGTTGTCCATGAAACAGTATAGGCTCTACCATGTTCTGAACCCACGTTCACGGGTTGTACTGGTGCAGGGTTTTTTTTTAGGTTTATCGCACATATTTTCCAGCTGTCAACCAACCAATATTTATTCTCTCTCCTTCTTTTAAAGCTCGTGATATAGCATTTTGTTCTTAGAACCGTTTGCTAAACCTGCCCGCGTAGAAGGAACTTATTGATATTCCAACACCCATTTTCGCCTTTCCATCTCTTTCATCTGTTAGGGCGATAACCTTGTTCCTCGCTAACATCAATATTTCCATGAAACAAATTATGATGGATTCTCAAAAAATTAATCTTCAGCCTTACTGATGGAGATCCGTTTAGCTGCTCATGAGCTCTGACACTGTCTAATTTATAAACTGACATCTTAATAACTTTACAACATTTTTTTACTATGTTTTACTGAATATTTTGTATTAAACCTTAAATAATTAATTACAATGCCGAACTTAGTATTTATTTATAACGATTCTTTAAAGTATGAAAGTAATATATAATGGTTGTAAAATCTAGATTCGAAGCTATAAATCAAGCAATTAGCGTTAATGCTCCTCCTTTTATCTGTTCGAAGCTCCAGGTTATTTATGGCACCTCCTCAAACAATGAGAACTTTTTTTCCATGTAGTATAGAATTGTTTTCTCATTTTCTAATCTGTAGGAGACTATATTCAGATGATTAAATGCTTTCTCAGATGAGGCAGTTGCTTAACATTTCATGTTATAAAAATATTAAAGTGAAACTTTTTTTCTATCACCCCAAAATGTTTCGTTTATCTATCGCATGTCGCATTACAGTGTGGTATCTATGGTAACAGTGTATTCTGTTGCTTTATTTTCGAAGTATTGAAATGCGATAATTTTTTGTAAAGGAGCCTTTTAGCCGTCTTAAGTTGTTGGGGTCCATTCATATCACTTGGATACAACCTCAACAGACGACAGAGCAGCGTTGCTATGATAAGAGTAGGGTATTGCATAGCTATCTAGCAAGGCAGTGACTATTTAATTGTGTACAGTGTGTAGTGTATAGTGTTTAGTGCTACTAGGAAAGGGTCATCATGCTGGGCTTATGTACACCTCTACAAGACTCTGAAGATGAGTCCCCCTTCAAAAAAGTAAAGACAGGGAAGAAATCGGCCAAGATGAAGCCAAGGAAACCAGAAGAAGCGCCACCGGAAGTGACATCGAACAGCTGTACAGCTCTGGCTAATATACCACCAACTGAGGAACCTACAGCGGCCCCACCGAAGAAGATTCCTCCAGTTATAATGGACCGAGAAAACTTCACGTTAAATGAGGTGAGTGATTTCATGAACAAAATTAATATAAATCAATATTTTATCAAACAGATGAGGACTGACATCCATATTTATCTATGGAGACCGACCGACCCACATTAGAAATAAATTTAAAACCTCGCGACATTCGTGATAAAAAATCTTGATCTTTCTATTCCTATATCTGACGACAGAAAGGCATTTGAACCTATTACGGCTTCGGGCACAAGACGTAAGCAAAGACTGCACCAGGTGGAAAGAAATGGAATTATCACCTGTAGTGATAACTGTTCTACAAGGTATCACTATAAAAGTTAAACAAGACAAATGCTGTTCAATCGGAAATGCAAGCATACATAAATAACATGAGTATTAAGCAACCAACTACATCCGTATCAGCTGTGGGAGATTTTTGTGCACCTGTGTGTCGACTTGATGACGACAGAAAACTTCGCGGCAATTTATATTAAAGTGAATGAAAATATAAATTATATCACGGATTTTCTAGGTTTTCATCTTGCTCCATTCGCTACCTTTTTTACCAATTTTCCATTAACGAAAAACATATTCGCGAATGCCTATTATTTTATCTGGTGATTTCAATACAGATATTAAGAAAGAGGAATCTGCTCTACTTGCTGAATACTTGAGAGAAGTATTCAATCTTGAAATGACAAATGATAGAAATGTACCAACTACGAGATATGATACTACAATCGATGCGGTTTTTTCCAGGTATACTCAAAAAATAGAATGTAAGACATTATTTATTTATTTCAGTTACCATAAAATGTTAATTATTGTGAGACTCCAGGTGAAGATGAAGTTATTGATAGAATAATTGGAGTTGACAATGATTCAATGATAATAAATATTGCTCTTACTTTAATATGCGTTTATCATCTAAATGGTTGTATTAAATATGTAATCCGTACTCTAATACGCAAATTGAAATTAAATTTTATAGTTGAATATTTAGTCTACTGTTGATTTCGCATTATCATTCCCATTTTTCAATAATTAAGTTAAGATTAAAAACGAAATTTTAATACCCTAAACAGAATAATTTTCCAAAAACTTTTAGTTAAATGTCTACAAACCGAAAAAAAATTTCACTTGCATCGTCGATGCCGTGTATGTGCATACCACATACTTTCCTGATTTCTGGAAATTATCCATAGTTAAGAGATAGAAAAACCTAAAAACCACCAGAACTCCCATCTTCTCGCAGTCCTATATCTCTCCTACCCATAATGGGCAAAATACTTGAAAAACTCATTCTGAAACGTCTTCATCCTATAATAGAATCCAACCAAATAATCCCAGATCACCAATTTGGTTTCAGAACATCGCACTCCACAATCCAGCATTGTCATCGTGTGATGGACGTTGTCTCATCCGCATTAGAGCGCGGAATGTACTGCACGGGAGCTTTTCTCGATGTAGAGCAAGCTTTTGATCGAGTCTGGCATCTGGGTCTGCTTTACAAACTCCGTAAATTCTTAACTTCTACTTACTGCCTTATTACCAGTCCCTACCTCAGTAATAGAACCTTTAAAGTAAGCCATAATTTTTCCTACTCTTGCCTCTTTACCCAGTCTGCTGGTGTTCCTCAAGGTAGTATCCTGGGTTCCATCCTATACACTATATATACAGCTGACATCCCAACCCATCCAAGCACTGTCCTCACTACGTACGCTGATGACACATGTGCGTTATCAGTAAATAAGGATCCATTTCTTGCATCCCAATCTCTTCAATCCCATATCTCAAACTTTCAAGAATGGTGTCAACATTGGAGAATTAAAATAAATCCTAACAAATCCTACAAAATTACCTTCACTCTTCGTCGTAATCCTACAAATTCCTGCCCTACTGTATCCTTAAATAACATTCCACTGATACCTGTCGAACAGATACGTTACCTAGGACTCCATCTGGACAAACGTCTCACTTGGAATCCTCATACAAGACTGAAAAGACAAGAAACTGTTCGACGTTTTCGCCTACTTCAACATTTACTGGGCAAACGTTCAAAGCTCCCAATTAATCACAAAAGACTCATTTACATAACAGTTATCAGACCTATTTGGACATACGGAGTTGATCTTTGGGGCTCTACTAAACCATCCAATTCATCTCGTATCCAATCCTTACAATCCAAAACCTTTGTAAAATCCTCAATGCTCCTTATTATTTCACAAACAAACTCATCCATCATGATCTTATCCCATATGTTGCTGATTTAACCCAAATTAGATACCTATCCTTCCATGAAAAGCTCCATACGCACTTGAATCCGCTAGTCTCTCAACTTGCTTCCCATAATATTCCTGATAACTCTCCGAGGCGTCTGAAAAGAAGATGGCCTCGAGACCTACTACAGAACTTTATTGCAGTGCTATCAACGAATAGTTTCTCCACAAGTGTTTTTTTTCATATGCTTTGTTCATACAGCAGATTTACTTGATGTAATATAATTACAGTTGTAAATATCAATAAATTATTCTACTCTAAAAAAAAACTTGCTTAGTGGTTTCATAAAACCATACAACTTTTTTAAAAATTATTATCATTTTTAAATTGTATTTACCCATGTTTCATTAATTAAAACAACGTAAACGAAAAAATGTTTAATCCAATTTTATATAGTGTTATTAACAATATACTTAATAGCAATAACTATATAATTTAAGAGCTGAAAATAGCCAATTTTTTTTTATCGTATCTGCTCCGCAGGCTGCCGTTTCGAGTTTATTACAAGTTTTAACAGTATATTTGTTTGATTTTTTAAATTTTCCAAGGACACAAGTTACCGTGAGCTTTAGTATGGAAAAGTGAATGCAATCATGAGCGATGAATAGATTTTAGTAATCATTTCATCAAGAAATAAAATTTTCAACTATTTCGAATTATTGATGATATGATGACAAGGCTTAGTTACGAAAATTGCGAGAACGCGGGGCTATAGGATCGGTGAAGAGAATGGATTTGTCTGGCTTGGTTACGAGCCTTGGTAACTCGGGTGGTTAGAGCACCGCGCTAGGAATGCGGGCGACTCGGGTTCGAATCCTAGTCGAGACAAATCTTTTCTCATCAAAATAAAAATATTTAATAATAATCACCATCAAAATAACAATTAATAAAACATAAATTATAAAAATGTAAAATATAACGTTAGTCAACGAGATCCTAATTAAAGTAATGTTCAATGAACATTCTTCCCCGTATATAAATCGCAAAAATTGCGAGAACAAGGGGGGTATGATCAGTGAAGAGAATGGATTTGTCTGGCTTGGTTACGATCCTTGGTAACTCAGATGGTTAGAGCACCGCCCTAGAGATGCGGACGACCTGGGTTCGAATCCCAGCCAAGACGAATCTTTTCTCTTCACAATAAAAATATTTAAAAATAGATGTTATAGTTTGTTGAAATGTTCATTTCTAGATGAAATGATTACTGAAGTATAAACATTTCCCATAATTACATTAACTTTTCAATGCTAGAGCTCATAAGAGTTTATATCTTGGGAAAATATTAGAAGGGAAACGAATGAAAAGTTAAAACCTGTTGTGACTCAACTCGAAGCGAAAAATTACCTTTTTTCACAATTAATATTTTCTATTCATGACCATGCGTGAGATCGATAAGTACCGGGATTATGCATATTTTTATGGTTAAAAATATTTTAACATCTTAACTTATAGAGTTACTGTTATTAGCCTTATTATAGTTGCTGTTATGAAATTTCTTCATCTAATAATATCCACTAAATGAAATCTGAAGTACTATTGAATTCAAAGCTGTCCAAAATAAGCACTTAAATCTGCATTCAACAAACGGTTATCTTAACTTACCCATAATGAGGCAGTTACTAATATTTACTTTAAACAACTCATTAATTTTTATTTTTAAGGCCATATTAAGAAGATGGCATCATGAAATTCTAAGTTGAATATGTTATTTGAGTACTACCACTGTGTAGTTTCTGTATTTGCCTTTATGCAAGCCTTTTATATTCATTATATTTACATGTATTGTTAGAATACAGTTATAAATTTCAATAAATAAATAACGAAACAAAGTTTGAATTAAAATCTATTTCCATTACAATGTGTTAATTTTTTTTCCAGGGTTGAATTTATTCAATGCAATTTGAATATGTCAGTCAAGGTTCTGTTGATTGTTTTTTTTTTCTTTATGTTATATTCATTCTACTGAATTTTCAGATGAAATAACGTTGAATGTGATTTTTTTTCTAAATAAATAATAACTGTAATAACATGTACTACATTGGAAAATTAATACTTAAATACATTTAGTTTCAAAAAGTAATCCTAATTTTCTCCACACATCAAACATTATTCCACCAATTACAGTTATCGTGAAACAGTCATCAGTAGCGTTGCTTGAGCGAACAATACAATTGTTTATTTATAGTGTGTATACAGGGCTCAGACAGCTGGATAACAACGACTAGCGACAAAAGAACATGGCAATTCTTGTTGTTGGAGGCCAGATTTCGCTTAAGGGTGCTAGCACACATAATAATAATACAAGACTCAATTATTGTGTGTGGTACTTCTTAATATTAAAATTGAGCTGTTGTCCGTATTATTTTCAAATATTCGGAACTTAATTTCCTAGATTTCTTTTTTCGAAAATGGAAGTCTACAACAACCATTTTAAAAAGCCAATCAGAGGATTTGTTGAGTATCCTTGTCTATAGCTTTAACAGAGGAAGCGATGCAGAGCTACGCCAGAAAGATTTCTATTATTACATTGTACATGTCTCCCAGTATATACCTTATTAAACTTTTAGTTTTTTATTGAAGGAATAAAATTGTATTAATTATCTGGAAACATTTATTTAAATGTTGTTACGTTCCGTTACGTTTGGTTAATCTTCAATTTTCGTGGTTTCGCTCTGAAAAATAATAAACAGAATGCATCAGGTTCTAAAAATAACTGTTGTTGATTGATAAAAGAGTGACTGACGACGATTGTTTTAATATTTCCGAACTGCTAAGCTGCTCCTCACCCACGTTGTTGTGGTTACCTTGACATTGGCCTTGCAATTGCATAATGCTCTCCTCACCTGGATTCACCAGTCTGCCTTCGAGCCTTTGTATTTTACGCTTTAGTAACTCAAAACGTTTTTATTATATCTGTACCTAATTGAAGCATAGTTTCTTATAATAATAGTTATATAGGAACAGCTCAATAGAATTTTATTATTGTTATCACAATTATCTGTAACTTTGTATTATTTGTATGTACTACGACTACTTTGGGGGGTTGATTTACATATATGCTAATAGCTACAGATCGACCCCGTGGATCTGTCGATCTTTCTGGGTCACACACAGCCAGTTTAAAAAGCGGGGACTAAGTTGAGAGAAAAATCTAGCAGTTGAGTGTGATTTGAATCGAGTGAAATCACCCGAACAAGTGACACAGAAAAAGCAATATCTCAACTGTGTACGGACCCCAAACTACTGTGAACAATATTAATCTTGCAAAAGACTTAAGTGGTTTCTTCTGGTTTAGACCGTGTTGATAATTGAATGTTGATACTTTTTTATTTCATAGTGTTTCGCCAACGTTTCGCCAGCCATGTTGCTGACTTCTTCAGGGCTGGCGAAACATTTATCAACACGGTCTAAACCAAGAAAGTCTTTTGTAAGAATAGTGGCTGTGGAAACCTAAAAGAGTATTTAATATTAATGTTCTTTTTTTTTTTTTTGCTGTTGTGCTCTATAGTATTTATATCTAATGCAGTAATACGTCTTATATTTATTATTATTATTTATCTCATTCTACGTTTTATATGTTATTCCATACTACATTTGAGGCGTATAGGGACAAAAGCGGATTACTCCAAATTTTGTATGACTTTTTCACAGTCTTTACTAGTTTAGTCAAGCAATGCTTTATGCTCCCTAAATTGGAGGTTCAGAAACGGGCCAGAACCGTGAGGAATTAGGCGGAAAAGTGTCGTATTGGGCAAAGTTGACTAAAGTTACGAAAATAGTGAAAAAAAATATTTCTAAAATTTTGATGTTATCTGCTTTTAGTCCTGAACTTCTTATTTAATAGTTAATTTTTAGCTCTTCAGAATTAGTTTGTATAATTATTAGTAGTTATGATTTATATTTCAATTCGCTTTATCAGTTTAATCCTTTGGCTTTAATTTTTAATTTGTCTGGCTTACTTATTAACCGTTAAAGCCTATAGACCTGATTAATTAAGTCCTTAAAAATTACTATGCTTATTTTTATACTTTTATTTTAACTATTTTATCGAAAAGAATTCTCACACTATATATTTAATATCAGCTATATTATTTATTTGTTTTTAAAATCATTTTGATTGTTAAATGTACAGAAATAGGAGTATCCCAATCCTATAAGAGGATATTCTTATATTTATAATTATCTTCTATATTAGCAACATGCATCACATCATATTCCAAAAATATTCCCGTTATCGGAAACGGAAAGGCCATGTTTTTGTCCCGTTTTGATGATGTTATAATTGCTCTTCTGTCGGAAAGAATTATAATTTGCGTAATTGTTATCAATAGTTGACTAACCATTAATTATTGTTATAATGAGGAATGATGCATGCACTGTTTTGGTCCGCGACGCAATGAGGAAGATTGCTTCACCGGCTTCTATTTCCATGATACAGCATAATGCTCCATTTATAAAACACATAACGATAACGTAAGCTATCGTTTCATAGTGAAAATATTATTTATCGCTATTTTAATATATTTTAATTAAAAAGTTGATATATATTATACATATATATGTAATTTTACTGAATATATCCTTTTCAGGCTACTCATCACATAAAAATAATAAGATTTTCCATGAGACTAAGATATAAATAGACAAAATTATTGTCTAACGTTTACGGCTGTTGTACATTAAGAAAACTAAGAAACAGAAATCAATATAAAGTGCATCAATGCTAAGTGCGCATTAAGATCTCCACAAAATATGATAAATCGTGTTTGTCATCTATCAGTGGATCATTTAGTTACCGAGTGCTCTGATGGCATTGTAGATGGTTTATTCGGAGCTAACGTGTAGCCAAATTTACATTTTATTGGTTATTTGTAACCGCACTGGTAAAACAAAAATAAATTTTATAGCTGTATCTTACAATAGGACAGATATTTTATGGTTATAGCTACGCCTATGGTTATTCAAGTTTCTCTATAGTCCTGATAATTCGATATGTAAATAAATAAACACAAAAGCAGTGTGCTGCCGTGGAATAATCCTTAAGAAAATCCTCTGCAAGGTTTCCCTCAGAGGAAATTTTTAAGTAATAAGTGGAGGTATTTTTCTTCTTAATGAATTCTACTAGATGTATTGGAACATTAATGAAGCAGTAGAGACATGGCTTTTAACATTTTTTTTCCATTTTTATCACTTGAGTATCTGCATTCAAGTAAATAAATACTACAGAGCAGTGGTTGAGGAAAATTAATTGTTGCATTGATGTGAATGCAATCAATCGTTGTTAAATGAAACTCATTTAATCTTCTGTTATACGTGTATAGAATAAATACATTTTGAACATAAATCATCTAATTTGGCCAGCTTTTATTTTATAAATATGCAAATATTCTAAAACGTTAGAACATAGGCTACTGTATTCTATTTTTTAGTGTCACTTTACGATGCGATGTAGAAAGGAAGTTGTAAATTCGCATCTCATATTTTTTTAACGGATTCCGTGCTTTACATAATTTTGCATGATGGAATCTTTAGAAGAAATTATTCCTTTCAAGGGCCCGAGAAAGAGGCCAGACTCTATTATTACACGCCCCCATAGCCTAAGATTTCATAAAAGAGCCTATATCGATTCTTATGCAAAAAGCGAGACTGACTTTGTCCCTGTAGTGCTCTAGAAGTCAGTTTTTAACAGAAAATGATATATACTATTGAATATTTCAAAAATGTCCTCTACTAAACTTGCAAGAAAACATATTAAGTTTATACTGGTAGCTGAACCTTAGAGCCTTACTCAAAAGAAATAAATATAATGTTACGGGCGCCGGCAGGAAGGCGGAAGCGGGGGATTAGCGGCTTAACTCCGTCAGCGGGAGACGTTTAAATAGGATTAGGACGGTTCTAGATCGTCTTCTTTTGTCGGCAAAGGATTAAGAATATTCCAGAATTATCTGGCCCCTTCGAGTTCTAGAATGTTCGGCTTTGCCTATAAAAAGACTTCCGTCACCTCGAGTCAGTCAGTCTTAGCCTGAGAGTAGACCAGTGAAGATCTGTGATAAGTGTAATAAGTGAGTGTCAGTGTGATAAACTAGTCAGTGTTGAACCGGCCCGTGTAATAAGTGTATCAGTGAACTGTGACAGTCTCGCGAGTGTAATAAACTGTTTCTGTTTGTTACTGTGTGTCAGTTTGTGATACTTGAAGAATCCTACGGTCGGTGGATTAGTGAACTGTAAGTGTTAATTATTAGTTATAAATTGTAGTGTAATATATTCATAGAAATTATTGTAACTAGTTAAGCTATCTAGAATTAGTAATATTTTATATTATTGTAATAATTAAATAGATGTTAGGCCTAGATTATAATATTTAGAATATTGTCATTATAAATTTATATTAGTTTAATAATTTAATTGTTAATAGTTTAATTGTATCCTTTTTATCATTTTGTTAATAAATATTAGTATCTTTGATTAAGGAATTGTTTAATTCATTTTAATACCCAGTAGCCCGTAACAAATTGGTGTCAGAAGTGGGATCATTGTGTAATTGCTATTATTTTGCATTTTATAATTATTGGGCTACTGTATGTATAATGGCTTCTAAAAGTGTTAAATTAATTGATTTAAAAGTTGCGGATTTGAAAAGGGAATTGGAGGAACGTGATCTGGATTCATCTGGAACTAAAAGTGTGCTGCAACAGCGCTTGCGTCAATTTTTTGTAGATTTAGGGGAAAATCCAGATGACGTTCTGTTTGAAACTGATTTAAGCAAGTTGTCTGCAACTTTTAAAAATGAGTTAAGCAATGTAGAAAATAAGTTAGGTAATGTACAGAATGAATTAGGTACTGTAAAAAGTGATTTATTGGATACATTAGAATCTAAGTTAAGTACATTAGAGACTAGGTTAATGGAAAATGTTGAGAATAAGTTAGCCGATGTAAATAATAAAGTAGCTAATGTAGATAATAAGTTAGCCGATGTAAATAATAAAGTAGCTAATGTAGAATCTAGGTTAGGAGAAGAGCTGAATTCAATTAAAGACGAACTTAGACTAAGAGTAGAAGCTCTCGAGGGACGTATGAGCAACCCACCGACGAACGACACCGACCGTTCCTCCGAGGGCAGCCTTCATAGGACCATTATGCCCGCCAATGCTGGGACGCCACCAAATCACAACACTATTCCAGTGTTCGACGGAAAGACGCCGTGGGAGGACTACATGACTCTCTTCGAGACTGCGGCTTCGATCCACGGGTGGTCAAAAGAGACCCAAGCTTCAGCTTTGTGCCTGGCCTTGCGTGGAGACGCCTTGGGAGTACTGCAGGGGATGCCACTGTCAGAGCGGTCTAACTACGGGGAGCTGATTAGAAGACTGGAGATGCGTTTCGGCCACCGACACATGGACCAGCTTTATCGCTCACAGCTGAGAAACAGGATCCAGAAGACCAACGAGACGCTGCAGGAATTTGAAGCGGATATCGCCCGGCTGGTGAGGAATGCCTACCCCTCGGTCACCGATGATGTGTACGAGAGTCTGGCTGTCGACAAATTCCTGGATGGACTTCGGGACCCCGAGACGCAACAAGCAGTGAAGCTCGCCCGGCCAAAAACTCTAGGAGACGCAACCCCTGGAAAGAAGGTGCGTCTCCATCAGTAGAAGCTCATAAATGCCCGATTTCTCCGGACTTGCTCTGGGGCAGAGCACTTTTAAGGAGGGGGCAGTGTTACGGGCGCCGGCAGGAAGGCGGAAGCGGGGGATTAGCGGCTTAACTCCGTCAGCGGGAGACGTTTAAATAGGATTAGGACGGTTCTAGATCGTCTTCTTTTGTCGGCAAAGGATTAAGAATATTCCAGAATTATCTGGCCCCTTCGAGTTCTAGAATGTTCGGCTTTGCCTATAAAAAGACTTCCGTCACCTCGAGTCAGTCAGTCTTAGCCTGAGAGTAGACCAGTGAAGATCTGTGATAAGTGTAATAAGTGAGTGTCAGTGTGATAAACTAGTCAGTGTTGAACCGGCCCGTGTAATAAGTGTATCAGTGAACTGTGACAGTCTCGCGAGTGTAATAAACTGTTTCTGTTTGTTACTGTGTGTCAGTTTGTGATACTTGAAGAATCCTACGGTCGGTGGATTAGTGAACTGTAAGTGTTAATTATTAGTTATAAATTGTAGTGTAATATATTCATAGAAATTATTGTAACTAGTTAAGCTATCTAGAATTAGTAATATTTTATATTATTGTAATAATTAAATAGATGTTAGGCCTAGATTATAATATTTAGAATATTGTCATTATAAATTTATATTAGTTTAATAATTTAATTGTTAATAGTTTAATTGTATCCTTTTTATCATTTTGTTAATAAATATTAGTATCTTTGATTAAGGAATTGTTTAATTCATTTTAATACCCAGTAGCCCGTAACAATAATATGCGTAAACAAATATTTCAGTAACATTTTTGTTTAAATGTTTGGTAAAATTTTTGTTAATGTTTTGTGTTGTTCTTGCTCACTATGAGCTCCTCTTATGAACAATGGATTGATTAGGATCTTTCATGTTAAACAAAAATAAAAATTACAATTAAATTAAACATAAGAAAATAAATATCTCTTTCTATGAATAGACAAGCATTTGCCCGCGGCTTCGCTCGCATAGAATTTGGACTACCGCATAAAGTTACTTGACAGTGCTTTTTAACAATAATTTAAAATTATAAATAATTTAATTATTAAAATAATTTAATTTTTTTCACTATAGGTTACTCGTACAAAATTTCAGATGTCTAACTTCAAAACTTACGGATTCCATACAACCTTTGAACCCTTATTGTAATAAGGGTGGAATTATCCAAACTTTTTTCTTAAATCATACAAAGGACCTATCTGCAAATTTCAAGATGCTAAATTCCTGATTTGCCTTTATTTATGTACTATAATGGATTCTCCACAGTTCCTATAAAACTGTCGGGGGGGGCACGTACCCCGTGCGCCCCCCTAAATACGCGCTTGCTATAGCCCATTTGTTTTTCTGATGTATAACCTATATTACTGTAAAGTTTCATCCAAATCCGTTCAGTAGTTTTTGCGTGATAGAGAGACAAACATACAAACTTTCACATTTATAATATTAGTAGCATATCAAAACAAATAGTTTCACTCTTTTTCATTCTGATATTTTAACAACTATGATCATGTTATTTTCCCTTAATCATGTACTATAATGGATTCTCCACAGTTCCTATAAAACTGTCGAGGGGGGGCACGTACCCCGTGCGCCACCCTAAATACGCGCTTGCTATAGCCCATGTGTTATTCTGATGTATAACCTATATTACTGTAAAGTTTCATCCAAATCCGTTCAGTAGTTTTTGCGTGATAGAGAGACAAACATACAAACTTTTACATTGATAATATTAGTAGTGTATCAAAACAAATAGTTTCACTCTTTTTCATTCTGATATTTTAACAACTATGATCATGTTATTTTCCCTTAATTATGTACTATAATGGATTCTCCACAGTTCCTATAAAACTGTCGAGGGGGGCACGTGCCCCCATGCGCCACCCTAAATCCGCGCTTGCTATAGCCCATGTGTTATTCTGATGTATAACCTATACTACTGTAAAGTTACATCCAAATCGTTCAGTAGTTTTTGCGTGAAAGAGAGACAAACATACCAACTTTCACATTTATAATATTAGTAAGATTAGTAGTATATCAAAACAAATAGTTTCACTCTTGTTCATTCTGATATTTTAACAACTATGATCACGTTATTTTTCTTTAATTATGTACTATAATGGATTCTCCACAGTTCCTATAAAACTGTCGAGGGGGGGGCACGTGCTCCCGTGCGCCACCCTAAATCCGCGCTTGCTATAGCCCATGTGTTATTCTGATGTATAACCTATACTACTGTAAAGTTACATCCAAATCGTTCAGTAGTTTTTGCGTGAAAGAGAGACAAACATACCAACTTTCACATTTATAATATTAGTAAGATTAGTAGTATATCAAAACAAATAGTTTCACTCTTGTTCATTCTGATATTTTAACAACTATGATCACGTTATTTTTCTTTAATTATGTACTATAATGGATTCTCCACAGTTCCTATAAAACTGTCGAGGGGGGGGCACGTGCTCCCGTGCGCCACCCTAAATCCGCGCTTGCTATAGCCCATGTGTTATTCTGATGTATAACCTATACTACTGTAAAGTTACATCCAAATCGTTCAGTAGTTTTTGCGTGAAAGAGAGACAAACATACCAACTTTCACATTTATAATATTAGTAAGATTAGTAGTATATCAAAACAAATAGTTTCACTCTTGTTCATTCTGATATTTTAACAACTATGATCACGTTATTTTTCTTTAATTATGTACTATAATGGATTCTCCACAGTTCCTATAAAACTGTCGAGGGGGGGGCACGTGCTCCCGTGCGCCACCCTAAATCCGCGCTTGCTATAGCCCATGTGTTATTCTGATGTATAACCTATACTACTGTAAAGTTACATCCAAATCGTTCAGTAGTTTTTGCGTGAAAGAGAGACAAACATACAAAGTTTCACATTTATAATATTAGTAAGATTAGTAGTATATCAAAACAAATAGTTTCACTTTTGTTCTTTCTGATATTTTAACAACTATGATCACGTTATTTTTCTTTAATTATGTACTATAATGGATTCTCCACAGTTCCTATAAAACTGTCGGGGGGGGCACGTACCCCGTGCGCCCCCCTAAATACGCGCTTGCTATAGCCCATGTGTTATTCTGATGTATAACCTATATTACTGTAAAGTTTCATCCAAATCCGTTCAGTAGTTTTTGCGTGAAAGAGAGACAAACATACCAACTTTCACATTTATGATATTAGTAAGATTAGTAGTATATCAAAACAAATAGTTTCACTCTTGTTCATTCTGATATTTTAACAACTATGATCACGTTATTTTTCTTTAATTATGTACTATAATGGATTCTCCACAGTTCCTATAAAACTGTCGAGGGGGGGGGGCACGTGCTCCCGTGCGCCACCCTAAATCCGCGCTTGCTATAGCCCATGTGTTATTCTGATGTATAACCTATACTACTGTAAAGTTACATCCAAATCGTTCAGTAGTTTTTGCGTGAAAGAGAGACAAACATACAAAGTTTCACATTTATAATATTAGTAAGATTAGTAGTATATCAAAACAAATAGTTTCACTTTTGTTCTTTCTGATATTTTAACAACTATGATCACGTTATTTTTCTTTAATTATGTACTATAATGGATTCTCCACAGTTCCTATAAAACTGTCGGGGGGGGCACGTACCCACTGCGCCCCCCTAAATACGCGCTTGCTATAGCCCATGTGTTATTCTGATGTATAACCTATATTACTGTAAAGTTTCATCCAAATCCGTTCAGTGGTTTTTGCGTGATAGAGAGACAAACATACAAACTTTCACATTTATAATATTAGTAGTGTATCAAAACAAATAGTTTCACTCTTTTTCATTCTGATATTTTAACAACTATGATCATGTTATTTTCCCTTAATTATGTACTATAATGGATTCTCCACAGTTCCTATAAAACTGTCGAGGGGGGCACGTGCCCCCGTGCGCCACCCTAAATCCGCGCTTGCTATAGCCCATGTGTTATTCTGATGTATAACCTATACTACTGTAAAGTTACATCCGAATCGTTCAGTAGTTTTTGCGTGAAAGAGAGACAAACATACAAAGTTTCACATTTATAATATTAGTAAGATTAGTAGTATATCAAAACAAATAGTTTCACTCTTGTTCTTTCTGATATTTTAACAACTATGATCACGTTATTTTTCTTTAATTATGTACTATAATGGATTCTCCACAGTTCCTATAAAACTGTCGGGTGGGGGGGAGGCACGTACCCCGTGCGCCCCCCTAAATACGCGCTTGCTATAGCCCATGTGTTATTCTGATGTATAACCTATATTACTGTAAAGTTTCATCCAAATCCGTTCAGTAGTTTTTGCGTGAAAGAGAGACAAACATACCAACTTTCACATTTATAATATTAGTATGATTAGTAGTATATCAAAACAAATAGTTTCACTCTTGTTCATTCTGATATTTTAACAACTATGATCACGTTATTTTTCTTTAATTATGTACTATAATGGATTCTCCACAGTTCCTATAAAACTGTCGAGGGGGGGGCACGTGCTCCCGTGCGCCACCCTAAATCCGCGCTTGCTATAGCCCATGTGTTATTCTGATGTATAACCTATACTACTGTAAAGTTACATCCAAATCGTTCAGTAGTTTTTGCGTGAAAGAGAGACAAACATACAAAGTTTCACATTTATAATATTAGTAAGATTAGTAGTATATCAAAACAAATAGTTTCACTTTTGTTCTTTCTGATATTTTAACAACTATGATCACGTTATTTTTCTTTAATTATGTACTATAATGGATTCTCCACAGTTCCTATAAAACTGTCGGGGGGGGCACGTACCCCCTGCGCCCCCCTAAATACGCGCTTGCTATAGCCCATGTGTTTTTCTGATGTATAACCTATATTACTGTAAAGTTTCATCCAAATCCGTTCAGTAGTTTTTGCGTGATAGAGAGACAAACATACAAACTTTCACATTTATAATATTAGTAGTGTATCAAAACAAATAGTTTCACTCTTTTTCATTCTGATATTTTAACAACTATGATCATGTTATTTTCCCTTAATTATGTACTATAATGGATTCTCCAGAGTTCCTATAAAACTGTCGAGGGGGGCACGTGCCCCCGTGCGCCACCATAAATCCGCGCTTGCTATAGCCCATGTGTTATTCTGATGTATAACCTATACTACTGTAAAGTTACATCCAAATCGTTCAGTAGTTTTTGCGTGAAAGAGAGACAAACATACAAAGTTTCACATTTATAATATTAGTAAGATTAGTAGTATATCAAAACAAATAGTTTCACTCTTGTTCTTTCTGATATTTTAACAACTATGATCACGTTATTTTTCTTTAATTATGTACTATAATGGATTCTCCACAGTTCCTATAAAACTGTCGGGTGGGGGAGAGGCACGTACCCCGTGCGCCCCCCTAAATACGCGCTTGCTATAGCCCATGTGTTATTCTGATGTATAACCTATATTACTGTAAAGTTTCATCCAAATCCGTTCAGTAGTTTTTGCGTGAAAGAGAGACAAACATACCAACTTTCACATTTATAATATTAGTATGATTAGTAGTATATCAAAACAAATAGTTTCACTCTTGTTCATTCTGATATTTTAACAACTATGATCACGTTATTTTTCTTTAATTATGTACTATAATGGATTCTCCACAGTTCCTATAAAACTGTCGAGGGGGGGGCACGTGCTCCCGTGCGCCACCCTAAATCCGCGCTTGCTATAGCCCATGTGTTATTCTGATGTATAACCTATACTACTGTAAAGTTACATCCAAATCGTTCAGTAGTTTTTGCGTGAAAGAGAGACAAACATACAAAGTTTCACATTTATAATATTAGTAAGATTAGTAGTATATCAAAACAAATAGTTTCACTTTTGTTCTTTCTGATATTTTAACAACTATGATCACGTTATTTTTCTTTAATTATGTACTATAATGGATTCTCCACAGTTCCTATAAAACTGTCGGGGGGGGGGCACGTACCCCCTGCGCCCCCCTAAATACGCGCTTGCTATAGCCCATGTGTTTTTCTGATGTATAACCTATATTACTGTAAAGTTTCATCCAAATCCGTTCAGTAGTTTTTGCGTGATAGAGAGACAAACATACAAACTTTCACATTTATAATATTAGTAGTATATCAAAACAAATAGTTTCACTCTTTTTCATTCTGATATTTTTACAACTATGATCATGTTATTTTCCCTTAATCATGTACTATAATGGATTCTCCACAGTTCCTATAAAACTGTCGAGGGGGGGCACGTACCCCGTGCGCCACCCTAAATACGCGCTTGCTATAGCCCATGTGTTATTCTGATGTATAACCTATATTACTGTAAAGTTTCATCCAAATCCGTTCAGTAGTTTTTGCTTGATAGAGAGACAAACATACAAACTTTCACATTTATAATATTAGTAGTATATCAAAACAAATAGTTTCACTCTTGTTCATTCTGATATTTTAACAACTATGATCACGTTATTTTTCTTTAATTATGTACTATAATGGATTCTCCACAGTTCCTATAAAACTGTAGGGGGGGGGGGGCACGTACCCCCTGCGCCCCCCTAAATACGCGCTTGCTATAGCCCATGTGTTTTTCTGATGTATAACCTATATTACTGTAAAGTTTCATCCAAATCCGTTCAGTAGTTTTTGCGTGATAGAGAGACAAACATACAAACTTTCACATTTATAATATTAGTAGTATATCAAAACAAATAGTTTCACTCTTTTTCATTCTGATATTTTTACAACTATGATCATGTTATTTTCCCTTAATCATGTACTATAATGGATTCTCCACAGTTCCTATAAAACTGTCGAGGGGGGGCACGTACCCCGTGCGCCACCCTAAATACGCGCTTGCTATAGCCCATGTGTTATTCTGATGTATAACCTATATTACTGTAAAGTTTCATCCAAATCCGTTCAGTAGTTTTTGCGTGATAGAGAGACAAACATACAAACTTTCACATTTATAATATTAGTAGTATATCAAAACAAATAGTTTCACTCTTGTTCATTCTGATATTTTAACAACTATGATCACGTTATTTTTCTTTAATTATGTACTATAATGGATTCTCCACAGTTCCTATAAAACTGTCGAGGGGGGGCACGTACCCCGTGCGCCACCCTAAATACGCGCTTGCTATAGCCCATGTGTTATTCTGATGTATAACCTATATTACTGTAAAGTTTCATCCAAATCCGTTCAGTAGTTTTTGCGTGATAGAGAGACAAACATACAAACTTTTACATTGATAATATTAGTAGTGTATCAAAACAAATAGTTTCACTCTTTTTCATTCTGATATTTTAACAACTATGATCATGTTATTTTCCCTTAATTATGTACTATAATGGATTCTCCACAGTTCCTATAAAACTGTCGAGGGGGGCACGTGCCCCCATGCGCCACCCTAAATCCGCGCTTGCTATAGCCCATGTGTTATTCTGATGTATAACCTATACTACTGTAAAGTTACATCCAAATCGTTCAGTAGTTTTTGCGTGAAAGAGAGACAAACATACCAACTTTAACATTTATAATATTAGTAAGATTAGTAGTATATCAAAACAAATAGTTTCACTCTTGTTCATTCTGATATTTTAACAACTATGATCACGTTATTTTTCTTTAATTATGTACTATAATGGATTCTCCACAGTTCCTATAAAACTGTCGAGGGGGGGGCACGTGCTCCCGTGCGCCACCCTAAATCCGCGCTTGCTATAGCCCATGTGTTATTCTGATGTATAACCTATACTACTGTAAAGTTACATCCAAATCGTTCAGTAGTTTTTGCGTGAAAGAGAGACAAACATACCAACTTTCACATTTATAATATTAGTAAGATTAGTAGTATATCAAAACAAATAGTTTCACTCTTGTTCATTCTGATATTTTAACAACTATGATCACGTTATTTTTCTTTAATTATGTACTATAATGGATTCTCCACAGTTCCTATAAAACTGTCGAGGGGGGGGCACGTGCTCCCGTGCGCCACCCTAAATCCGCGCTTGCTATAGCCCATGTGTTATTCTGATGTATAACCTATACTACTGTAAAGTTACATCCAAATCGTTCAGTAGTTTTTGCGTGAAAGAGAGACAAACATACAAAGTTTCACATTTATAATATTAGTAAGATTAGTAGTATATCAAAACAAATAGTTTCACTTTTGTTCTTTCTGATATTTTAACAACTATGATCACGTTATTTTTCTTTAATTATGTACTATAATGGATTCTCCACAGTTCCTATAAAACTGTCGGGGGGGGCACGTACCCCGTGCGCCCCCCTAAATACGCGCTTGCTATAGCCCATGTGTTATTCTGATGTATAACCTATATTACTGTAAAGTTTCATCCAAATCCGTTCAGTAGTTTTTGCGTGAAAGAGAGACAAACATACCAACTTTCACATTTATAATATTAGTAAGATTAGTAGTATATCAAAACAAATAGTTTCACTCTTGTTCATTCTGATATTTTAACAACTATGATCACGTTATTTTTCTTTAATTATGTACTATAATGGATTCTCCACAGTTCCTATAAAACTGTCGAGGGGGGGGGCACGTGCTCCCGTGCGCCACCCTAAATCCGCGCTTGCTATAGCCCATGTGTTATTCTGATGTATAACCTATACTACTGTAAAGTTACATCCAAATCGTTCAGTAGTTTTTGCGTGAAAGAGAGACAAACATACAAAGTTTCACATTTATAATATTAGTAAGATTAGTAGTATATCAAAACAAATAGTTTCACTTTTGTTCTTTCTGATATTTTAACAACTATGATCACGTTATTTTTCTTTAATTATGTACTATAATGGATTCTCCACAGTTCCTATAAAACTGTCGGGGGGGGCACGTACCCCCTGCGCCCCCCTAAATACGCGCTTGCTATAGCCCATGTGTTATTCTGATGTATAACCTATATTACTGTAAAGTTTCATCCAAATCCGTTCAGTGGTTTTTGCGTGATAGAGAGACAAACATACAAACTTTCACATTTATAATATTAGTAGTGTATCAAAACAAATAGTTTCACTCTTTTTCATTCTGATATTTTAACAACTATGATCATGTTATTTTCCCTTAATTATGTACTATAATGGATTCTCCACAGTTCCTATAAAACTGTCGAGGGGGGCACGTGCCCCCGTGCGCCACCCTAAATCCGCGCTTGCTATAGCCCATGTGTTATTCTAATGTATAACCTATACTACTGTAAAGTTACATCCGAATCGTTCAGTAGTTTTTGCGTGAAAGAGAGACAAACATACAAAGTTTCACATTTATAATATTAGTAAGATTAGTAGTATATCAAAACAAATAGTTTCACTCTTGTTCTTTCTGATATTTTAACAACTATGATCACGTTATTTTTCTTTAATTATGTACTATAATGGATTCTCCACAGTTCCTATAAAACTGTCGGGTGGGGGGGAGGCACGTACCCCGTGCGCCCCCCTAAATACGCGCTTGCTATAGCCCATGTGTTATTCTGATGTATAACCTATATTACTGTAAAGTTTCATCCAAATCCGTTCAGTAGTTTTTGCGTGAAAGAGAGACAAACATACCAACTTTCACATTTATAATATTAGTATGATTAGTAGTATATCAAAACAAATAGTTTCACTCTTGTTCATTCTGATATTTTAACAACTATGATCACGTTATTTTTCTTTAATTATGTACTATAATGGATTCTCCACAGTTCCTATAAAACTGTCGAGGGGGGGGCACGTGCTCCCGTGCGCCACCCTAAATCCGCGCTTGCTATAGCCCATGTGTTATTCTGATGTATAACCTATACTACTGTAAAGTTACATCCAAATCGTTCAGTAGTTTTTGCGTGAAAGAGAGACAAACATACAAAGTTTCACATTTATAATATTAGTAAGATTAGTAGTATATCAAAACAAATAGTTTCACTTTTGTTCTTTCTGATATTTTAACAACTATGATCACGTTATTTTTCTTTAATTATGTACTATAATGGATTCTCCACAGTTCCTATAAAACTGTCGGGGGGGGGGCACGTACCCCCTGCGCCCCCCTAAATACGCGCTTGCTATAGCCCATGTGTTTTTCTGATGTATAACCTATATTACTGTAAAGTTTCATCCAAATCCGTTCAGTAGTTTTTGCGTGATAGAGAGACAAACATACAAACTTTCACATTTATAATATTAGTAGTATATCAAAACAAATAGTTTCACTCTTTTTCATTCTGATATTTTTACAACTATGATCATGTTATTTTCCCTTAATCATGTACTATAATGGATTCTCCACAGTTCCTATAAAACTGTCGAGGGGGGGCACGTACCCCGTGCGCCACCCTAAATACGCGCTTGCTATAGCCCATGTGTTATTCTGATGTATAACCTATATTACTGTAAAGTTTCATCCAAATCCGTTCAGTAGTTTTTGCTTGATAGAGAGACAAACATACAAACTTTCACATTTATAATATTAGTAGTATATCAAAACAAATAGTTTCACTCTTGTTCATTCTGATATTTTAACAACTATGATCACGTTATTTTTCTTTAATTATGTACTATAATGGATTCTCCACAGTTCCTATAAAACTGTAGGGGGGGGGGGGCACGTACCCCCTGCGCCCCCCTAAATACGCGCTTGCTATAGCCCATGTGTTTTTCTGATGTATAACCTATATTACTGTAAAGTTTCATCCAAATCCGTTCAGTAGTTTTTGCGTGATAGAGAGACAAACATACAAACTTTCACATTTATAATATTAGTAGTATATCAAAACAAATAGTTTCACTCTTTTTCATTCTGATATTTTTACAACTATGATCATGTTATTTTCCCTTAATCATGTACTATAATGGATTCTCCACAGTTCCTATAAAACTGTCGAGGGGGGGCACGTACCCCGTGCGCCACCCTAAATACGCGCTTGCTATAGCCCATGTGTTATTCTGATGTATAACCTATATTACTGTAAAGTTTCATCCAAATCCGTTCAGTAGTTTTTGCGTGATAGAGAGACAAACATACAAACTTTCACATTTATAATATTAGTAGTATATCAAAACAAATAGTTTCACTCTTTTTCATTCTGATATTTTAACAACTATGATCATGTTATTTTCCCTTAATTATGTACTATAATGGATTCTCCACAGTTCCTATAAAACTGTCGAGGGGGGGCACGTGCCCCCGTGCGCCACCCTAAATCCGCGCTTGCTATAGCCCATGTGTTATTCTGATGTATAACCTATACTACTGTAAAGTTACATCCAAATCGTTCAGTAGTTTTTGCGTGAAAGAGAGACAAACATACAAAGTTTCACATTTATAATATTAGTAAGATTAGTAGTATATCAAAACAAATAGTTTCACTCTTCTTCTTTCTGATATTTTAACAACTATGATCACGTTATTTTTCTTTAATTATGTACTATAATGGATTCTCCACAGTTCCTATAAAACTGTCGAGGGGGGGCACGTGCCCCCGTGCGCTACCCTAAATCCGCGCTTGCTATAGCCCATGTGTTATTCTGATGTATAACCTATACTACTGTAAAGTTACATCCAAATCGTTCAGTAGTTTTTGCGTGAAAGAGAGACAAACATACAAAGTTTCACATTTATAATATTAGTAAGATTAGTAGTATATCAAAACAAATAGTTTCACTCTTGTTCTTTCTGATATTTTAACAACTATGATCACGTTATTTTTCTTTAATTATGTATTATAATGGAGTCTCCACAGTTCCTATAAAACTGTCGGGGGGGGAGGGGCACGTACCCCGTGCGCCCCCCTAAATCCGCGCTTGCTATAGCCCATGTGTTATTCTGATGTATAACCTATATTACTGTAAAGTTTCATCCAAATCCGTTCAGTAGTTTTTGCGTGAAAGAGAGACAAACATACAAACTTTCACATTTATAATATTAGTAAGATAGTATAAATATAATATGATGGGTTCAAGGTATAAAATTAATTTTCACACCTCACCTGTACTACTACAAACCGTGAACGGGTCTGGGGGCTCTGTACATGGTAGAGCCTGACTGTTTCATGGACAACGGTTCTGCAAGGAGGTGACATGTCCTAGGTCACGCTCAACCGCCAGATTTTTCCCACTTTTTTTGGGAAACCTATTTTTATAATACTTTATAGTAGCTGGGTGAGCCCCAGGAGGGTCCTAGATCCCATAGGATCCATCTCCGGCTGCAAACATACTAAATAAAAGTCTTGCCAGCAGTGGGATTTGAACAAGGATTTCCGGCATGGCAACTCAATGCTCCACCACTGAGCCACTCCAATCCTTAATTATTTATATTTCCCAAAAATATTTATTGGCGGGTCTAACTTTCGCTATATATTATATTGATATATTATTCTTAATTGATCTACTAACTCCCTATAAAAAAATAGAAATGAATATTTAAAAAAAAAATGAAAATATACCGGATGCCTTGAAGCATAGGCCTCAGAGTTTTAATGTTCTTTACACTGCGCAACCACCTTTAAACTATGCCTAACTTTTGACATAACTGGCCTAAAACATCTCTCACAACGTTCAGTGTAGTTTAGTAATCCCAGTAGAGGCTACTGGTTAAAAACTTTCCTTCAAATAATTTCATTCCAGGGTATCTGCAATATAAATAACTTAAAAAAATAATTAAAATGTTTTAGTGTTTTGTTGACCTTATTTCCGAAAATGCTAGACATGTTTCTTTATTCATTTAACGCCACTTTATTCTGGGGGAATCCTGAATTACGCCTATCCATTATTGGTATGTTATCTATATCTAAGATTTAATTGGGATAGGGGTTTTGAACGAAACCGTGCAGACTCAGTGTCGCCATTTTATTTTTTCTATTTTTTGAAATCTAATTTTTGAAACTATTTATGTGGAAGAAATTGGTTCGGGTGGGGGTAAAACAATTGTCTTAAATAGGGAGAACTGTTTATTGTAAATACTAACAATAATATTTTATGTTTTTTAAATATTTTTTTTTAAGGTTTTCTCTTTCTCACATTACTACGTTTTCACATGGCCAATTTTATCTTGAAACGTTCCGTTTAAGTGTATACTATATACCTTATAACTAATTATGAGCATCATAAAATCTTAATATTGATAATAACCCTTAATATAAATCTGTAAAAAATATTCTATCAAAAATTGTAAAAAAAAATTGTCTAAACTTAATAATGTAATAAAAAACTCTACTTAAACTTTAGAAAATTCTTCCATCTCCATTCCTAGTTTTGTTTGAAAAATAATTCATAATGCTAATATAGTAAAAAATAATTTTAAAAACCACTTCCGAGATTTATTTTTGCTGAAAATATATATTTTCATATAGTAAAAAAATGATTATAAAAATCACTTACGAGATTTATTTTTGCCGTAAAAAATATATTTTATACTTAGGAAAAACATTTTCTAAAGAAATTTAGTATTCATATTTATAAGTCCTTCCAAAAATAGTTTTGGCATAGATACAGGCCTAGGTAGTTACTTAGTCGAATAGAACTGTATTGACAAGTAGTGAGGCATTGTAAAGCTTTATGGTAACCGCGTCTAGAAAATGATTGAATAAATTTGACAGTAAATGGATACGTCCAATTTTTTATATCCAATTGTTTAAATGATAATGTTTTTTTTTTCGGTTTGTAATATATTATTATTTTATATTTTATATTGAGATTTTTAATTATGTTATAACATTAACTTTATTGATTGTTAACATAAACAAAACTAGAAATATCATTGAATTTATAAAACAAAAGAAAGTAAATCCTACACTAAGTTTCTCCTAGCAAATATTTATTTTGAAAAATGTTTATAGAAGCTCATTCAATTAATGATATCAGCTTTTATCTTTATAAATAAAGTGATGGCGGTGAAATTGGAATTTATGATTGGTAATTTAAAAAAAGAGGGAACGATTCTACTGATGAATATTATTGATATAATTGAATAGAACTGGGCAGGATATTACTATATGTGTAACATTTGTGATAATACAAAAACTAAAATAACAAATTAAATTAAACAAGAGAAAATAACCATACCTCTCAACAATTAATCGTTCTTCTACATTTTTAATTAATTATTAATATTAAGTAATTTTAAAGATTGTTATTAAATTTAAACAAACTAAAAAAAAATTTAGAAAACAATTAATATAATTTATAGTGTATGGAACTAATCTATACTATGAACATACATACTCGAATATATATATATATATATATATATATATATACTATTGGCACTCTAAAATGTCAAACACTCTAAAATGTCAATATGGACCACCTGCGTACAACCTAGAAATAACATTCCAGTGAGCACATTGTTGCACTGTAATTGAAATAGATAATTAATTGTCAAGTAAGTGAATAATTGTTGATAATTATATTAAATTATCTAAGTGAAGGGATTGGCGTCTGAATAGACAAAGACAAGAAAGCTTGCTCCATTCCCTGATAAGAAAGGAGACACAATAGTTCCTCAAAGTGCCTCACTAAACATGTTATTGGTTTACAGTCATACAAGATTAGCTACCAATTTTATTGTATTATTGACCTTTTTATTATTGACAATTTAAATGTATTCCATTGTTATATTTATATTTTATTGGCAGATTTTTACACATTAGTCTTATATTATCAAAAATCTGAATAGCTAATTTCGCTTTGACGAGTGGCAAGTATGATATTGAAGATTTATAAGGAGAAAAAATTACATTAAATCTGTTTTTAAATAAAATAAAATTTTCTTCATTGTAGAAATTTATTAAGAAGAAATATTGACGTAACAACTTATTAACTGGGGCTGTAGAAATATATCCAGATTCCCCTATATGCAGTGCGAAAGATCCGTTGATGTAATTATTTTGGTTTATTTAAAATAATAATAAGAAAAAATATCAAGTAGTTTGAAAGCTTAATTTTAGGTTTAATCAATAATAATTTATAATAAAAATGCATTGACATTGCATTATTATTATTTTGGTTTTTAAGCCTCATACTCTTGCAGATTTTAGTTTGACTTGAAGTTGAGACAGGATTGGAAGGGCTCCTCACTGGAGTGATAAGGTGAGAATCCATTCGCAGGAGGCTTTTTGAAGACATCCTTTTCTTTTCTTTTCCTTCGTTCTCGTTACTATGTTTCAAGGACTCTTTCAGATCAGGTATCACCATTGCAGAAACACCTCTCCCCAATCTTTTTTCGGAACTTTTTCCGCTTCATCTACTTCGTCTTCTAAAACCAAGGGATTCTAAGGAATATGAAATGATGGATAGGCATCGTAAATCAACATGAACAGTAAACTGAACATGAATAAGCATAACCCTGGAAATATAAATATTTAGTTAATACCTTATTTTTTATGATTGAAACTACTAATTTAACGATCGCTTTTAATTTAGAGCTGATTGAGTAAAACACTCACAAGCTTCTGATGTAAATAAAGATTTGCGCTTGGATTCCAAATTATCTGATATTTGATTATTCGTAGCTGCTCCAAATTTAGGACTCGGTGACAATCGCATATTATAAGGACAAGTTTTCAATTCCTCATATAGAGCTACTAGTAGCAATTGTATTGGTTGAAGTTTTGCAGGAACGGCATATCTGATATTCCATTTCCAGGATTTGTTATAAAATTTTTTTTTATTAAGTCATATATTTCTATGTACCCTTTTTTAATCTGATGTCTAACGGGAATAAGGACATAAGTTGAAATAAATGAGTTTTTAACCTTTTAAAATTTGCCTAATGATTAATGAAGGAATTTCCAATACCACCATTACAATAGAATTGGTTTGCTTCACCTATACCCTAATTTTTAAAACTCATCTGGTTTAATTTTAACTCATGAAACTTCCATTGTAAAAGAAGTTTTTTTGAGTTATGATATTGTGCTGTTTTGAATGAGCGATATATTGAAAGTTAGTTTGATGCCAAATAACCCTAGAAATATTGTTTCAAAATATTACAAATGTATTTGTAAAATATTGATGAACGCATATAAGTGAAAACCTATTTCGTGCTTGTTGCCAATTTATATGAATCGATAGAAAATCTTTTTTTCTATCAAAACTTTTGAAATATTTCATATTAAATTAAATTAAATTAATTTAAATTGAAACGACTGGAAATTAATTAACACGGATTTTTCACCAAACATTTAATTTCTAAAAATTGTAAAATACCTCAAAATCTTTAGTTTATAATATTCACGCAGTATATTATTGAAAACAAGTTTTCTATTCCATCTATTTTAGTTCCGGATGAATGAAGAGAAGTCTTCCAATACTATTCGTCTTTGATATGTATTGCTCAACGAATAAGTAAATAAATCGAAACATCAATTTCCATTCACTTAAAAAAAAACTTGTAGTTCCAATTCATCATTCCCTCTCTAGTTTCTTTATTTACTTGTTTTTGAGACCTCCCTTTTCCTATTTTCTTTTCAAAGTGGAGTTTTTAAAATCATTATACTCACAATTTTTATAAATCAATATATACTCCCAATGACCTATTTACGAACAAAATCGTATCATTTCAATTTCTATTGATCAGTATTAATAAATTACACCAACAGCAATATAAGTAGATATATCTACTTACCTCAATTAGTTAATTGTTAATAATAATAATTATTTGGTTTACATGGTGAAATATAATATAGAGAAACTATATAAATTCCTCATGTATAAGAAAATAAATGTATTGATATAATAATAACTTTTAAAATTTAATTTTAAAATGGAAAACAGTGAAATCACCCTTGATTAACTACCATTATAGATTTTAATTATCATTTCTTATTGGATTCTCGTTTTCAATTGATTAAATTTATGAAAAAAAAATATAACTTCATTCCTAATGATACAATACAGTTGTAAATACAAATAAATAAATTTATAAAAAGGGTATGAAGAGTTTCAAACTTATTAAACCTCCAGTGTCATTAATAAAAAAAGTTCGGGAAATCAACAGTCTTAATTTTCGTATTATCGAATAAAATCATATGAAACACCACTTTCTTCTAAAATATCATACTTCTTGGCATAGCTATTAGAAGTCGCTAACCGATGAGCTATGCGGAAGACCTGACACAGAAGACCCGCTAACCAGTAATCCCCAGAGCAATTAGACCACACACAACCTCACCACGAAAAGAGCCTGCCCTTCCTCAACCTTATTGACCGCTAGCCCTTCGCCCTCCAAGTAGAGATTAGCCGCTCCATACAGATGTTTACTCTCCCCGCTCTACTTCGCTTATCTTTACTGGCTACTTAAGCTCTTCCAGGCTCATCCTCTTCTCTTTTATCCTTTTCCTTTTTCTCTTCTTCTTTTTCGACTCCCCGATAGGGGGATAATAGAGGCAGTCCCTCCTAAGCGCTATAAACGAATCACTAACCCACCTCGACTACTCACTAAGCCTCCCATCACGAACCTCAACGCTCGGTCGCACGGATTCTATTTATCTTGAAGCTTAGACTCTAAGGTGCCCATATAATGTCGGTAAGTGCTTTATAGGTTGTTCATGGAGGCCGATATAAACTCTTAATTTAATTTGATTTAAACTGCATAAATAGCTCTAACCATTAAATAAAAAAGGTAACTATTCCACAGGTTGTCGTTTAGAGTTTAGTCACAACAAATGTTAATTTTTCACTCGTTTTCTGTTTCTACATTCTCGAACATAAAAATAATTGTATTGATTGCTGTATACAGTAACTATTACTGACTGTATATAGATTAAAGAACAGACTCACGCATACTGTTGATGTTATGTCATCATCCTGTACCACTACAAACGATAGAGGGTCTTCTGTTTAGTATGTGGTAGAGATTGTACTGTTTCTTGAAAAACGGTTGTTCAGGGAAATGATTTGTTCTAGATCATGCTCATCATATTTTCCCCCTTATTTAGGGTATCCACTTTATAAAAACTGAGTGAGCCCCAGGAGTGGCCTAAATCCCATAGGATCCATCACCGATCGCTAAAAGATTAAAAAAAAATTCTGTCAGCGAGCGGGATTTGAACCCAGGACCTTTGGCACAGCAATTCAGCAACTCTACCGCTGAGCCATTCACTTTGTTGATAGTAAAACTCACGATTCTTTTTATTATCAAACCTATAAGAATAAAAACTCTAAGCGATATCTTGCGGAACTGATACCAAAAAAGGTGTAATTTAGAGGATTTTACTACCTTCACCATGTATGTAATGTAATCGTTGAACTCGATTTTCGGCCACTTCAAAACATCGGATTAAATTAAAACTTAGTAATATTTTCAAGGAGCGACGACAATACAATAATTTAGTAAGATTGTCTCATTATCCTGAGTACAATCTTCAGGAGTAGTGATTTTTAATATCCAAACATACAGTAGAGTCTTATGCCAAGTGCAAAGACTTGTGAGTACTAAGAAATACGGCTTAATCTTTGAGACAAGCCTTTGACTATTGGTAGGATCAAATGGGGAGTTTCGTGTATTTTGTGATAAAAAAGATTATACTTCGAAAAACTAAGTTACATTGATCAAAATAAATGATAATAATCATATGAGTTTAAATCTTTAATCAATGGAATAGTAAATCGTTTCGTAAGTCTTTAAATCATTAAAGGCTAAAAAAACAAAAATAAGCTATAATTAATTAATAATAATTTTATATAAGAATAGAGTATTGACACGCAGCCCTAGTATAGAGTATAGAGATCTCCCAACCAAGCTACACCCTCCAAATTGGAGAGCAAAGCTGGACCACAGGAGATCCCAGTGCTTGTTTTCCACCTGTATCACTGTTTATACTAATGGTGACTGAATAAGAGCACTAGAGCCGCAGACGCTTAGAACGTAAGTGGAAATGCTGGCCACTGCCAGATATCCAATGGCATATTTACAATACGGGTGATTGGATAAGTTTATGTGGAATTTGGAGAATTCGGTTAAGAATAAGGTCTAATACGAAGAGGATATGAAGATCATTTAATTAAACATTTACAATGATTAACATTAAGCACCCTGCCCTTTTTTATGAAAAAAATGTTTGTTTTTGTTCATCACTCTGTTCTTATTTTAAACTCATAGAAAATTAGTTTTTTTTCTCCTTTTTTTAAAGCTATTTTTAGAAATTGCTTTAGTTAAAAACTAAGTGACGGCATATTACATTAAAGTTGCCTTATATATTCACTATAATATAGTATATATCACTCCACTAATTTAATGCTAACTAAGCATACAAGATAATACGTGAATGGACGAGATACAAATACCGGCCAGATTTGCTTTTTCACAAGAGGAGTTAGGCATTGTTTCCCTCAGCTGATTCCATCCTCAAAGGAATAATAAAGTTCTTTCGCTATGACGGAATGTGTTAAAAATTCATTTGTATACTCGACATCTTTACAACAAAAGGCCAGTTTCATAACTGCTTGGTTTGAAGCACCCCGGGTCCAGTGGGGCCAATTACAGTCGTTTTGGGAACTCGTGACCCCCAACACATGTCGTTCTAAGTTTTAACTTTCATTAAATCCTTAATTGTTGCACACCTACTTACATGCTTAATACGGTGTGAGAAAGAAAAAAATGAGCTTTTTATATTAAATTATGGTTCATAATTTCATATAGATATGCTTTGTTATCAAGACTGACTTTTTTCACACATTTTGATACAAACTGATCGTGTCCAAACTTCCAGGTAAACTGTTCTTGTTTTTTTTTTCATGCTATAGAAATGTTGCCGAAGCGTTTTCATAAGTGTGTTGAACTTAGAGGAGAATATATTGAAAAACAGTTAGACCAGTTTTTTCTTTCACCTTTCCTTCTATCCCAGGCCGGAATCCTTTGGACCTTGCTAAGTAGGTTGGAGGAACTTCAAAAAAATGAGACACTAGGACAGGAAGTGGATGGATATCTAATGTTCTACTTCCCCATTCGTTACTACTTGCAGTCCAATCAGTTCGAAAACCTTATTTTGGCTATAGTTCTCATCATTTGCATTTTATTTATTTATGTTTTATGCATTACTTTCTGAAGAGGTGAATAGAAATGATTTTTTTGACCTTCATATCAGTACGATTTTTACGAATAATAGAGATGAAACATAGCTTTACATTCCTGTAATATTTCTCTCTCCCTCTCTTCCTATAAATATACAAACAGTTTTAATGACACATTGATATTTTTTATTCTTTTAACGTAGCCTTTTTCCCAAGGCCATCAAATACTTAGCAGCTTAATACAGATGTCCGTGTATGTAACTAGATTGCTAAAATGCACCCGAGGATAATTAATTCTTTTTTAAGGAGTATGTACCTATGTTTCTGAGAGTTGTTATTAGACATCATAGATTAAAAAATATAATTAATTTTTTAAAATATTTTATTTGAAAAGAAAAGATATGACCTGGACCGGGACTCGAACCCGGGTCCCTCCTATCCGTGGGGGTGCTTAGCCCCCTCAGCCATCCTGGTTCGCTTCTCGATCAGTCATATCCCTTCTTTTTACTGATCCTATATCTCCGTGTTCTCGCAATTTGATCAAAATTAACATCTTTATTCCATAGCTTTACCAAGCCCCAAAACTCAGGTATAACGATTAAATGTCTGTATATATGTCTGTATACTTTTATACACGTACGAAACGTTGTGGTTATGATTATGCTTAATTATGAGCTAAGCAGTAAAAATAAATGGAGGAAAATCATAAAATCGAAAACAGGGATATACAACCGTCCAAAATAAAAATACCACTCTTGCTAAAAATATTAATATTATTATTTCTATTCACAAGGGCAACGCAAGAATACATTAAAATCTAATTTACGATTTTATTTGCATATTGTGATTGGTAAATAAAATTTTGGTGGATGAGAAAAAAAGAGAGTTATTTATTATTACTTTAGATATTGAAAACAGCTAACTTTTATTTCACCACAGTTTCATTGCATTCCGTTAAAAGCTGTTCACCTTCGCCATTATCTATGAATGAATAACTGCTCTTTGAGATTAATTTCATATTTTTTTCTTATCGTCACCATATTTTTATGGTATGCGGATATCTGCAGGTGTACTTTATTTCATCTGTATATTTTATTTTTAAGCTACAATAATTGGTTTCAATAACTATGACGTTGAAATACATTAATCTTATTGTAAATATCATTATAAAAAATAAAAAAAAACAGACTAATTTAAAATAGAAAGAAATAGGCTTATGGAAAAAATATGTGAATTAATAATAGCATCTAATAATATAAAAGATGATATCATTATGGATGAGGAATATTTACAGTAATTCATCAATCGATTAAGTTGAATATATCTATAATTATTTATTGATTATAGAGCATCTGTTTGGGAATTTAGAAGATGTAGGAAAAATTTGGATTTAAATGAGGTTAATGAAGACGCATGACGGATATCGAGTGGGAGTGAGTTCCAAAGACAGATGGAACAGGCTAGAAAGGAACGCTCAAAAGTTTTGGTTCTATGGGAACGGATCCCTACAAATCAATATTACTATGCTTCTTGAATAGTATTAATAAAGAATAATTTAAGGTTAATGATGAAAATTTGGCCGACTACGTTCTTTCTTTATTTTTTCCAAGCCCTTGTTATGTAGAAATAAATTTTTCAATAACAAATTTAATCACTACTTGACCTGCTGAGCTTTATAAAAGTTATTTTTATCTTGAATTCCAATATTAATTTAATCATTAATTGAATAATTGTGTAAACCTTATTAAAATGTTCATGTAATTGTGCTAGAAAATCCCTGCCTCGTGATGTTATTAGAGGCATTCTGTCCCTCAACCTCAGCCACCAACTGTATAAGCTTTTCCTAAGGCATTGTTTCCATTAATTAATTGTGTTCTTTATTGCCAAATAATCCATAGAAAAACTAGATAATGTTTATAAGTGATAGATGAATTTACTTATTCGAATTATGTTAATATCCCAGGAAAGTAGTTCCTATAAATTTGTTTCTATAATGGAAGGTCACACGTGGCAATCGTTACGATCTGTAATTAAAAAAAAATTACACTTATTAATCATTAATCGCTTTAATCATGCGGATATCAATATTAATATTTGTATTCATAACTACCTCCATCTTACAAAACAAACATTATCTTAGAATTAATTAATAAAATTATATTACATATATTAATTTTATAAATGTAAGTCTTTTTTTAAATTTTATGTTAATCTAAGAATATTTAAACGAGATTAATTATTAAATGATTAAAACATGTCTATAAAACAATGACAAAATAAGGTTTGAAGACTTTTGAAACTTTTTTTTCTTTTGTTCCTGCAAATAACAAATTAAACTTCAAGAGTGCTTAATTTTTTAAGTATGGAAAGTTGCCAAAAAAGTACTATTTTTTCCATCTAAGGTACCTCAGAAGAGATCGTCAAGATTCTAAAGAACCACGACATCAAGACCACATTCTCCACTGACAAGACAAGATAGCTCATATTCAACTGAACCCCAAAGATAATTTAGGACTATGTACCCCAGGCGTCTATAGAATACCCTGTTCCTGTGGCAAGGTCTACATAGGACAAACCAGAAGGACCATCGAAAAAAGGATAAAGGAGCATATATCTAGCGTCAAGAACTTCAAGACAGAATCGGCTATAGCATACCACTTCTACAACACTAACCACCACATACCTTTCGAAAACACAATTATACTGGTTAAAGAAACTAATTATCATTTCCGCTGACCACGCAACTGAAGTTATAAATACCCCGACTCCACCATCCGCTGTTCATTTACTAACTAGCCCTGAAGAAGCTCGTAGCACGATGAGCGAAAGCTTGGCAACCAACACCAACACCACACGGTCCATCTAGTCCAGGCATAGAAGACCAAAAAATGCCAAATGGCGGAAATAATTCATGTAGAAGCCAATTTTGGCATCCTTGTAGGGAAAGGTGTCCTGAACAACATACTAAAAGTACTGAGGGGTGGGGTTGGAGCTAAGGGTGGGGGGCCTCTAAAGGTCCCTGTTTTCAGTTTTTTGTTAATAACTCGAAAAATACTGCCTCTAGCGAAAGAATATTTATATAGTAAGTTAATTTACATAAAATTTTCTATAAAAAAGGTTCTATACACTTTTTTGCTAGGATCAATGCTTAAGGAGATATGGAGGGGGGAAGATGGAAAATTTAAAAAAAAAGTTTTTATTGTTAGAAATGAAATTTTTGTAGTTAAAAATAATGTTTATTATTGAAAATTAAGTAATTAATGTCTAGTGATGTATTTTGACCATAAAATTTCGTCGAAATCTAAATTTTCATCTTCGAATCTCGAAGTATCTCGAAAAATACTGCCTCAAGCGAAAAAATGTTCATGTATTAAATTAATATACATAAAATTCTCTATAAAAAAGGTTCTATACACTTTTTTTGCTAGAGGACAGTCCTAAATCTAGAAATAATCTTGAGATGATCACAGATATAAATTCGGATGATAACATTACATTTAAATAATCCTTTAAGTAATTTTTGTTTCTACATGATACAATAAACAGAGTAGAACCAGATGAAAATATTGCACTGACGGTTAATAAGCATTGGGAATCTTTAAACACAGATTTTTTAAAGTTTAAGTCGCCACCACCAGCTAAGAATCAAGAAAAAAATCAAAGAAGAAAGTTAAAAGTGCAAGACTTGTGTCGGTTATACCTCATTTTGTGGTTAATACCACAACTAAAACAATTAGCTGCAACTAGTTTACACTGCACTTTTTATCAGAAAAAATCTAACTCCAATAATCATGGTATAAAAAACATACAGAAAATAACATAAAGAACATTTTAAAAATGAGTGAGTTAAATATTATGAACGATATGGTAGCACACAATGTTTTGTTTGGGACAGCGGACGTCCTAAATTATCTTAGGGGTAAGGTAAAGAAAAATCAATATTACCACTGGATGGAATATTGCTTAACCAAAAGGAATGTTTCTGGACTTTAGATATTGCTTGAAGGAGTAGTTGATTATTTTTAAAATGACAGAACGATTCGTAAATTGTCTATAATTAAGAATAGTCAACTATTTCTGAGAATCACTCTTTCAGATCAACCTTCAACATCACGTGTCTCGTCTTTGTGTTCAGGACAAGTGAAATTTGATTTTAACACAAAGTATGTTTTCTTCACAGAAACGTATGACGAAGAGGAGATAAAAAAACCTTATGCTAAGCGTCGAACAGTTTTTCATGTTCCAGTGCGTTTCATAATCCCATTATCGATTGTAGAAAAGAAAGGATGAGTGGGGAAACGACATAGTAAGACGTAAGTATCTGCACTGTTTTTGATCTACACGCAACAGATGCAATATATCATGACAATTGTTACAAAAGATTCTTGTTGACCTCCGTACCTTCAAAAAAGAAAATCTGGACGGCCTCAAGATGAAGGGATTTCAAATGCAATGGAAGAAATCTTCGATTAAATTGAAGGTACTGATAATTGTCAATATTCTATGGACGAGTTGTTGGAACAGGTTATTACAGGAGAACTACCACATGTGAAGGCCATTAAGGAGAGATTGAGGGAAAAATACGGGAACCAAATTTTTTTTAGTACAATTAGCACCAGACAAACTGTCTTCCCCTTTCCTAGTTTTAGTGATAACATCTTGAGCGACTCGTGGTACACCTCAAGGTGTAAAGATGGACAAAGGGAACGTGGGAGAACTGTAAAAAAAGCTGCCGAAATTATCTTGGAAGAAATATAATCCATGACTTATGAAAACAGTATCTATCCTCCTTCAGCTAGCTTCTGCAGTGAGGCTGAACAATTAATACCTAAGTCTCTCAGCGTCTTCATGGACTGCATTGCAGTGACCCTGTGGCACCCGACTCCGTTTTGAAAATGATGTTTTGCCGATACAAGACGGTGTGGTGTGCGCTGCGGTTGTCGCCTATAAGGGATTGCCTGCTCCTGTCTATGCCTCAGCTTATGTACGAATGCTGCCCCCGTCAAATATAACCTCGATGAAGATGAAAGTTTAGATTTCGACGAAATTTAATGTTCAAAATACATCATTAAACATTAATTACTTAATTTTCAACAATATACATATTATTTTTAACTACAAAAATTTCATTTCTAACCATAACAACGTTTTTTTTTTTAATTTTCCATCTTCCCCAGTCCATATCTCCTTAAGCATTGATCCTAGCAAAAAAGTGTATAGAACCTTTTTTATAGAAAATTTTATGTAAATTAACTTACTATATAAATATTCTTTCGCTAGAGGCAGTATTTTTCGAGTTATTAACAAAAAACTGAAAAAAGGGACCTTTAGAGGGCCCCCCACCCTTAGATCCACCCCCACCCCTCAGTACTTTTAGTATGTTGTTCAGGACACCTTTTCCTACAAATGTACCAAAATTGGCTTCTACATGATTTATTTCCGCCATTTTTTCTTCGTTGCCTGGACTAATCCCGGAAGAAGAACATATGCACAATATCAAAGACCGTGAAAGCCTACCTGAACATACTATTTTTTTTTATTTATTGAAATTTTCAACTGTACTATAATAACAAAAGAAGTAAATAGATTGACACGGAATGCTATTACCCATTGGTAGTACTCAAATAACAAATCTAATTTAGAAGTTCATCTTTACGAGGAAATCTCATTTTCTGACGGCTCGGAGGATTACGGAGAATTCTGGTTGCTAGATTGAAACTTGTGGGTTTAAATTAGAATACATTTTTCAATACATAGATAGGATTGATGTAGGGTTAGGTCCAAATCGGCAAAAATGGCCATTTAGGTCAGTATGCATGGTTGTTTTCGTGACAAAGTAAGAGGAACCTTGTGAAGATTACGAAGGATTTTGGATTGTAGTGATTGGATGCGAGAGGATATTTTAGTGGAGCCCAAAGCTATACTCCTTATGTATAATTACGCTTTATAATAGTCATGTATATGAGTCTTTTGTGATTAATTGGGAGGTTAAAGCATTTGTCTAGCGAGTGTTGTAGTAGCGTGATACGGCTAGGAAAAATACTGGAAAATTTTGTATTTTTAACTTCCTTTTATGGCAGGGAGGAAAACTCTTCATTCAAAGTCAAGAGATGTTGAAGAATATTCCAAATTTCATGACCATTTTATACTATTCCTTGCCAAAATGTTTTCAACTTTCAATTTTAAGCCCGATAACTAGAACTCCTTGTTACGTAAACAACTACCACTTTGCCGCCTTATTCCTTATGGTTATAGTTTGCTTTGGCTTCGATGTTTGAGGAGCATAAAACTGCTTCACTAAACTGTTGGAAAATGAAAAGAAGTAAGTTTTTTTAATTCTAGAGTTACCCGCTTCTGATCCAAACGCCACAGATACCATATTTTATCAATACGAGGTGTCAATTTCGAAGATATAAGTTTATGACGAAAATTGTGATAAATGTAAGGTAACACAAGAAATAAGTAAAGAAAACTCTTTAGTAGCGAATTTATCAATTTAAAAGAAAATTATTTATGCCCTAACTGCCTCGGTTCCATAAGAAAATGTGTTTCAGATTTTTTTTTCTTTTCTCCTCCTCCAAGTATCAAGTGTTGCGATTGCGATAGAACACGGAATTCTCTTATCAGAGCGGGCCAGGGCTCACATGAGTGGTTCCTCTTGCTGTAGCTCCAGTCAGCTGTGTATTCCCTGATTCTCTCTTTCCCCTGCGTTTAACCGCTCATGTTACTGCATTGTTCATTCGTATTCCATAGTTTAAGACCATAAAATGTAAATAATAGTGGTAATGTTTATTAAATAAATATATTTTGATAGTCGTAATGAAATATGCAATTAAACAAATAAAATTATAATACCAGTACAACCAATTAGAAACTAAACATACCTGCAATACCTACTAATACACATCTCTTATACTTTCCAACTTTGGTGGTTATGTAACAAACATATCAAAACATTAAAAGGGTCTTTTATTGAGTTATAGTTCATAACTGACACATACTAAACAAATTACATGTTTGAGTGGAAAATAGTTGATTGGTTAATTATAATAATGGATTAGATTAGTCAGGAGGTGCAGCCAAAGATGACACAAAACAAGCAAAACTTATTTTAATGTGCCAATGTTTCGGCTTAAAGTGTAGGCCATCTTCAGAGCAACCAGTAGCGGGTGAGGAGTCTAAGTATCAACTGTTGACTCCATCCTTGACTGCACCCCCAGACCAATTCAATGCATTAAAGAGACTATATATTATTTTGAAAGAAAACATTCCTATTTTAACAGATAACCTCAAAAGTTGAACAAAATTACATTTTAATTAAGTTCAAAGTTACCCCAGCTATGTTCTGCCTAGCAGATCCACTTCTGTTCTGCATTCCCTCTTTTAGTAATATCACTTGGAAAGTATTACATTGTTGGGTCTTACCAACATTTGTTGCCCTTTTACACATATATTAGTACTTATAATGATATTTTGGCTCTGTAGAAACTTGAGAGCAGCATCTTCATTTCTTATATGTTCACTTTATTGAAACATATCCGGTTAATTTGAATATAACTGATTAGATTGAATTTATCAATTATAAAATATAACTAGCATATCTTTTCCACAAACACCCCATTAAAATTTTCTTTGTTAATGTGTAATACAAATTTGCACTAATTATGGTTTTTTATACTTTGCATCATTTTAATTTCTCCGTTTATCAAACATTTGGATCAATATGAGGTCAGGCTCTAGGCCTTTTTTCATATTTTATAATTTTATCTCTAATATAACCTAATAACCTATATTTACGATATTTTATAATATTTCTAAAAAATAACATTAATGTATGAATTATGGAAATTATACCAAATACAAAAAAAAATTATTTTGTAATTTTATTTTATATATTATTTGAGCTGTTATATTTGAAAGTTGTATAAGTCCATTTTTTCATATTCGCAATATCTTAAGGTTTACATTTGAACTACTTTTAATGAATTTGGGAAAACAGACAAACGTTTTTATCACTTAGCACTGAGCAAAGAGTGCTGTGAGTCCCAATACATCTATTAAATTTTGTTATGAAATAAACATTTAAAAGAATAAACGATCTTATAAATCTCTCTTTCAAATATAACAGCTACAAAATAATAATACAATTTTTTTTTAAATAAAACTGCTTATTGACTAATCGAGCTATCGACATGGCATTTGCTTAATTGATTAACTTTAGTGAGGTATCTAAAAAATTATTTTCATCTACCAATACTCTTTTTATGTGGAAAATAGTCTTGTCCAGTTAGACAATACTGTTTCTATATCTACTTAGGCAGCTAAAGAAGTAAAAGCCAGAAGAAAGAGAGAAGAAATTACAGGATTAGATTGTGAGGGAAGTAGCGTTGTGCTGTTTACAAGTACCTAAGTGGCTATTGGTTGATAAGGAACTTGGCTCCTTGGAATATAGCACCTAGCCACCTCACGCTCTCAGCACTTAAGTGCCCTAACTACACCTGAGCCACCTCTACGCCTTGTTAGTCTCTTCTTTTCACTTACTTCCTCACACCCACCGCCACTTCTCTTATAAGAACTTATTTTTAAAATGAAATTACTTTTCAAGATTTCTCTTAGAAAGTCGAAGGTATTACTCGACGACTGCACAACAGATACTAGTTTCAGGAAAATTATTTAAATTTTGATGATTAGAATGGAACTTTCTATGAAATGAGTTTTCATTTCAAACTCCTTTAATACTATTTTATTATTCTATTTAATGCAATTTAAGAATAATTATTTTTTGCTTGTTTATTTTGTAATCTTGTACTTGGGGCGCTCGGACCATCTTACACATCGGTACCTGGAGAGCAGCAGCAATGAACAGAGATGACTGGCGGTTGATATTGATCATGATCTATGATAATGATACTTGGGGCGCGCAATGCCGTAAAGAATCTTCTTACAAGACATCGTCAATACCAACCCAACAAAGTCTTGAAAATGAAAAACACCACTTTTCAGGAGGATGGAAAGGCTGTAAGCCCGCGTATCCACTATATTCGTGAATCATCCCTCCGCTTTCCCTCCTAATGGAGACGTGATGTGTGAACATGGCCGAACAGGAAGTGATCCGCAATGTTCAGGTGAATCTTGAAGGAACAGCATTTGGTCCAAGTTAGTGGCAATTGCGGTCTAAATTTTAATTATTTATTTGACAACAAACTAGAAGACCTCCTCCGTTTTGTCAAGCTAAATATTGTGAATAGAGAGCGAAACGCGAGTCACTGTTGGACCTAAAGCAATCGCTATTGATCGAAAACGAAAAATGGGATTTTTTACTTTCAATACTTTGTATTGATGGTATCGTAGGTGAACTATAAAACATCTGTATGTGGCAATTATAAATACGTAAGAAAGAAATATCTTTGAGGGATAAGGTATACTGCTCCGACACAGGTTTCCAGTGAGGAATAGAGTTTTAAAATATTTTAAATATATTATATCGGAAAACTAATTCAGGTTAAGAATCTACAAAAAAAAAATGATCTACCGAAACTAATAATAGTAATATTCATATATAAAAATAAATAGAATGCAATGAGAAACAAAAGCTGAAGTCTCTATGAAAATAATCAACCAGTCAATATTTTTCCAATGCTGGCATCATCAGGACCTACAAAAAATGTTTTCTTTTATTTCATAGTTTTATTTCATAATAACAATTATATATTATCATCTTAAAAAAATATAATATTTCATACTTATACGGCCTATTATATAAATTTTTAACTATAGGGCTAACATTTATGGTTAATATTGTAGGTGGAGATGCCCTGGTTGAACTCTTGCCTCTGCAGTCCGGACGAGCGTCCACGCCCTTACGTCACTCCACCTCTTCATCTTCTACTTAAGGTTAGCAATACTGTTGTATAATCAATACTTTATATAATGATTTAATAGTACTATAATATAATAGAAAAATAATTTTATTCTGGGACCAGGTCCCTATAGAATAACAAAAATGTGCACTAATAATAAAATATATATCAGGTCTAGAGGCTACATAATAAGAATCATATTATATTCACATAAGTATTTAAAAATAAATATAAAATAAAAAGTATATTCTGGTCAAGAAAAACAAAACAAAACTAAAACCAACAGTAGCAAGAGTTAAGTATAAGTAAATAAACACGCTTAAAATATATAAAAAATAATACAGTCAAAAGTGAAGATACTTAACAGTAATGGTACTAATAGTAATAGTAATTATAGCTGATTAGAGAGCATCTGTTTCGGAATTGAAGAAATGATGGGAAACCATGGGTTTGAATCATAAAAAGGAAGAAGCATGGATGATCTTAGGTGGAAGTGAGTTCCAAAATGTTTTGGAACGAGGAAGAAAGACACACTCCATTGTTTTGTTTCTTTGGGAACGAGTGGAAGGCGAGGTCTTGTGCCCTGGGATTGGATAGAGAATTTGGATTGTTAGAGACTGTTAATCATCTTCGCAATATATATAATGATTAATGACGATTATAGAAGAAAATAGTAAATTATTTTATCTAGACCTCTATGGTTAATACCGTTTTTTGTTTTTTTAAAATATCGTACAATGTAATCAGAGTAAAAGAAAAAAAGTATTTTTATTAGATATTTCTATTATTTTGAGGATATGTTTTTGGTTACAGCTTATAGTTTTGTAGACAGTTTCAGGGCTTCATACAATTACAGCTAAGGACCTAAAGAGAATCTCAAGATGAAATAATAATAAAATAAAGTAATAACAGAATGATTATCAGTTGTTTGTTGTTTGTTCATTTAACGTCACTTTATGCTGCTATGGCTAATCGGACGATGCTACAGTGGGAGTCCTAAATTTTGCCTATCCAGGTTTAATTAGGATAGGGATTTTTAACGAGTACCTGACAGCGTACAGGCTCGGGGTCCCGTTTAACGTCCCTTCCGAAGGACGGCGTAACTAAGGATTTTTTACTCCCTTAAAAAAATCCTATGGCCACCTGCCGGGCTACGAACCCGCGATCTTGGGTTTAGTTGTTTGTTACGCTAACCACTAGACCACAGGTGACCATCGTAAATAAAGTTACATTGTAAATTGTAAGTATGAAAAGTAACTGAGAAGGTTCCAGAGGGTCCAGTGCTTCGATGAAACTTGCTTGATTAAGTTTCATATTGATGACTGAGAGATCATAAATCGTCCCTGGTTTGTTTTAGGTCCTCGTTGTTTGATCTATCACCCTCCATTAATTTTGTAACGCGATCCCTATCGCTTCCTTCCTTTCTCCTTACCTCTTGTCTCCTGTAATGGTAAACTCATTACATCCTTGCAATTAGTGGATGTAGGTATTCGGATAGTGATAACTATTTTATAGTTAAGAGGTCTGTTAGGAAATTACATAATTATTAATTAAACTAGTATAGAAAAAAGTATTTTTAGAATAGTTGAGAATCTTTCGATTAATATATGTTATTTACTTTTAAGGGACCAATAGGTTGCTGTTGAGATCATAATATGAGCTTTTCATATTTCGGTTCACTAAGAAAAATGAAATTAATTTAATTCCAATTTATAATGGAATATCTAAATAATGGAAATAAATATTCATTGAAAGGAATAATACAAATGCCGTTTAGCAATAATTGTATTTGTGATCTTCTTTCCAAAACTTGCCCTAAGGGATTCACGGGGAAGCGTGATGAAGAAACAGCCCATTGATGGCATTCCTTGCGTGTTTCACTTTTTTGGATTAGATCCCTGCTCCAGAGGCGTGGTAATTTGTCTGTCAGTAATGATTGTACCAGATAGTTTTGGTGTCCAACAAGTGGTTCGTGAAATACCTAGATAATAACAATTATTATTATTATAAGAAAAATAATTTGTACAGGCACAATCACTTTTTGAGCTGAAATAGGGTCATTTAAAAAAAAAAAAAATTTCACTTTCGTTCTCCCTCATCTAGTCTCCTTCATTTCTCCGTTAATGAAGTTTATTTCCAAACAAATAAACTTGGTGAATAAATTACATATCGGAGGTATAAACATCATGTGATCAGATTTCTCTCAGCTAATTGGTGAGAAAAGCTGCTTCAGCTAGAATCATAATTGTGTCCCCTCAGTTGCTGTCAACAACTACTTCTAAACTCTCAAACAGTTTCGTTCTTTTTAATTTTCTCGGTCACCATTTTTCTTTATGTTATAAGCATATATAACAATATAACAACTTTGGTACTAATAATTCCTAAGATAACATTTCTCAATAGATGTGTGGAATTTGTAATAGCGTTGATGTATTTATTGATCACGTGGCAACATTGATTTAGTAAAACGGCGAGAAAAGTTCTTGGGCCTCACCAAATTAGTGTAACATTCCACCTTCACTACTTATTATTTTGAGGTGAACCGATGCCTACAGGGCTGTCGTTCGACTATTATTTGAAAACATATTATGTTTCTGTATATATCTGTCACATTGTCAGCGAAAAAAATTTCATTATTCATGATGGTAATCAAGTTGTCATTTATATGGCGATTAACAAGTGTACTAGTGTGGCTCCCTTACTCTCTGCCTTAAAAATAAATTGAGAGTAACCCGTCGTTTATATCTACTAATGATTTTCTTTTATTAAATAAATAAATCGAAAAAAGTGATATTAGTTACCATAACAGTTAGAAAATGTATTTATTTTTAAATGACCCAATACAGCTTAATATGCTTAATGATGTCCTTATTATACATTGATGTAGTTGATTCATGAAATTCCTGGGTGTATTGATGAAGAACTGATGTGGGCCACATAAAGTTGCTGGTTGGCAAGTTCCCAGACTTAGTTTACTATAAGGTTACTAAGGTTACACAGCTAGGGGGATAGGCACCTGCTAACTGCTCCCGTGTGTGTGTTTGAAATTAGATGGCTTGATCATTGTTTGTCCTCTGGCTAAGCTCTCCTCGGTGCGAGCTGTTGCTTCCAGAGCATCTTCCTGCATCTCTTTTCCTACTTCTGTTATTTCTTATTCTGCTTCACAATGCACTTTCACAGTAGGTTTGCTTTATACTTAGTAAAAATTTCTAACAAGCCACATCTAAGTCAATGATTATTTTGTATATTGTTTCTCAATTTAGCTCTTAGTATTTATTCCACTAATTATCTCAATGAATGAATTCAAATTAGATATCAAGAGGATCGTATTGAGTAGATTGTCTAAAAGACATTTTAACTTCATAAACAGCACGAATAATTATTTCACAGAGCGTTTTATAAATTTTCAGCACTAGATCCAACATACATAACATCGGTGATGTATAACTCCCACTAAAGGAGTTACAGAAAATTGTTGTTTCCATATCATCGAAAATTAACAGGACAACAACAGAACAAGATTTAAGTAGCATATTGTATATAATATTGTTTGTTAGTGATAGTTTATTTTTGTGGTGAAGTAGTCGTCTTAGGAGTGAGAGTCGGTGATTCAATTTTTTCTTCAAATTAGTTACGTGCCATTTCCAATCAATCTTCTGTCTTTTGTAAGGCCCAAGTATTTTGTCTGCGTTTGTCTGGGCAATGGTGTATTGTAAAGTTTTAGAGTAGGACAGTCTGAATGTCCAAGTGTAAATGCTACTTGGTTAGATTTTTGTACGTTAATTTTTATATGCCACTTATCGAGTCCATATTTTATTGAATTCAAGTGTGTCTGTAGGCTCTGAGAAGGGGGTTATTACTGGTCAAAAGTATGACAGTATCGTCCGCATATGTAGCAAGTAGTGTTTTTGGCGTCTGTAGGATGTCGTAGGTGTTTATAGAGTGCAGAACTGGACCTAGAATACTGAACAAAATAAATAAAACATTAATAATTAGTTATTCTAATAGTAGATCTCATGACGAAAACTCAACTCGACTCATTAGGAAATAAATTAACCAACATTTATTAATCGAAACGCAAACGTTGTTCCCAGGGATAAACCGGTATCATTAAATTTAGAAAGATTGAATTGAGGTTTAAATTCAAATCTCAATTTATGTTTTTGATTACATAAAAATGAATAGTATCGGTTATTATTCATCACTTGTTTATTCATTCAACCTCACTTAGTGCTGTCAGGCCTGATCGGACGGTGCTACAGAGTGAGTCCTAAATTTTTCCAGGAATTATTTTGCCTCTGTTTATTCTAACCACAACAAAAATCTGCTGGACATATAGCTAATATCTATTTCATGTTTTTTTTTTATATCAATACAGAGCACCGGAATCTCATAAGAGACATAAATTATCTTTACAATACTTAAGTGGAAAAATTTTTAACAAAAAGCTGTATGTCTCTAATCTGCTCTGTTCCATGCTTGGGATTTTATTTAGTTCATGTTGTTCTTTAAAATATTCTAATTTTGTTTGCAAGAATATAAAGTAGATCAAAAGTTGACTAAAGAAAAGCTTCCTGAAGTCGTTCTGCAGTCAGTTAACAGTCAAAGATTAATCCTATGAGATCTACAGACCCTCATTGGGCTCATCCAGCCTCTATAAACTGGACATCCTAAATTAACAGAAAAACTTGGCACTTTAGCGTAATGTATGATTAATCACCTCTCTGAACAACCGTTGTCCTGGAAAGAGTACAGTTTCTACCATATACTTAACCCAAAACCCAAGATGGGTTACAGTGGTTCAGGTTTTTTTTCTCGTAAACTACTGACAATTTGTAGAGCTATCATTCGGAAAGTATTTAAATTGAAATATTAAGTATTGTTGAAATTTCTTCTCTGGAACTGGAGAACTATAATAGTAATAATATTCAGTGTAATAATATTTACAACTAATTAATACACTCGTTAATTTAGTTATTTTTTTAATATTATCCTTATTAACCGGGACGTCTAAGTCCCCACCAATCCTGATAAGCTGGGTTCTGCTGTTTACGGTTTAGTCCAAGGTTATAGGAGTTGTAGGTAGATACTTATTAATAAGTAGGTAAGCATCTAGAAAATACTCCTCAATACAGAACATTTAAATTCTATATTTTCTTTATTCTCTTAGGAAAAAGTCCTAAATAAAAAAATTAGTGATTTATTCTCTTAAATTTTCCACCTTCTGGCGTGGGAATGGACGGTCGACGTAGCAGAACGGAGACAACACCCTGCCATTGACAGAGGATGATAGAGGATGGGCCTCGCCTCGGGGCATTGTACCGCTAACCTCATTCGGCTATGTACCTCTGGGTCACTCCACCTCTCTGATGAGGAGCTCCAGAGCCTTTGGTAGGTACGATTTAATACAACGGCCTAAAGAAATAGTTCAACATTTTTTGACTTTTTAGGACCAAAGCCAGGCTTTATCATTTACTATCAAGTTTGTCCATTCTTCCAGTAAAGTAGAATTTCGTTTATACGATTTTATTCGTACAGAAGCTATAATGGCTATTTTAGGAGTCTCAATGAAATGGATAGTTATAAAAACATTACTAACATAAGGTGGACTAAAGAAGAACAGAAAGATATTGAAAAGTTGAACATTATTGATTCTCAGATGCCAGAAGGAAGTTAATTTGTAAGGAGAATAAAAAGGCTGGAAGGGTTTCAGGATGAAGAAAGGCAAGAGAAGGATGAACGAAGCTGGACAGTGGATCAAAAGAAACGTCAAATAAAAATAGAGAAAGAGAAAATTCCTGCAGAATAAAGTTGTAACATGATCCGAAGTGATCAATACGACAAAAAAACATTTCTTATATTGAACAAAACCCAATTTATTACCATCTAACAAAATTAATTAAATTCAAAAATGTTGGTATTCAAATCTAGTTGTTCAACATGTTTAAATTAATTATAATGCTCTCGTTTTAATATTTGTAAATAAATGGAAACATTAAATAATAAAAATGTCTAGAATTCTTCTGAATATTCCCTAAATTCAGATAAACTAAATACAGATAAACCATAGCAAGAATACAGAAACAGATGAACAGCTACTCCTTGTATTGTTCCTTAGTTAATTTGTTGCCACGGAGGTGCTTTCTAATATTTTAAATTTATTTATTTAAATTGAAAATCCAGGGGGGCTTGAGTTGTAGCATAATGACCTGCTATACGCGACATTGCGGGTTCGCACCCCGGCAAATGTCCCTAGGATTTTTAAAAGGGAGTAAAAAAAATCCTTGTTTATGCTTTCCTGAGGAAGGGACTTAAAATCCCCATTTTTGTACCTGAAAGATGTCAGGTACTCGTTAAAGATCCTACCAGGATTATAACTTTAAGATTATACCTGGATAGGCTAAATTTAAGTCTCCCATCGATTAGCCATATTAGCATAAAGTGACATTAAATGAATAATCAAATTATTACAGTAATAAAATATAATAGTTTAAAAGATGATAAAAGAGAGTACATATTTTCTAATTAATAACTTCTGGCTAGGAGATCTATTAAAACATAGATCAATCAAGAATCATAATAGAAAACTGCAAGACACATTATGGTAACCTACAAACGTCAATCCTGATTTATCTGAATTCCTGAGTACAGATATAAATTGTTAAAACATGAAAATATAACATATTTACGATCTTGGATAAGAAAATACAAAGAAATGATATAAGGCCGACAATTTATTATAAAGAACTCAAGCAATTAGTGACGACATTGAAATAAATGAAGTAGTAAATTATTGCTGACCTCGTGAATTAATTTATAAGTGATTTAAATGCATCACTTTGCGATATTCGTTGCAGCATTGCAATGCAGAAAAAATGAGGGAACGAATAAATTAACCTCTTATTATTATGTAATATTGTTTTTAACATAATTCGGATTATAAAGTATTATCCGTAATTTTGATAGCGTTTTGTTTTTTACTTTAGTATTGTTTTTTTTTTATTTCGGAGAAGGTACCTGATTTTAATGGATCTGCACATAATTTTAATAACGATTAAATTAAATAAATTGCACAGTTAAATGAACACTAAACCGATATGATTTTTTTTTTTTAAGAATCTTTAAGCCAGCAGTGCCTTATTCCTTAGAGAGATTTATTAATGAGAAGTAAATAGAGATGGCCGATTAGATAGAGCATCAACATTAATCAAGGCGAAAAATTGCTTTTTAAAACGAAATCAAGTAATTAATCTTCCATCTGGTTGTACTTTCATTCCACTACCACTTCCGTGTTTATATTGCTGTGTCAATTTATAAAATGGTTAAACATTAAAATGTAATGCTTTTCGATTTAATCCCTTCATAACTTAAAGTTTATTTCTTTTTGAAAAAACACCAATCTCAGGGCTTACTGGCCAGTCGAGAGAAATTGCAGTCTGTTAAAATATAATCGTTCAATTTTATTTAATGCTTAAATTCAGGAGGAGCTTAATTAAGATAAATATAAGTGTCATTTTTCGTTTATTACATCCCTGCTATTTTGTGTACAATCATCAATTTTAAATATATCTGTACTATGTATATACAATTTAAAAAAATCATCAATATACCGACAAGAATTGTCTATCTTAAGTCGGCCGTTTTGCCAGGCTTAGAAGAAAATGTTGAATGTCGCTTCCAACTCCCAAACCTCGTCAAAAGCAACTTTTTTAATAACAAAATAATTAATTTTTAGTTAATAGCTAATCTTGTGTTTTAATTGCAAAACAACTTTATTATCTAAATTTCTTTGATTATTATTTCTCAATAGTTATTTTTTTCTTCTGTAGAGAACTTTGTAATCACAATGGTATTAACATAATAATAATAATAATAGTGGGATTTCCCCCGGGAATTACAACCGAACATTAGAAATATTAAACAAGTTTCAATATTTTTTTTATATTTCTAGCGTTTTGTCGGCATTTAGTAATTTAAATTTTTGTTAGCAATTCGTATAGTAATGAAATATTTTCATCTGTTTTGATTCCTTTAAATACTTTTAGCAAAAAAGGTATACTAATGGAATAATTAACAGATTCGTATTGATAAAAACAAATACAAAAAAATATTATTATTATATATTATATATTATTATATTATAATTATAATTGCATTTAAAAAATTTATATACTAGCTTAACCTTTACGTAAGGAAGTGAAAAACTTCCATCTTCTGGGAGGTGGGGTGCCGAGTATCCCAGCCATTATAATTAAACATACATACTCATTTTTGAAAAATAATAAAATTCAAGTAATTTATTCCAATTATTTTAACCTTCTTTTAGATATGTAGATAGTTGGATCATTAAAAAAATAATCATGAGAAAAAAAAATGTACTTTTATAAAAACTTCGGTTAAATGGTTCCAATACATTATAAAGGTTAAAAACACTTATAGGAAAAATCGAATAATTGTAAAACTGGTAATAATTTAAAAAAGGGATGTATAAGTAATACACACATATTTTAAAAATTGGAAAAAATTAATAATAAAAAATGATGCAAGTGTTTTTTTTCCTACTTCTTCGCACAGTTTTTGCAGAGCACTTGGGAACACTCCTTGCATGTTGGTTGTAGACAAAAGTTGCAAACCTTTGTGGTTTTTTTATCACTTTTCTAAGGACATTTGAGGCACCTAGAAGGTTTTCTGGGCCTTTTTGAATCAATATGTCTTTAGGGAGTAGTTGTACTTCTTGCAACTTGTGGGCTCCTCCCTTTGAATAGAACTCGGTGCATGATAGCGATCAGCGCTTTAGAGAGCCTAGAGTTTTCTGTTCGTCTCTTCAAATGAGGAGAGATAAGACTGTACCCTGATTCAGAACAATATGCACGAAAATCTAGCCCGCCGGTACTAGAATGGGAGAAAAGTTACGTCTGTATGGAGGTGGGGTACTCAGTGCCCCAACCAGCGACTTTCTCATGGTTTTAATTGTTCAATGAATTTTATTATCTGATAAATTGATCATTGATTGATTTTTAAGGAAAAGTAAAAAAAAAAAATTTTAAGAAAAAAATTCAGGTTTGGAGAAACGTTTCAAAGTTTCTCCCATAGAAGGGGAACTGTATACCCCAGGTTCATACTTAAAGGTTAAAACAACTTAATCTTGCTAACTGTGAACAATTATTTGTGTGAACAGTTATTATATAAATTGTCAAGTAATTGATAATTTAAATAAAGGTTTTAGCTACCAATCTGCATTCGGTATTAATAGTATTTTTAGTTAAATATTAATTTACCGAACCGTTTTAATAAGTAAATGAACTAATAATTATTGAATCGTATTTGTTTTAGAGATTAAACTAATTATCGTTTACTTTTTTGAACCTATGAATATCGGTTTGGTTTGAAGTGTAAATGGGTGGTTAAAAATTTTAAACAGAAGAAGTATATATCAAATTCTGAATTCTAACTGTGTTAGAAACAATTGAATGCATCCCATATGAAAAAAAAAAATGTTAACGAACTAAATTATTGAGTTGGCTGAAAATAGAAGTGACATAAACTTTATATTTCACACATCAGAGGGAGCCATTTGCATGGCATTAACATACAGTTCTCGAGCTTTAACTTTAAGGAATTGTATTCCGAAATTGAATTGCTTTATAGTCGTCTAGTACAGGATAAACCAAGAGATTGGTAGTCGCGTAGGCAAGATTAAGTTGCTTAACAAGATTTCGAAGTTTGAAGTCATAATTTAATCATAATAATAAATGTCCCATTTAAATAAATTACAATTTTCATGCATCGTAAAAGGTTTTGAAATATTATTTAATAATTAAAAGTTTGTCGAATCTGCAGTTAAATCGGCTTCTCCAGTTCATATTCTGTGGATAGAAATCTAGTTAAATATATAATGTTTCTAATATTAAATAATCTTAGTTATTTATGCATATTGTTTATTTTTTAAATATTATAATATAACAAAACTTTTACATTAAGCAATACCTCATCTTGAGGATTGTTACTTTTATAACTCATAAAAGTTATGAATAATCATTTTCTTCTGTTTTATCTAATCACAAGAGGTTATTTGAAGTGTAGGCCTGGCCAAGAATTCTAAAATTTTCTCATTGTTGCTAACTTTTATAAATGAATTAACTAACTTTTCAATTTAATGAAATTCCAGCATTGGTTCCAGTCTTACTGAAATTAACCTCAATCCTATTTGGAAATTTTCATTTCGTACTAAAAACTACGAAAACTTTATTTATCTTAAATCTTTTAATATGATTAATTAGATATGTACCATATATGATTATTAAAAATAAATAACTTAGATTTAGGTATTTTATTTCGCATTCTCAATTTATTAGATTAAATTGTAAAATAAATTAAGTACTTTGTTTATTATTAGTAGTAATCTATTAATTAATTGATAATTTGAAAAAAAGGTAATTTGTTTTATATTGATGATAATTGTTGACCTATGATAATTTATGTTGAAGAAATTGGTCCGGGTAGAGGTCACTGAATGAAATTCTCAAGTAATTTCAGAAAATCTTTATTGATAGCCAACGTTTCGACCTACGCTGTTGGTCTTCTTCAGGGCTATATGCAAAATACAGACAATTTAAGAAAACGGTACAAATATATTAAAACATTTTAAATATAGATAAACTAAAATAAGGTGAATACAGGCAAAAAAAAATTGATAAAGATGTACAGTAAGGTAATTATGAAGGTTAAAATGTATAAGTGTTAAAATGTATACTATAAACTACTAAGTGCCAAAAGGTAGTAACCCACATCATGAAGAAAATAATAATAAAACAGAAAGTGTTGACAGTTAAAAAATTAAGGTATTACAGATAAAAAATAAAAACTGAATATACAATAGGAATGTGAAATGATATGGGTAAATTAGAAAGTGATAACAATTACGCACTAAAAATTATAGGTAATAAAAAAGAAGAAATAAAAATTGTAAAATTATAAAAATCTAGAAACGAATTATATAAAATAAAATAAAAATGAAAATAAAAAATATTTTAGAAAATACAGTATTAATATTGATAGGTAGAAAATACTTTATACTAGTGTAAAGAATATTAATTGCATAAGAGAATGTAAGTAGAGAGTTTATATAAGTGTAAAATATTAATTGTATAAAAGTAGGTATGTTTTAAGTAAAGTAAGTGATAATACAATCAGGCTATTTTGGACTAAAATACATATAAAAACAAAACAAAAAAAACGGCAAGGATATGGTATTAATGATATTATGATATTTATGATATTATGATATATATTGATGAATATATAGGGTGGTATATAGATAACTAAACAAATAAACGCCTTACAGTAATAGTGAGCTTGGAGGTAGTGATAATAACGGTAAATTGAGTATAGTACTGTTTTTTGTTAGAGAAGAATTGGTCGACTAAAATAGTGAATAGATAAAAAAGTGACTAGATATGATGAAATAGTGAATATATATATGATAAATAAGAAAGAATATAAGACTGGTTACAGAATATAATAAACTTAAAAAAGTGATAGATAAAGATAAAATTGTAGATGATGCAAAAGAAATTCTAATGGTGACAGATATAATAAACAAGAATACGTATATAAAATAGAAAAAATACATGTCAAGAAAGGATAAAATGTAAACAATAATATAAAGGGAAAGAAAAATGAGGAGGTAAACGGAAAGATACAAAAAGAGAAGATTAAAAATATAGAAAAGGGGGTTACATAGGTATGAGGGGTTACATAGGTAAAGTGTAATAATATAAGCATATATAGAAATAAAAGCTTGATAAATTTCAAAAATAAAACATTGAAAATAGTGGTATTTATAACTATGAACTATGAGGAATGACAAGAAAAAGAAAATATAAGTAAGGGAAGTTAATATGTAACTGTATACAGTAGAAAGAAGTGGCATTAATGCAAAATAAGATGTGAATATAACATAAACATGTAGAAAATAGGTAAAGAAATACAGAGGATGAAAAATATGAGGCTAAATAATAATGAACTCTATACATTAACAAATGATGGATGCCAAAAGAAGGTGTGAGAACAGGTGCGAAGAAAGGTGAATGTGAAAAGGATGGAGATAAGATAAATACCAAGGTATGTACTAACCGAATAAAACACGAGGCAGCTAGGCGAGCTCTGAATGAAGTGAGAGAAAAATACGTTAGGCCGGCTGGCGGAAGCGATACAGGCGATCTCTGACGGCCAAAAAAATAATGACAAAGAAGGGGGAAGGAGAAATGCAGATGCAGAGGAAATAAGAGACCGTAAATAATGTAAATGGCGTGAAAAATTAAAAATTAAAAAGGAGAAATGCAGATGCCTGGATATAAGTGACCGTAAATAATGTAAAATGCGTGAAAAATTAAAAGTCAATGCTCAACATGTAATTAATCAAAGAATGGTATAATAAATTAAGAATGTAAGGTTATTGTAGTAAATTAAAAATTTGGGAGTAGGTTAGGGATAGGTGATGGGAGTCGGTCTTGGCATTAACGGTAGAGGAATCTAAATTGATGTGAATGGTTTCTGAGAGGATGCGTTTATTATAATTAGGAACGGAGGCCAGGATCGACGTATTTTCGAAGTCAAAAATGTGGTTAAAGGATAAGGCGTGTTCGGAGAGTTTAGAATCGGTTGGGTTGTGGGAGGAGATGGAATATTTGTGTTGGATAATGCGGTCTTTAAGTAGGTTTTTGGTTTCGCCGATGTAGGAAGAGTTGCAGTTGGGAGTAACGCAAGGAATGCGATAGACGACCTGAGAGCGATGTTTTAAAGGAATGGGATCTTTGACTCGGGTATAAATATTGGAGAGTTTGTTGTGGGATTTAAAGGCGATGCGTAAATTGGGGATCGCGGAACGTAGGGATTTTTGAATGTTATTAGAGAGGGAGGGTATATATGGCAAGGATCTGTATATAGGAAGATTCCGTGACGATGTCATTTGCATTAAAAAATATGTGGACGACCTCCTCCTTATCCTAAATCCTAACATCATTCCAGGTTTATTATCATCCTTAAATGCATACCATCCCCGCCTACATTTCACTGTTGAACTTGAACATAACAAATCACTACCTTTCCTTGACCTCCGTATCATTAGAAATCCCGATCACACCTTATCCACTGATTGGTATACTAAACTTGGTATACTCCTCAATTATTACTCCCAACATCCGCACCACCAAAAAATCAATGTCGCCAAAAATATCATCCACCGTGGCCTATCCCTCTCCGACGCTTGCTTCCATAACACCAACACCCAACGCATCAAAGAAATCCTATTAAAAAACAATTTTCCTCCCTATGTTATCAATAAACTCATCCATCACCATTATAACCCACCCACCCGCACCCGATCTCCACATCCGCCTTCTATCCCTATATATTTATAGTCCACATATTTTTTAATGAAAATGACATCGTCACGGAATCTTCCTATATACAGATCCTTGCCATATATACCCTCCCTCTCTAATAATATTCAAAAATCCCTACGTTCCGCGATCCCCAATTTACGCATCGCCTTTAAATCCCACAACAAACTCTCCAATATTTATACCCGGGTCAAAGATCCCATTCCTTTAAAACATCGCTCTCAGGTCGTCTATCGCATTCCTTGCGCTACTCCCAACTGCAACTCTTCCTACATCGGCGAAACCAAAAACCTACTTAAAGACCGCATTATCCAACACAAATATTCCATCTCCTCGCACAACACAACCGCTTCTAAACTCTCCGAACACGCCCTATCCTTTAACCACATTTTTGACTTCGAAAATACGTCGATCCTGGCCTCCGTTCCTAATTATAATAAACGCATCCTCTCAGAAACCATTCACATCAATTTAGATTCCTCTACCGTTAATGCCAAGACCGACTCCCATCACCTATCCCTAACCTACTCCCAAATTTTTAATTTACTAAAATAACCTTACATTCTTAATTTATTATACCATTCTTTGATTAATTACATGTTGAGCATTGACTTTTAATTTTTCACGCATTTTACATTATTTACGGTCACTTATATCCAGGCATCTGCATTTCTCCTTTTTAATTTTTAATTTTTCACGCCATTTACATTATTTACGGTCTCTTATTTCCTCTGCATCTGCATTTCTCCTTCCCCCTTCTTTGTCATTATTTTTTTGGCCGTCAGAGATCGCCTGTATCGCTTCCGCCAGCCGGCCTAACGTATTTTTCTCTCACTTCATTCAGAGCTCGCCTAGCTGCCTCGTGTTTTATTCGGTTAGTACATACCTTGGTATTTATCTTATCTCCATCCTTTTCACATTCACCTTTCTTCGCACCTGTTCTCACACCTTCTTTTGGCATCCATCATTTGTTAATGTATAGAGTTCATTATTATTTAGCCTCATATTTTTCATCCTCTGTATTTCTTTACCTATTTTCTACATGTTTATGTTATATTCACATCTTATTTTGCATTAATGCCACTTCTTTCTACTGTATACAGTTACATATTAACTTCCCTTACTTATATTTTCTTTTTCTTTTCATTCCTCATAGTTCATAGTTATAAATACCACTATTTTCAATGTTTTATTTTTGAAATTTATCAAGCTTTTATTTCTATATATGCTTATATTATTACACTTTACCTATGTAACCCCTCATACCTATGTAACCCCCTTTTCTATATTTTTAATCTTCTCTTTTTGTATCTTTCCGTTTACCTCCTCATTTTTCTTTCCCTTTATATTATTGTTTACATTTTATCCTTTCTTGACATGTATTTTTTCTATTTTATATTCGTATTCTTGTTTATTATATCTGTCACCATTAGAATTTCTTTTGCATCATCTACAATTTTATCTTTATCTATCACTTTTTTAAGTTTATTATATTCTGTAACCAGTCTTATATTCTTTCTTATTTATCATATATATATTCACTATTTCATCATATCTAGTCACTTTTTTTATCTATTCACTATTTTATCTTTTCACTATTTCATCATATCTAGTCACTATTTTTATTTTCACTCCTGTACCACTTTATATATTCTTGTTACTGCTACGTTTTTATATATTTTTGTTTGTTTCTCTCTCTTAGCCCTGAAGATGGCCTACATTGTAGGCCGAAACGTCGGCACATAATAAATAAGTTTTGCTTATTTTGGTGTTTTCTTTGACTGCACCCCCAACTATTTCTTCCTTAAATAGTACTGTTTTGGTTATGAGGGAAAGAAATTAAAATGAAATGGAGGAGGGAGGGTGAGTAAATAGTGCAAAACATAAGTTACCTGGGGGGAGAACGGGGGGGGTGGGTCCTCTCTGGCTATGAAACACTGACTGATATAATTGAGAAGGAAGGATGGTCCCCCACCCTTACTAAGTGTAAAAAAATTTCCCAGAATATAAAAGCCGTTACAATGGCTGTAAGTAACGTATAAAGGGAATGAAGCAAATAGTGTAGAAGCCTCATATAAAGACTTGAAAATCCACACACACACACACCCACATACACATACTCGTATGTATATATATATATATATATATACACACACACATATACACACAAAAGACAACAGACATAGATACACGCACAAAACATACATACTTATACACATACATATAATATTGGCATATATAATATTTATTTTTTATCTGTAATACCTTAATTTTTTAACTGTCAACACTTTCTGTTTTATTATTATTTTCTATATATATATATATATATATATATATATATATATATATATATATATATATATATATACATATATATTGGCATATATAATATTTATTTTTTATCTGTAATACCTTAATTTTTTAACTGTCAACACTTTCTGTTTTATTATTATTTTCTTAATGATGTGGGTTACTACCTTTTGGCACTTAGTAGTTTATAGTATACACTTATACATTTTAACCTTCATAATTACCTTACTGTACATCTTTATCAATCTTTTTTTTTGCCTGTATTCACCTTCTTTTAGTTTATCTATATTTAAAATGTTTTAATATATTTGTACCGTTTTCTTAAATTGTCCGTATTTTGCATATAGCCCTGAAGAAGACCTACAGCGTAGGTCAAAACGTTGGCTATCAAGATTTTCTGAAATTACTTGAGAATTTCATTCAGTGACCTCTACCCGGACCAATTTCTTCAACGTAATTTGTTTTAGGTATAAATGTTTTTTTTTTACTTAAATTACACTGTACCGATTCATGTCAATAAACACAAACTAATAAATATTGATCAGTATTTTCATTCACCTGTTCGTTTTTTTTTTAATTTTGTTTTTAAAAAAAAATATACTTTATTACATAAATGTGTATCTGTTCCGTAGGTTGTCGAGTTGAGTTACAAGTTTTTTACAACTGTTTATTCGTTTCATGTAATATTTACCAAAAATACAACTTATCAGTTCCGCAGGTTTTCCCTTCGAGTTATGTCACAACAAGCCTTACTTATTATTCGTTTCCTTTTTAATATTCTGGAAAATAAAAATAATTGTGTTTTAGTATGGAAAAAAGAGTGCAATTATGGGTGTAATTTGAGCGCTTATATTTCGGTAATCGTTTAATCAAGAAATAAACGTATCAACAATTCGAAGTATAAGTGATGATACATGTTTGTTGAAACGTGAATTTCTTGATTAAATGATTACTCGAAACATACACAATTCCCATAATTTTCATAATAAAACTCACGATTTAAAATAGCATACACATATTTTTAAAATAAAATATTAAAAAGGAGAATATTAAAAAGGAAATTAATGAAAAGTAAAAGAATTGATGTGACTTAACTCGAAGCGACAACATGCGGAGCTGAGATAGTAGCAGTTTCTTTGATTTTTTTCAATTTTTAAAAATATTTAGAGTCCAACTGATCGACCACGCAAAATCTAGTTCCTCGATCCATTAATACCGACAAAATATTGCATGACTAAAATCTTTTTTTATATTATAGAGAAAAATAATTAATGATTTTTTATATTAAGTTTATTATTAACAAGAATCAATAATTGAACAATGACTCTTATATTAACAAAATAAGCATGCTTTCTTCCTGATGTGCACGTGTAGAGGCGGAGGAAGGTGTGGCCAGCCTAAAAATCGGAATGGAAGAGCCTAGTTATTTTGATGAAGCGCCCATTTTTCAGGAATCGGGTTCCGCTAAGCCCAGAATATGGCTTTTCCAAAACCGATCCTCTCTGCCATTAGCATAATCGTCAGCTTTTCCGGTCATCATTTCCATAGGGAAATATTTCCACGAGTACAATTTCCGTAGTACATTTACGGCTTGGACGTTTTTACAAATATGTTAGACATAAATAGTATCAATTCTGGAAGGTAAAATATTTTTTATGGATACAGTAGTTTTTGTAGTTGCTACTACTGTCTTGCTAATCGTGCGAATAATCTGGTAGTGTTAAAAGGATATCGGTTTTGTTAATAATAAATCTCTTATCTTACATTTGTTGTAACGTTTAGTTCTGTCATTTTCATTCAAAAATAAATAAAAGTTCTTTAATATTCTTAACTATACTTACATTTTGTATATATTTAATTAAAACCCTATTATATTTTATAAACATATATTTAATCTTTTCAAGAGAATTCAATATCTTTTTTAGTTATTTTACGTCAAAGCTAGTTGGACAATGCTCCTTAGTAGGAAGCTTTAATTTTACATATCCAGGTATAATTAGGATATGGATATTTTATGATTACTTGACTCCGCACAAACATTTTGCGTCCTCTCCAAAGGACGGCATAATTAAGGATTTTTTACTCCATACTAATTCAATAGTTTAATACTAATAATATTAAATTCTAATAATGGTAATATCATATTTGTTATGGTATTTTTTCTAGAAATTTAAATATATAAATTCAATCATTATCTTTTATATTATATTTGAATTTTAAAATTTCTATTTCTTCATCCATGCCATTAAGAATAAATTAATAATAAAATTACTACTTTAATATAAAAGAAGTACACTCATTCACAACTGGGAACCTGTTGGCATGAGTTGCTATCTCTGTCCCCGTTATAATTTATTATGTTATATTTTATTATACCCATTATATGTCATTATATTTTCTTGATTTCTATGAAATAAAATTGTAAGTTATATATTAACAAATAATACTTATTAGCATAATCTTGGGTGCTAGATAATTTTAATGAATATTGTGTTGGATTTTTTATACTAAAAAATCCATAAATACTTACGAATAAAAACTACCTTACAAGATTATTCATATATGACCAAAAAATGAAGATATTAATGTAAAAAGAAAAAATAAACTTATAAAATATCAAATAAGATATTAAAACAAACATCTGCAATACTAAAAAAACACATATTCCATTTAAGACACTAGAGATTTAAATAGTGATTGTTGCAAATCCTAGTTTTGGATATTCATCTGGAATATCCTTAGTCCTTCTAAGAAGTATTTAACCAAATGGGGCTCACCCAGCCCATTAAGTTGGTACTCTTAAATGGTGAAAAACCTGGCAGTTGAGCGTGATATCGGACAAATTACCTCACTGCAAAACCGTTGCCTTAGAAACAGTACAGTGTCTACCATGTACTGAACCCAAGACCCTTCATGGGTTGTAGTAGTAGAGGTATGGATGTACGTAGGAGGACTAAGGATATTCCAGATGAATATCAAAAAACCAAGATTCTCTCCTGCAATCACTATTTAAATCTTCTGTTTCTTGAATGGGATTCATATTTAATTATTCACAGTACTACCCCAGCCGGGGAAGTCTAATTTAAAATTGAAGAGGGTATAGGGCATTAAAAATTCGTTTGTCTCCTGGAGAAGAAAATCCGCTGGAGAAATTTATAGGACCGCCGCGACTGGCGGTGTGTTGCATCTCCCTCGAGCCCAGAACTTGGTCCGTCATGCACAACCTTTGCCCTTCTACACGTCCCCTGGGCAGAATATCGTCTCTTGTCTGTCTCCTAGAACCACTAAATCTTCATATCTTCACTCAGGGAGTTCTACCGTATTCGGAAATTTTATTGCGAGTATTAATAATATCTATAAAAGTAATTAATATTCTTGAGGCTATAGTTGACAGAAGATGCAATATTAAAAAGTTGGCGATCAATAAAGAAACACACCAATAATTGAGGCGTTTGGTTTCTAAATCAGGTAAATCCATTTTTTCCGAAAAAAAAAGTTTTTTTTTTTGTATAAGTCTTTAATACTATGTATGATATGTGTTTGTTTTAAAACCATCTAGATCCTTCTAAAATCAATACCAAAAGATTCCATTTCCTATCAAAAGGGGTAACGTCCCATGTCGTAATAACGTCCATATGTATATATATATATATATATATATATATATATATATATATATATATATATATATATATATATATATAGTTTAATTATATTGATTAAACTGAAATGACTATTCTATTTATTTATTTATTTGTTTTGAAGCATAAACTATATATCGATATCGATATTTTCTGATCCAAGTCAGGTATATCCTACATACTTTTTATCTTAAATTAAATCTCTTTGAATTCTATTTTTTAGAAAAATAATAAAAACAACTCGTTAAATTGATTATTTTTTAAAATTTAATCTTTTTGATCAGCCCTGAAAATGGATGTAACCGGTATTGTAACCAAATTTTATTATTATTTAATAAGCAAACTCTACATGCTAATGTTTTTTCCTTTTCTATTCTAAATTATAAAATTATTTTGTTTTTACTTAAAAGTATATATGTATCCCGTTGGTCACCTTGCCACATTTTTGTAGTTTTTATTTTAGCAGAGATTTCTGTACCTTTGATTTATCGAAATTTGTATTTTCGTTACTATTAGAAATAGCTTAAAGAATATTTTACACATTGCTAATGACATTAACAGTTGATTGGAAGTATTGATCATAGTATTCCTTTGTTTCTTTACAATATCATTTATAACTGTGTATCATTTATTAACACTTATTTGTTATGGATACGAAAGTACAGTTTATATATATAAAAATAAAAAAGGGCATTATTTTATGTCATGAAATGTCTCTGGAGCAGGGATCGACTATAGTGAGATGAACCACGCTAGGAGTTCCTTCAATTGGAGGTTTCTCCATACACGCTTTCACCAGAATCCTTAAGGGGTGGTTTTACAAAGAAGATCGAAAATACAATATGTACCAAATGGTACTTGAATGGTTTCTCAAATAAATATTTTTATTTATTTTATGCCAACATCGTGATGATATTTCCATTGATATTGTTGCCAAAAAAAAATTCACATTTTTTGTTATAATTAAGCAAAATGATTGTCACAAATAAGTGGTATGAAGGTCTTATCGATGGAATTCGTTATTCATGTGTTAACATTTTTTAATATGATATTACAATAGATAAAATAAACTATCATACACTGCGGTTGATAGATATATTTTAAAGTATCAATATATTATATCAATTTTTACTTAACAGGCAAGTAATCCTTCATTCAAGTTCTTTATTTCTTCATTATATATGTATTTTTTAAGTTTTTTTGTATTTTATTAAAATTTAATCGATACATTTAATTTATTTTAATTGAATTATTTATCAAATTGAATAAAAAATGTGATTGCGCTTTGGACATATCCTAGATAATTAAGAAACAATAATTATATAATGAAGAAGAAACATCTCGAAAATTTAATAAAACATTATTTTAATTGTGAAGATTAAACTTTAATTGAATTAGAAGCAAGAAGGTATTCTTTGATAAACTTTATTTCTTCGTTTTATGAATAATCCAAGATTAAGTGGTTATCTTGTGACTTAATATGATAATTTAACCTGTTTTGCCAACAACTTTGAAAAATGACGTCAGGACATTTAATAATTCTTTAATTTTTCCTTTTTTAATTAAAAATTAGAATTTTAAATTATATATATATATATATATATATATATATATATATATATATATATATATATATATATATATATATAATAATATTTTTACTGTATGGCGATTATTTAATTTTTTTATTTAGAAGAAAAAAGATTTGTCCTCGCCGGGATTCGAACCCGGGTCTTCCCCATCTCTAGTGCGGTACTCTCCCACCTGAGATGTACATATACATCGTTAATAACATCGCAAAACTTGCAAGAGCTGGGGATATAGGATCGCTGAAGAGAAAGGATTTGTCTGTCTGGTTACGACTCCTGGTAGCTCAGTTGGGAGAGTGCTGAAGCCCAGGGTTCGAATCCCGGCCAGGACAAATGTTTTCTCTTCAAAATAAAAATATTTAAATTATACATTTTTATTACAGTAACATTCGTTGTAAAAATGAAATACTTAATTGGTAGCTTTTCGTAGAATGATTTTTGAATTAGTGAACTATTAAGACTTCTTTTTGTTTATTAAAACGACAACGTACCGTGTTTTTTGTTACTAAATACTAACTTGTGATACAATTAATATTTATTTGGATATCTTGATTTTATTTCATCAATCCCATCAATTCGTTCTAAGCATAATGAAAGTTAGGTGACCTTCAAATAATTAATGTTCGTTAATACCACGCTTGATATTTTGTTTATTATTTCAAATACCATGATATAATTGTAATCAAGGGAATATAACGACATTTAGGACTTTCTGGACGACAGCCAGAAAATTAATTCGATGGAATGCGGGCCTCCAGGGTTCATTATCAAATATTCCGATAATATTATATATAATAATATTAGTCTAAGTATACTAATCTATATCCATACATATTATAAAACAAAGTGCTCACCATTATTCACCAGGAAGGTTTAACTATATAATTTGTCGAGGTTTTGTGTAAATGAGTTGGAATATGGATGGGTTTCACCGAAGACGCTGCCTGATCCCGTCCAATTATCGAACGTGCAAGATAACAAATTCGTATCTAAAGAAATTTTCGGTTTTGTTTTCATTTTTATAATTTCTATATACAAATAAAGTACATTAGCTGAGATGAGAAGACAGAAAATCAGACTCCCAAAGAAGCCTAACCAATGATATTTACGTAGTCCTTGGTGACCGGTACGGTACATCTATAAAAATATATAACCCCTTCAAATAGAACTTAATCATTACAGAAAATAAACTTTATAGAAGAGTATCAAAACGACATATTGAGTACAAAGTAGGTAACTGAACATTTCATTATGTTCTTAAAAAAATAAATGGTTAAGAATCGATCCTTAACTTATTACTTTCTTACGTAAACCGATTGTATTAGAAAGTGATATGGTATATTTGGTTCCATATGAATACTCAGGCATACAATTGCACATGAATAGTTTTCTGTACTACGTCATTTAAATGACCAATACAAACTGCAAAAGTAACCTATCCAATCAGGCTAGCATTTAAGTGAATAATTTCCATTTCCTAATTGGAAATGGAACCGTTTTGACTTAGAACTATTAAGGAAGTGGATTCGTACCAACTTCGTGATTGGAACTGTCGAACGTACCAAATCCATTCCTATGCTAACAGGGGTTGAGGGATGTCTTAGTTAGAATTAGTAGTCGACTGTTTAAACTATAATTAAAAAATATAATTTCTTGGAATAATAACTTAGAACAAAGACAAACGTATGCTAATCCTACGTATAATTAATCAAATCATGTAAAATAAATCATAAATAAAATAAAAAATATTTGCCAATACAACCCATGGAGGCTCTTACGTTAAGTACTTGTTGGAGGCTGTACAGTTTCTAGGACAACGGTTCTGGATGAAGGTGATATGTCCAAAATCACATTTCCAGGTTTCCTCCAATTAAGAATACCCACTTATTAGAGGCTGAGTGAACCCCAGAACTGCAATCGGATCCCTCAGGGTCCAACCACAGGTGGATTTGAACCCGGAACATGCGGCATAACATCTCTGTGAGCTACATTATAATTTTTCTATAATAAAATATAGAATAAAATATCAACGTATGCTAATAAATACTAAAGCTATACTAATGGAAATAACAATACTAATAAAAATATACTAAAGCGCTGAATTTTTATTTAGTCAATATTTTTTTTTTTTTTTAATTTATTTATTGATATTTACAACTGTATTACAATTATACAACAAGTAAATAGAATGCATGTTACATAATGACATGAGAATGACAATTAGAGAAACTACCCACTGGTAGTACTCAAATCAAAGTTCAAATAAGAAGGTCACGTGGCCATCTTCTTTTCAGACGCCTCGGAGGATTATCGGGAATTGAAGAGGAAGCTAGGTTTGAAACTAAAGGGTTTGAGTGGGAATGAAGTTTGCTATGAAAGGATAGATACCGGGTTCGAGCCAAATCAGCAACAAAAGGGACATTAAGGTCGTTATGGATGACTTTATTCTTAACAAAATAAGGAGCATTGAGGATTTTGCGAAGGATTTTGGATTGTAAGGATTGGATACGAGAGGAATTCGATGGCTTAGTGGAGCCCCAAAGCTCTACTCCGTAAGTCCAAATAGGTCGTATGATGGTCATGTAGATGAGTCTTTTGTAGTTAATTGGGAGCTTAGAGCGTTTGTCTAGTAAGTGTTGAAGTAACCTGAAACGTCGAGCGGTTTCTTGTCTTTTCAGTCTTGTATGAGGATTCCAGGTCAATCGTTTGTCAAGGTGCAACCCTAAGTATCGGATCTGTTCTACAGGTACCAGTGGGATATTATTAAAGGATACTGAAGGGCAGGAAGTCATTGGTTTACGACGTAAGGTAAAAGTGATTTGATGCGATTTTTGAGAATTTATTTTAATCCTCCAGTTTTGACACCATTCTTCAAGATAAGTGATAGGGGATTGGAGGCTTTGGAATGCAATAACTGGATTGGTGTAGACTGATAATACACATGTATCATCAGCATACGTGGTAAGGATAGTATTAGAATGAGTCGGGATGTCATCTGTATAAACTGTATAAAGGATTGGACCAAGGATACTACCTTGAGGAACACCGGCAGATTGGGAACAGAGGGATGAATAGACATTGTTATGGTTTACTTGGAAAGTTCTATTTGTGAGATAGGATTGGAGAATGAGAAAGTATGTAGGGGGTAGGAATTTACGGAGTTTTTAGAGCAAGCCCGGATGCCAGACTCGGTCAAAAGCCTGTTCCACGTCAAGAAAGACGCCCGAACAATATGATTCACCACACGATGACATTGCTGAATGGTGGAGTGTGATGCCCGGAATGCAAACTGGTGATCTGGTATTATGTGATTTGCATCAAGGATAGGGTACAATCTTTTAAGGATGAGTTTTTCTAGGATTTTACCCATGCAAGGTAAAAGAGAGATAGGACGGTACGAGGATAGGTATTCTGTTTTTTTTTTAGGTTTGGGTATCATTTTTACAATGGAAACTTTCCAGAGGTCAGGAAAATATGTGGAGCGGAGTACAGCGTTATATATATAGGTAAGGAATAGAATGGCTTTTCTAGGTAGGTGTTTTAAGATATGAATTGTGATGAGGTCGTGCCCAGGAGCTTTGCGGGAAGGTAATCTGTGAATAATGTTGGATATTTCTGAAGGATGAAATGCTTTGGGTGGAAGGGACATTTGGAGGGGAACATCTAACGCTTCTTTTATATATTCAATTTGAGTTGGGTTAATGATATCAGGATGTGGATGAAAGATTTTGGAAAGGTACTGGCCAAATAACAGTGATTTTTCTCCGTCAGATCTTGTCCAGTTATTTGATTCAGTAAGGAGTGGATGATTGAATTCTTTGAACTTTAGGAGTTTTTTGGTGGTCATCCATAATGTTTTGTCGGTGGTTGTAAGATTTTCAGTCCAGGTAATTAAATTTTGAATTTTGAACTTCTTGATTTCTGCTTTTAGTTTGTTAGTTAATTTCGTATAGGTAGTTTTATCTGCTGGATATCGAGTTCTATGCCACTTCGATCTTGCTCTGCGTTTTTCTCTTAATAAGATACGAATATGATGTGGCAAATCAGTCTGTTGATAGTTATTATTTGTGTGATTTGTGATATTGTCATGTAAACTGTTTCTGATTGATGTTGTAAGTTTTTCTATGGCTGTATCAATGTCTTGTTTTGTCTTTAGTGAAATTTTTAAGTTCAGTTTGTCCTCCAAGTCATAACAAAAATCGTCCCAGTTGACACGTCCTGTAATCAATGTGGGAGGGGAAGGCTTGGGAGCGAAACTTGAGTGCAAGAAAAGGAGGACTGGACTATGATCTGATGAAAGGTCGTCCAAGGATTCAATATTAACTTGTACGGGGGAAATTTTGGATGTGATAAATAAGTCAAGGATATCGGGACGTATTTTGGTAGATGTAGGCCAATAGGTGGGGTTGTTTGGCGCCAGAATGGAAAAACTCTTTTTGGATGTTACAGCAGACAGGATATTTCCTCGGGAGTTCGACAGTGGATGTTCGACAACCCCATCGTTGGTGTTTAGCGTTGTAGTCTCCTCCAGCAATGAAGCGTGAACCAAGAGATTGGAATAAGGATTCAAGAAGATTATAGGAAACAGAAATTCCAGGAGGACAGTATACAGCTGAAAATGTGATATGGAAAGGACGAGTTGTTATGGTTACTGAGGTTGATTGGATAGATTGGTGTCTTTTTGACTGCAACCCCCAACTATCTCCATTCTCCAACAAATACTTCTATTTGATCGCTGGGCATTCGGTTCGATGACTTTTGGTATTTGCTTATCTTTGCTGTGGTAAGATAGTGTGAATCGAGAAGAAATTAGAAAATTAGTTGAAATTTAATGTGTATTGTGTGATTTCTTCTCTCAGTGAACGATTTTCTTGATTCTTATATCACGAAGGTTCTTACTAATGCGTTGTCAACCATTAAGGAATTAATGGGTGATTTAATCCATTCTTTGAGAATTAACTAAAGACGGTTACTGCATGTAGTTAATTTATATCGTCTACAATGATCATTAGTTACTTGCCTAATTAAACATTTGTTTCCGCTAATGTTCTTACCAATCTGCATAACATTTTCCATATTGAGTTTCTATCCTCCTTGTATTTTTTTTTTTAATACCAATAGATTGTAAGAATTTGAGTACATACGAGTACATAATGTTAAATTACCAGAATGATTAATTGTTAGCTGAGAAACTTCTTCTAATCCGCTCCTCGCCTACCGCTTAGTGCAATGTGAGGGTACTTTCTGTAGAGCATGATCCATTTTTCTTGATACTGTGCCATCTCTCGTCCCGCGACACAGTTCAGGTTCCTGGTAAAGAGTCCTTCTTTCATGGTTTTCCTATGGCGTCCTCGGCTCCTTCTTCCATTCTCCTTCATGAAATAGATTATCTTGGCTATCCTCTTACGTGTAATGACACCGTTAGACATCTCCAAACCATCGTAGACGATTCTCCTGTAGAGTTTCCTGTAGCGAATTTAGGCCAACATTGTCCCTAATTTTCCTCTCTCGCATTTCTCACTATATCTCGGCAGATTATTTCTGTGTTTTTCCGGAGGAATGTCATCTTCATGGCCTTGAGTTGGCTTGTATGTTTACTGGTTATGAATCATGGCTCACTGCATTAAGTTAAAATGCTCAGAAATGTATTCTTGTAATCAATCTTCTTATTTTTTAGGGCTAATCAATTAAAATTCAGCTTGATAAGGAACACTTCCGACAACGACGCACTTACAGTTGTACTGATTTGAAATTGACCTAGTTTCGGTATGACATCGGACTAAACAAACACCTGGCACAAAATAGGTAATATTTTAGTTAAAATATCATAAATAAATACTATGATCAATACTTCTAATTACTAATCAATGCCATTTGCATTGTGAACAATTTTCTTTAACCTGTTTCTATAAGTTATGAAGATACCAATTTTAATAGTTCAAATTTATGGATGTTTAGGTTTCCTCAACAAATAAAAAATTACAAGAGTGAAACGATTTCCTTCGGGGTGTGGGTATGAGAGTATTAGTATGAATCGATTACTAAGCTTTTTAATTTTTTATAATTAGGTCAACTTTTTCTTAAAATACCTTAAATATATAAATTTAAAAAAAAAAAGTAAAATTTCACACAATAGTGTATCTATACACATTATAAAACAAACTCCTCCTGTCTGTCTGTTCACAATGATCTCAAAAACTGCTGCACGGATTTTCATGCGGTTTTCACCAATAGATAGAGTGATTCACGAGGAATATTTAGATATATAATTTGTCAAGGTTTTGTGTAAATTTGTTGGAATATTACGGTAATTGTTGGAGTTATAGCCGCCTGGGAGATTTCATCGAAGACGCTTCCTAATCTCTTCTACAAAAATTCCGCGACAGTATATATATTTATCTTTTAAGGATAGCTTACAAAACCTATCATATCTTCAAAAAAATTGGTCAAGTACAATGCGGTATTAGGAAAGCTATTTAGACGAATATTAATCCATATCAGCTTAAATGCTTTAGTTACCTTATGCATTTCATGCAGATTATTGGAGTATTTATACCATATAATTTAAATGAGTATCGCAAGAAATTCACGCGTGTGAAAATAAATTCGTACATAAAGTAACATAGTATTTGTTTTTGTTTATAATATCTACCGTATAAAATACATTAAAATACTTAATGCGTGATAATTAAGTATTTAATAGATGTAATACATTTAAAATACTTAGTGTAGACATTATGTTACATTTAAATCTAATCCAGGTATTCTACGCATAAATTTGATGCGATCCTAGGACAGACATAGCATGTAGGCGTAATATGCCCTACTACCCGTGAAAAACAGATGCAGGTCGCTTGTATTAAATATAACCAAGTGTAATTTATTTATGTATATTTTTATAGTAAAATTATATATGACTGAATAAATAAGCTGACTGGTGCTGATACCAAAGCCATCACGAATGCAATTAGAGCAGTGTAGAGATAGCGTTACTAAAGGTTAGTCATAACGATGGCATGTTTCTCTTCCATTTAAGACGGGCTCAGCCCATTTACGTTCTTGATACACACTGTTTGCAATCCATATCCAATTTTGGATCAAATTCTCTCGGACTCTTAGGCTTCATGGAATGGTCGCGCATTCTTCATTCCGTGTCCATACGCATCAATCTAAACATGAGCATCATTACCAAGTCATCATAATTTAAAAAGTTCGTTTACATTAATTTCAAGAATTCCATTACTGACAACTTTTATATCAATTCTGTTCGAAACATTGGCGCATTTCGTCAGTCAGGTGTAAAAAAAGCCTAAAAAAATGTCATAAACTCATGTTTACAATATGCAAATGATACATTGTATTGACATATTCAAGTTTGGTATAATTTAAATAAATTTTATGAAATATGAAAAGTTTGTTATTATTATACTTTATGTATAGAAGGGCATCTAATTAACTATATTTCTGCAGCCTCAGCGAATAAGCAATTATGTCTAATGCCCAGAGTGGGTTAATTGTATTGAGGGAAGCGGAATGTGCCATTATCGTAGTTTTGGACTTGAAATGTCTTGTCTTGAAATTGCATTGTCTTGAAAAGCATTAACTCCGTTTCAAGACAATGCCTGACTTAGCCCCTTGTTCACTACGAAAATAAAAAGATTCTGCTTTCCTAAGTAGAAGAAACTTATATATAAATAAAATTCGACTATACCACTTATTACCGTAGCTGTAGATTTATTTTTTCAATGATGGCCTTATTTATCTCCTTTTAATGCAACCAAGTTACATTCAGATAGTTTGGTAACAACATATGCATAATGATTTTGCATGGCATGGGATCTAAGAAGACCCGTGCCCAGAAACTGACAAAGCCTTATTCCTTGATTTTTGTAATGATGTAAGCATTAAATTGATTATTTGTGACTGGCCTATCAGCATGGGAATTATATATATTATGGTTGTAGATGACGGGATAAGCTTGAAAAATGAGTTATCGTTGATCAAAATTGCAACTTTAAATTTTAGTTTTACTTAAAAAAGATGAGTTGCGGAGGTCAATCTTGGATAAATACATTTATGAATGCTAAATTGCAAATCTGACTTGTAGGTATTAGTGATTTAATGATATTTTACGTTCCTTCTTATTGTCGACGAATTTCAAAAATTGATAAAAAAAGAAATGAAATATTTTTCATTTTTCGGAAAACTTACATTGTAAAGTCGTAAAAAAACTGCCTAAGATCCCGATCGCAAACGCACCTTCAGCGTGATACCCGTGAACTGCTTTGTAGGCCAACGATGTTCGCAGCGGTTTTGTAATTCTAGGCATTGCCATCTATCCTGAATCACAATTTAGGAGGTGGTGTTAACTTCATTGCTTAGAACAAATTTCAAGCCTGTATATTACAAAGTTTATTAATTTTCATTGGATAAAACATTTAAAACTAATGTTTTATTCAAATATTTGAAAGTTTCTTGGGTCATTCCCCGAAAAATTAATATTAATATTAAACAGTTAAACTTTTATTCTCTCTCTCTCTCTCTCTCTCTCTCTCTCTCTCTCTCTCTCTCTCTCTCTCTCTCTCTCTCTCTCTCTCTCTCTCTCCCTCTCTCTCTCTTTTAAATTTTGCCATCTAAATTTTTAAGGTAAGCTCCAATCTCAATAATCAATTAAAATCAAGCACTATTTTAGGTAAAATTTTTTCAAAATAAAACCTGACTAATTATAATAAATAAAATAATAAGAAAAAAAATATTCCATCTAAAAATAAAGTTATAATTTTGCTGAATTTTGCCCATTTCTGGACCTGCGGATCTGCAGCTGCAAATCTTTGATTACTCTTGACCACCTAATTCTAGCCGTGTAAATAATAAAGGTATCAGTTCCTCTATAATGTTCAAAATGTAAAAGACCTGTAGCAACGAATACCGTTAAGTAACAACTATAGAACCAATGGCGTTAAAGAAATAGTAGTAAAAAAAGAGGTAAGGAAGAATAGTTAGGAGAAGTGGTAGATACAATACATAAAAAAACAAATCAGCTTCTTCGTCCCGACCATGCCAAGATAGAGAACATGAAAAAACGCGATTTTCGTATCGTCACTTTGAAAAATCTTTAGACGGACCACGCAATATAGCAATGGTTCGAATACTTAACCCTCGAATGACAGGAATCAACCCTTTAGGATTCAGGACTCACGACATTCTTTCACGAAACCTGGCTCAACCACCTATTTCCTTATAATATGAACAATATGGAAATATCGGTTTTTCATATTATACAGTCTCTCGGATCGTCTCTACCATCATGGTGCAGCGAACGAAATTGCGGTCTACTCCCAATCTTTCCAACCTCCATAATCGCTGTACTTTATCCCACATGGTGGAGTTTCCAATGTACAAGTAAGCTGTTCTTCCCGGCCTGGAAGCCTCTTTTAGTACCCGACAAATGTTTTCGTCGCTGACTCCGGGTTGTGACCAGAGGATGATGATGACACTTACCATATTTAAAAACTCCATTTTCAGTAGCTCCGAGGTCCTGGTCTTCCATATGACTTGACGCTGTTTATCATTAATTATCGCCACTAGCTCCGTCATCTCCCTCGGTCTATCGTCTGTTGAGCTTTCCTCGTCTTGGTCTTCATCTACCTGTTCTCTGCTGTCTCAACTCTGTACCCCTTCCCGCTCCGGAGTCCATTCTTGCAAAAACTGCCTAATGTCCCGCGACGAGCCCTCCCCCGCATCCTCCAGCGCATTTACAATTATTGCTCGGGATAGCCAATCGGTTACCACATTCCTTGCCGGCTTTATATTTGATTTCGAGATTATACTGTCCTAAGAATTCCTTCCACCGAGTGGTGCGAGCGGATGATTCCTTGAGCTTGCCCACCCATTGCAGGGGCCTATGGTCCGTATGGACCGTGAACTTTCTTTCGAATACGTAAGGTCGGAAGTGGTCTATTGCCTACACTATTACTAAAAGTTCACGCTCCAGTGCACTGCACCTTGTCTCGGCTTCCGTGAGGCGTCTGCTAGCGTAAGCCAAAGGGCGATCACCTTTTCCCCCATCTTGTGACAAAACTGCTCCCAGTTCGTATTCGCTGGCATCAGTCGTGAGCATTAAGGTCTTATCAAAGTCCGCCAATACTGGTTCTTCTTGCACCCGCGCCATACATTTGCGGATGTTATTCTCCATTTCCGGGGTAACAAAAATTCTCTTTCCTTTCTTCAAGAGGTTATTGATGGGGACTAGATATTCTGCCATTTCTGGGATAAAACGTCGATAATAGTTCAGCGAACCTAACAGAAGACGTATACCCTTCACATCCCTCGGTACAGCCATCCTGGAAATTGCGCCTACTTTGCTCTTATCAGACTTCACCCCCTCCTTCGTAATGGTGTGTCCCAATAAAGGTAATCGCTCTTTTTCCAAACAGTGATTTTTCGGCGGATAGCTTCAAGCCAAATCTCCGGACCCTATTGCACACTCCTGAGATGATCAACATTCTGTTTTTCGGTTTTGCTAAACACCAGCAGGTCGTCCATATACGCTTGGCATACATCTTCATCCACCCCCTCCCTAAGAAACTCATCCATTAATTTCTGGAGCGTTATGGGCGCATTTTTGAGTTCCAAAAGCATTTTCGTGAACTCGTAGTGCTCTCTTTCGAACGTGAATGCCGTTTTGGACAGATTTCTCGTGTGCATTTTTATCTTATGGTATCCTGCCTTCAAGTAAATGTACATTTTACATATACATTAAAAACGTTAATTATAAAAATAGAGGTTTATTGTTGATAGATGGTCACATTTATGTGTCCTTCTTTATAAATAAAAATAAATCCAATTTCTTGGGCCGTAAAAAATATACCACGTTGAGACTTTAAAGTTTTGAATGAAGTCTATATTTGCCAACCATACAATGAGTCATTCCAATTTCTATCATCTCCCGCTAGTGAAACGGTAAATGCCATAGAAGTCGCTAGTTATATGGTTGCAGAAAGAAAGTAGTGGACATCTCTATTAAAATGAGAGAAACTCTAAGAAGTAAGGTAAGAAAAAAAATATGTGGCGCCTGTGACAATTGTGAAAGAGAAGCAAGTCCAGTATCCAGCCCTAACACGGCTCTGGAATTATTCATGTCACTCAGCCAGCGACTCTTGCTTCATCAATGTGATTCTCTCCTCATCGCTTTCGATCCCCTTGTACATACATAATGTATCTATGCCATTTCATTCTTATCTAAAGGACGATACATGGATGAAATATATACATACGCAAAAGTTGAGTCCTATATATTAAAAAAATTATGCACCCTACAGTCACATCGTGGAATTCCTACGGCTAGTATTGAGTAGAATCATATGGGTCCATTCCCTCACATTTAGAATAAGAAATGTGTAATGTTTTGGGGGTATCGAGTATTAAATAAATATTTTTATTTTATTCCATACCTCTCGATTTTCGAGACAATTAGTGGATTTGAAAGCTAAAACTAATTAAGGCGACAATGATAGGCTTGAAGGAGAATAATATCCAGTGACACTCCCTTTTGCTTTGATTTTACCTTTTGAGCTTGGGCGATGAGATTCAGCACAACTTCAGGCTTCTCTGAAAGTGTGTATGTATCTTAAATCTTATTTTTACTAGGCTAATCCATGGCGTGATTGATTTGGCTTTCTGTATTTATGTAACCATTCTATTAGTGTGTATTGTTTGGATAATATTATTAACATGTCCATAAAATTTCAATTGTCGTTTTTTAATGTCTGCCACCAACGTTAAATATTTTTTGTGGTTCTTTTTGACTATGTCGATATCTAATATCGGTAATTCTTCATTCAAGTATATATTTATAAAACGACCGAAGCGTGAGAAAGAGTAGAATAAAATGTGTGAAGGGTTCCCCTAAAGACCTACGCTTTCTGCAGAAGAACGATCAAGAAGGAGTCATAAGCTGAATTATCTCCGGCCGAAAGCTAAACGGCAAGGAAAGAACACTTTGAGGAAGAAAACATGAACAGTTGTAGTGAATTCGTAGTCCATAGTGGCTGTATTAACAAATAGTATCCCACTATACCCGCGGCCCCATCAATAATGCAGCCAGAATAAGTGATTAAATCAATTTTTTCCACAGTGAGTAATATTTGTTTAGCTGCATTACTGGGATACAAAAATGTTCAAATACAAACCTTACACAATAATTGCTATATTATGTAATATTTTTTAATTAAATCTTGTAATACGATAACATGTACGAGCATTCTTGTATTAAACATGATCAGCATGTTACGTTACATGCAATGGTAATAGCTATAACATGTGAACACTGGAATGACCCGAGTAGGCACGTGGTCCGATGGGTGTGGTAGGGTTAGGCCAGGTCACAACTATTCTACTTTACACTTAACGTACATGTTAAGCAGTTAGGTCCCAGTTCTCGATATTATGCATAGTGATCCATCTATAATTTTTTCCTTCTAGTTTATGTGTTTGACAAACAATATTACAGAAAAAAATACTCAAACACAATATCAATAAAAAATATCGATGAACGTAAACAGAAATCAGATAAAATAAAACTAGATGGTAAAAGGAAAATGAAATACTCCCTTCCTGCTTTTCTTTGCTAATGATGTTACTTCAAAAAATACTTTTTAATAATATGATATGTCTGTTAAACTGTTTAAAAATATAATCTCGCCAACTGTAATATGTAAGTAACAGAAGGATTATGATGAGGATGTGCCACATGTTTAGGAGACATTGACAATGAATAGAAGAGGACTTGTTGATCAAGCAATCAAATTAGAACTCAGGATATTAATGAAGACTTTAGGCAACATCGATCGAGGAATTATACACAAAGATAGAACCAATACAAACATCAATTAAAAAGAAAATATTCTATAGACATCAATCTTCAAAATGCTCGGTGATCACGTGTAAAAGGTAATATAGAATTTTATAAACTCTAAGACGAAACGATTCGCATGGTTCCAGGAATTTGTTAAAGATCATAAATAAATTTAAATTCCGGAAGACGAAATTTATGCGCAGGGTGCAATTTCAACGAATGGGTTTTGAGTAGTAAGAGGAACTCACAAGACTAACATCTCTGTCCGAAGAACGGAAGCACTGAGTGAAGAGCTCAAGAGACACAGGCAGGACACCAAAGCTGTTTGAAGAACAAGATCCAGGCTTGGAAAATTATCTCAATTAATTTAATTGATCAAGTTAAGTCGCAGTCTATAGTAGCTCAAGACGACTAATAAAAGTAATATGTGAAAGGAGAAGGAAATTTTAAAATTCTACCAACCTTAAAAGAGGAAAAAGAAATAAATTAATGGTCAACCGGAGCGGCTCGATTATTAATGTGAAGGAGTATGTCTGGCCCATCATTCCATTTTGAAACGGAAGTTAATGAAAGATGGACAGTTACTGCTATTTGCGTCAATTTTTTGCACCTTTAAAGAATATTAGTGTTATCAAATAGATACTTAAAATTTATTTTTGTTATCCCATAACCATAAATTTTATGTTCATTGAATAATGACAAATTAAATCATTTATGCTAATAAAGGCTAAACATATAAGTGTAATGAACGTATTTCGAGGTTTTCCAAATTTTGTTTATATACAGTTTAAACAATATAATGAAGTCAACATTAATATAACTTATATTAATAGCATTGATTTATCTTTACAGGTAATATTTGTGAGTAGCTGTCTTTTTATGGGCACTGTTCTACAAATCTACGTATTGTTGGTTCAAGACCGACTGTGACAGTAATTATTTAATCTTGTGTCAACCGTGTTAGGATCCACCAAGCCCTTATAAAATTTATCCTCTTCATTGGAGGATAAACATAGCGGTTGAGCTTGAATTCGGCTACATCACCTTCTTTACACAACCGTTTTACCTCAGAAACCATCCTTGCGATGTAGTGAACTCAAAGCACTTCTATTAGATGTCACAATACATTCTATTGTTTAGCGTATAATATTTTGGTAACATTTCATATGAAATTAAGAAGGAACTTTACTAGTTAATATTGAGTAGTGTTGACTTCTGGTAGTGCCAGTTGTCAAAGAGATTCCCCCACATTCACTCCTTATCGATAAATCTGGCCATACAAGAGGTTGCTAGACTAAATTGCAAGGATCAAGTGCAGCCTCAACGATATCAAGATACAGCTACAGCTCGGCTTTTCCATTCATATTCTACAACTGCCAAAACTTTGTTTAAATTATTATAAATAGAGGCGGGTACCCACTGTCTGCCTAGCGGCGGCCCAATATCCATTGTTACAATTGTGCAATTGTCCAAATCACTCCTCTTTACAAACTCCAATTACTTTATTTATATTTATTTATTTATTATTTTTTATATCTATTGAATGTGAAATTCTAATCATTCTTCCTTATTAAACCATTTTTATTTTAACCTTCCTTCTTTGTGAAATAATATGAATAACCTTCATAGATTAATAAAACCTTCAAATATTCTAGGATGACAAAAATAGATTTTGTTATAGACATTTATAAATATTACTTATTTATAAATAAAATCTGGAATGATGAGAAAAAAGGAAATTGAATTATTGCAGGGCGAACACAACTTTTTTTTTGTAAAAAAGAAATAAATACAAACCAAACTTCCTGTGCTTTCTAAAACCATTAATATGTACCTCTTGAAGATTGGAATATAATTTTATATACACGCAGATATACAGATATACAATCGTTATTAAACTTTAAACAATAAATAAAAAATAATTGAAATAATGTTACAGTTCGAATAAAATGAGTAATTTAACGTCAATCACACCGGTGAAAAAGTTATTGTATTCATACACTTTGCAAGTATTGCATCTACCTGAAAATTTAAACGCATTTTATTATATTTTTTTCAGATTGTTTTTAAAATGTATTACTTTTTTCAACATTATTTGAATGTGCTCTAGTAAGAATTATTTTCATTCGTTTTAGTAAAACTGGGATATCTTATGTTTTATCGCAGTGGAATTTTATGGATTTTTTTTTTCAAGTAGCCTTGGCATGGTTTTAGGAGCAACAGTAGCTGAGTAGAATAAAATTGTGGCGACCTGACACCAATGACAGGCCCGTTTCCATGATAGCGTCGTAAAGTTAGTATATGAATATGTGACTCTGTTTAATATTCATATATATTAAACAGACCACGCGAATATCACTCAAATCTTCTTCACACTCTCCGCCTTATATGTATATAATATATATATATATATATATATATATATATATATATATATATATTCCTGAGGCCTTAGAAGGATTTTCTCGTAATTAGAAATAATTTGGATAATGGAGAGATTAAGATCCATTAAAAAAGGTAGCTGAAATTCGTTTAATTCTGTATTAGCGTTGCCGTTGTTAAAATTCCATTTGGTCCAGATTAAGAATATAAAATAGGATTAAGCTGTAAAAAATTCAATTTCCGTTACATTCCTTTTTGTTTAGATACTCAGTTTACAATTTTTTTCAGCCGTTTAAGTAAATGAGTAGCATTTTAAAGATAAAGTAAATTAAAAGAATTTTTGGAATCGGCAGACTCTCCTCTGCCTCTCTTAGTTGGGGAAAATTCTCGCGAATGAGAGTGATCATCGGTGAAATCATGATCCATCCTGCACAACCGTTGATTCAGAAACAATTCAGTTTTTCCCTAGTGCCACACCTTACTATCTTCATGGGCTGTTAGGCTTCATGGGTTTCTTTCCATTTAAGTGTATTATACGATATTGGTTTTTGAGTATATTATAACGGAGTATTTGTCCTTAGTTAAGAATTATTGTTCATATAATAAGACTAATTAAAAATATGGCCAATAATCCAGATGAGAAATAAAAGTAATAGGCCAGGTAACTTATTTAAAACTTTTTAGAAGCAATTTACAATATCAAGAACTTCACCTTTGGGAAGTTTATTGACCGATAATCACATATCCGTCCGCAAGTGATGTGCTCTTAGAAAAGTTTCACAATTTCATCTTGAAGTTGTTTTTCAGCCTATCATATTTTTGATATATTGGTTTTAATAATTATTATTTAAAATATATTGTTATTATTTTTACTATTATTATTATTGTTTTGTCATTTACTCGGCCTTCGCTGGGAAATTTCACCAAACCCGGATATTTTCAACTCTAGAGTCAGGTTCTCTCTTCGAAATATTTAACAACATACTGACACTGCTGGCTTATGGTGAAGTGTCTTATTTTTATTATTATTAGGAAGTGAGGAACAATCAGAGGCTGTTTGTAAATATATTTTTTGATGTAGATTTATCTTAGCCTATGTTCTAGTTTTGTAAAATAGTGCAGCTCCTACTAATAGTGATGGCAGGACTTAAGTCAAATTCGTTGTTGTACAGCGGAATCATTCCCGTACTACCATGTTTAGTTGGACAAACTTTTAAATGGGCACATCGAAATGTTTTGATTTTACAAGTACATTTATTCAGTTATGTTTATGAATGCTAGCACTATGCGAATCAAATATAATTTTAACTCGCTTAACAGCCGCTAATTTTAGGAGGTAGGTTAGGTAGAATTGCTTATGGACTTTAACATCAAGGGTCTTCAGTGTCCGTCCTTCAATCTATATTATTTTTTGTTTCTTTATTCTTTATATTCTTGACCATTTTTTAAATTTTGTTAAAAAGATTATATATTTTTTTAAATTTGATGACTGTGTCCATATGTTTGTTATTATCACCAAGAATAGTTGGGAGGTATCTTTGTAATTGAGCTTCCTGAAAATTCCCCTTCCTATCCCAAAGGGGGCAGTCCTCCAGTATGTGTTTAATTGTTACTTGTGTGTTATTACATGTTGTGCACTTCGGTGGACCGTCCTTTTTTATTATGCTAATTATAGGATATTAATCCATTATAAAATAGAGGGCGAGATACAAGCAAGAGTAGCGGCAGGAAATAGGTATTATTCCTCACTTCTAAGAGTGTTTCAGTATAAATCACTTTCTAAAAGAATGCAAATCAAACTATACTAAACCATTGTAAGGTCGGTAGTCATGTAGGGGTGTGATACATGACCCCTGACCAAAAATCAGAACTTATGGTCAACTCATGGGAAAGGAAAATATTAGGAAGAATCTGGGGCAGAGAGGCCGAAAACGGGGTATGGAGAAAAAAAAGAATGAGGAGCTGATGGAGCTATATGGGGAGCCGGACATGATGGCGTAGAATAAGAAACCCAGAATTAGTTGATAAAGAATGCCAGACCAACAGGATACCAAAGAGAATGCTCAATGAGAAACTGGAAGCAGAGGACGCCCTCGGATCAGAGGGCTCGCTGATGTCGAAGAGGATTTGCTGGGTGTACAACTGGAGGAGGATACGGTGGATCGCAGAGATTGGTTGCCAGTGATGGTTGAGGCCCGGGTTCTTGCAGGACCGTAGAGCCAAAATAATAATAATCAATTATATATTTAATTATTAATCTGAAATGCATGTGCAATCCACGTGATTTAAACAAGGCTATGAATGATTTATTTAAATATAATCATTTTAGGATACTCGTAATTATCCGAAACATTGATCTTCATTAATAAGTTATAGTCATTTATTTAACCTTAGAAAAATTTTGTTATATAATTTTGATCAAAATATTTCTATGAATGTTAATTTTAATAGTGTTTAATATCTATAACTAACAACTATAATATTTTTAAAAATATTGCTCCAAAAAAATGCTTGGCCTTTTTTTTGGCCCCAACCCAGGTTGGAACCCAGGTTCGAATCCCGGCCAAGACAAATGTTTTCACTTCAAAATATTTAAGTAGTCACAATAAAAAAACAATTATAAAAAAATAATAGTAGTTATGAAATCAGATTAAGCCAATGTACTTTATAGATATGCTAGCACAATGGTCCAATGTTGATAAGTAATAGGGAATCTAAGCACGTCTCTTTAATCTTTAAGTTCATCTCTTTTAGTCTGTTATTTAATTGGCTTGGTTTTATTTATTTTTTTATCTGAATTTAATTTTCATCTGATTTTCGTTTTCAAGATAGTCTACAGTAAAACAATATTGCAACTACCTACAAGTTCTTTTCATTCGAAGGTGTTCGAAAAATAGTAGAAGTTCATTATTATGAAGGAAGATCGGAGTAATCGCGAAACATTTTTCCATTCATTAGTAATATATGCGATTTCGATTTAAATACCTTCCTTAAGGATATAAGACTTCATCTGGATAGATACTATCATGCTAATCCCATTTACATTTCCTTACACGGTATTCACTATGTTTTCTTACGTATTAACACGGACTTGTTAAAGACAATGGAGCCGAGCATTTACACGAGTTGTAATAGTGAGTGTTGGTAATTAAAAGGAAGGGATACTCGTTAACATTCCGCCGATGGGAGACGTGGGAATGCCCGAGGGACTATCTCCGAGCCCCATCTCCTATCTGATAGGGCCCATTCGGTCGCTCCTATTAACCGGAGGTAGTTCCGTATGGCGCCTCGTCCCCCTCACAGCTGTGTCGTGTAGTCCAATGTTGTGTCTTGTCTACGTCTCGGCCTAGCTCGGTCATTTCACTTTCTTCTAGTTCATATGAGGCGCTCAGGATCAAAATTGTTTAACTCCAAAATTTAGAAATTTTACTAATTTACTCAAGCAATTTCGTCTCTCATGACACTTTTCCGACTCATTTCTCAAGGCTTTATTCCGGTTCTGAATCTGAAGTTCGGAAATGTAAAATTCCTTCACTTAACAAGCTAAAAATGTGAAATGTAAGTTTTTGAAACATCAGAGTAATTCTCTTTTCTTCTTCAGTTCTGCAATTGCCACGTGATTGTGAGTTTATTACCGACCTGTTGAAGAATAAATTAAGTGAATAATCCGATCCAAGTTTAACAGATATTTTGCGAATAGTGAGTTAATGGAATTACTATTGTTCAAGCATTATCACTGTCTGTGGTATTTCATGCATCAATACTTTCCAATTAATTTACTGGTAAGTTTGTTTGTATTTTTTTTGTTTATTTTACTTCTGTTTTATGCTGCTATGGCTAATTGGACGATGCTACTGTGGGACTTCTAAATTTTGCTTATCCAGATTTAATTATATCAGGGATTAAGTACCTGGCATCGTACAGAATCGGGACCTTTTTAACGCCCCTTCCGAAGGAAGGTATAACTAAGGATTTTTTATTCATTTCAAAAAATCCTAGGGCCACCTGCCGGGCTATGAACCCGCGTTCTTGGGCTTAGTAGGTTATCAATTTTTGAAATTTCATATTATCCGCTTTCGATTTTGGATGAATAATATTAATTATATATGTACAATGTATTATCTTTGTATAACTATTATTGCATAATAAGGTAAATAATAATAAGATAAGTAATTGTTCTACAAACACATGCTCAATATGTACGAAAAAAAGGCAAAAATACTATTATTATTAAAATACAATTATATTGTTCGTAGATAAAATAATATAATACAGAATGCGTTTTAGCGAGTGAGTGTGGTAAACACTTCTATTTAGGTGATGGTGCCAAGAGTGAAAGGATATAATGGCTTCATGATGGAACATCGCCTAAGATGTAATCTGATTGCATTCTTCAAACTTATAAGCTAGTAGTTAGTTATTGAACAGGAGCCGGGGGAAGTGAGGTTGGTAAGTGAGCATATTGTGTGTTCAACTACATACTTTCCAGAGAAAGTTGCAGGTAGAAGTAGTCTCCTTTCAACTCCCTATGGAGAGGTTTCTTCAGTTTTTTTTTCTGTTTCTCTATCGAACAAAGAGGCTATGTGAATATGTAGGCTATGAAAGAAGATGAGCTAAGCAGTATTGTTTTTCGTATTGTATTCGTGTTAGTCTGTGAAACCTTGGGTATTGTGGGTATAAATTATTATCTGAAATTCATATTTACGTAGAGCAAAATAATAAAAACAAAAACCATTAATTAATTATTATTTAAGTTTGTTCTTCGTTCTGTATTTCAAAGTAACGTACAAAATGCTGTAAAATCTAAACCCCAAACCTCTCAATCCAAGCCACAGATCCCCAAGGCACAGTCCCAACCTCCACGACATCCCATTCCTCCTCACCACTTACCTCTCCGTGTTAAACTTCCGCCAGAACACCCACTTCCAGTTCCATCACAGCCTTCTCTCATGGTAAACCCCTCATTACATCGACCAACGAAAGTTGATCTACCTCCTCGTCCCCAGTGTCGGGCTCAGCATCCAGCCAACACCCCTACTGACTTTCCATCTCAACCTCCTTATCCATATCCGCTCCAAGAACATAATCCCTCCGACATATATTCCATCCTATCTTCCTTCCTGATAGACCTACAACAAACTATCAAACCGCTGATAACCCTCCTCACTAGATTCCTCACAGAAATTCCATTCAACTTCCCGCGATGAATGTGAAGCCCATAGCTGTCCTCTTATGGAATGCGAACGGACTAAACAACCGCCGAGACGAACTTGACATATTTCTTCATGACAATCAGATTGACATTGCCCTACTTACTGAAACTCACTTCACTAAACGTTCATATTTTTACATACGCGACTACATCACTTATAGATCTGACCACCCAGACAACACTTCCCACGCCGGTTCTTGCATCCTTATCCATAAATCCATTCCACATTCCCTTATTCCCTCTACTCCAAATGCGGTTATCCAAGCAACCTCTATCATAATATCAACTCGTCCCCTCCATCTTACATTATCAGCTGTATACTGTCCTCCTGGCAATTCTCTATCCTATAACCAACTAGAATCCTTGTTCCAATCCCTCGGATCACGCTTTATTGCTGGAGGAGACTACAACGCTAAACACCAACGATGGGGTTGTCGAACATCCAACCCTCGTGGCAACATCCTGTCTCATGTCTCCACTTCTCGTAGTTATTCAATTCTCTCTCCCTCGAATCCTACCTATTGGCCAACTTCCCTGAAAAAACGCCCTGATATCCTGGATATATTTGTCACATCCCAGATTTCTCCTTCCCATGTATTAATCAAATCCCTGGATGACCTCTCCTCAGACCACAGTCCAGTTCTGCTCTCATTACACTCAACCTTCATTCCTAAGCCCTCCTGTCCTTCATTGATTACAGGACGAATTAACTGGGAGCAATTTAATAACGATTTGGAAAGCAAACTAGACTTACGGATTCCACTAAAAACTAAACAAGACATTGACAGCGCAATAGAAATACTTACAGCAACAATAACACAAAGTATAAGAGATAACACTACCATAAACAGAAATAATATCACACAACAGACTAACCTGCCACAGCACCTTCGCATCTTGCTAAGCGAAAAGCGCAGAGCAAGATCTAAGTGGCATAGGACTCGTTACCCATCAGATAAAACGTATTACACCCAACTGACTAACAAACTGAAAACGGAGATTAGAAACTTCAAAATCCAAAATTTACTTAGTGTGACTGAAAATCTTACGGCTACTAACAAATCACTATGGACGACCGCCAAAAAGATCCTTAAATTCAAAGATTTTAATCATCCTCTCCTTACTGAAAATCAAACTTGGTCCAGATCTGATGAAGAAAAATCTCACATATACGCTCAACACCTCTTCAAAACATTTAATCCACACCCTGATATCCTCAACCCTATTCACATTGAGCGTATTGAAGCAGAACTGGATATCCCACTCCAAATGTCTCTCCCACCTAAGGCTTTTCATCCGTCAGAAATATCCAATATTATTCATAGTTTACCTTCCCGTAAAGCTCCTGGACATGACCTTATTACAGCTCACATCCTAAAATCCCTTCCTCGAAAAGCTATCCTATTCCTCACATACATATATAATTCTGTAATCCGTACTACCTATTTTCCTGATACATGGAAACTATCTATAGTAAAAATGATCCCAAAATCCAAAAAGCCTCCAGAACTCCCATCCTCTTATCGTCCTATCTCCCTCTTACCCATAATGGGCAAGATCCTCGAAAAACTCATTCTAAAACGTATTTATCCCATCCTAGATAGTAACCGCATAATCCCAGACCACCAGTTTGGTTTCCGAACATCCCACTCCACTATCCAGCAATGTCATCGTGTGGTGGATGTTGTCTCCTCTGCATCGGAGCGTAGATTGTACTGCACAGGAGCCTTTCTCGATGTAGAACAGGCTTTTGATCGAGTCTGGCACCCAGGTCTCCTTTACAAAATCCGACAATTCCTTCCTCCTACATACTTTTTAATCATTCGCTCCTTTCTAACTGGCAGAACATTTAAAGTAAGTCATAAAGGTTCCTACTCATCCCTCTATTCCCAGTCTGCTGGCGTTCCTCAAGGTAGCATCCTCGGTCCTATCCTTTACACAGTATATACAGCTGACATTCCAACCCATCCTAACACCTTCATCTCCACGTATGCTGATGACACATGTGTGTTATCAGTTAACAACGACCCATACATTGCATCCCAATCCCTTCAATTACACCTATCAAGCCTCGAAGAATGTTGTCGGAATTGGAGAATTAAAATCAATCCCAGCAAGTCCCATCAAATTACCTTTACCCTTCGTAGAAAACCCATGACTTCCTGTCCTACTGTATTCTTTAATAGTACTCCACTTATCCCTGTTGAACAGATTCGCTACCTGGGACTCTACTTAGACAAGCGTCTTACTTGGAACCCTCACACAAGATTGAAAAGACAAGAAACAGCTAGACGTTTCCGACTACTTCAACACATACTGGATAAGCGCTCAAAGCTTCATATCAATTACAAAAGACTTATTTATGTGACTGTTATAAGGCCTATATGGACTTATGGAATTGAACTATGGGGCTCCACCAAACCATCGAATTCCTCTCGTATCCAATCCTTGTAATCCAAAATCCTTCGCAAAATCCTAAACGCTCCTTATTTTGTCACAAATAAAACCATCCATAATGACCTTAACGTTCCATATGTTACCGATTTAGCCCATTCCAGATACCTATCATTCCACAATAAACTTCAAACCCATCCAAACCCACTAGTTTCCATCCTTGCATCCAACTCCATCCCGGACAATCCTCCTAGGCGTCTGAAGAGAAGATGGCCTCGGGACCTTCTATTATAGAACTTTATTAGAGTGCTGCCAGTGGGTAGTACCTCTACATGTCCTATCATGTATTATTTTCTCTCATAGCAATTGTACTAGATGTATGTATTACAGTTGTACAACTCAATAAAATAATAAAAAATAAAAAAAAATTCTGTAAGTTAATAAATAATTCAAAATTCTTTTTTCTCATTTTAATTTATCTTCACATTCAATCTATTTCAAATTACTTCTAAATATTTTTATTTTGAAGAGAAAAGATTTTTCTTTGCCGGAATTTGAACGCGGGTGGTCCGCATCTCTAGCGCGGTGCTCTAACCATCTGAGCTACCAAGGCTCGTAACCAAGAGGGATAAATCCATTCTCTTCACCTATCCTATAACCCCCTGTTCTCGCATGTATTGCGATGTATAGACGGGGAAGAATGTTAATTAAACATTCCTTCATTTAGGATCTCGTTGAGTTAAGTCAATTATATTTTTATAATTTACTTTTTATTTATTATTCTTTCGATGATTATTTTTTTAAATATTTTTATTTTGAAGAGAAAAGATTTGTCTTGGACGGGATTCGAAACCGGGTTGTCCGCATCTCAAGCTCGGTGCTCTAACCATCTGAGCTCCCAAGGCTGAGAAAAACTCGCAATACGAAAAATTAAATTAAAATCGCTCTATTATCGGCTACTTTTATGTTTGTTCATTTAACGTCACTTTTTGCTGCTATGGCTAATCGGACGATACTACATTGGGAGCTCTAAATTTTGCCTATCCAGGTTTAATTAGGATAGGGATTTTTAACGAGTACCTGACACCGTACAGGCTCGGGACCCCCGTTTAACGTCCCTTCCGAAGGACGGCGTAACTAAGGATTTTTTGCTCCCTTTAAAAAATCCTAGGGTCACCTGCCGGGATACGAACCCGCGATCTTGGGCTTAGTAGTTTGTTACGCTAACCACTAGACCACAGGTGACCTTACGGCTACTTTTATAACAGGGGTAAACGGATCATTACTCCAAGTTTATTGTTCTAGTTTTTTTGTTAAAAGATTTCCTTGCTATTGAAAACAGCGGTGGATTCTGAGCCGTGTGAGAATTACTTTCCTGCGGTTCCTGCGGTTTAAAGTCTTCCAAGGCCTCCAGTTGAGCAGCCTTCGCATTGCATTCTCCTGTTTCTTGATTTCGTCTACTTTCGGATTTTTTTTTTTCCTGTTGGTAACAAGTTCCTTAGATTCTAGGTTGAACAGAAAGTGGTGTTAGGTGAGTAATCTGCAGAACGTTTAATTTAAATTCATTAAACCATTGTTTTGTCATATCTGGGAAAATTTAAGACGTTTTTCATGTAACTAATGTTTTTATTGAAGGAAGAGTAAGAAGTTCTTGCATCAGTAGGAGTCATCAGGAATATTAAAGTCTAACGAAGTACAATATATACAATGAACTTTGTTCGTGGATCCTAGTGGTGAAACGCAGCTGAAGTTTCTCTTGTTCTATTTTTATTTATTTTAAAAAAAAAAACGTCAACTTCTACTAATTGATAGAGCATTCGATCACAAGATTGAAAATCAGGCACGCAAATCTAACGCAGGGCTTCTAACGAAAGGAAAACCATTATGAATTCAAAGTTAAAAAAAAAATTCAACAAATATTAAAAAATTCATTGAAATCTGCACACAAAAAAATAATAATCATGATAATAGTAATATGAATGTGAGCTTAATATGCTGCTTTATTGCTTATTGTTTAATTGATAAATTATACAAATATACAATCATACAATTATACAATCTCCAATCTTCTTTTGAAATCTCCCTTCAGGGAATCAGATGGAAGTATGGATGGATAACCTCCCATTGAAGGAAATCCTAGGGTGTTTCATCTCCTTGAGTAGGTCCCTGCTCCAGAGAAGTTTCAGTCTCCTTGTCGGATTCTGTGGTAATGTGTCTGTCAATAATGTTTGTACTAGTAAGTTTGTCGTAATGTAAGGAAGAAATAGTTTGGGGTCAATAGTCAATAAGAACACCTTAATAAGTGTAACTTATTTATTGTGTGCCGACGTTTCGGCCTACAATGTAGGTCATCTTCAGGGAAAATATACCAAGCGGCGGCGAGAACGATCAACTGCCAAAAAAAAAAAAAAAAAAAAAGTAAGTTTGTCTGTCTGTATACCTTGGACTTTGTGTATGATACGTTACTTGCGTAAAAGAGAGAATGATTAATAAGAACAAATCGTGGAAATAATGGTCTTTGGAAAGAACTCCAAATTCCATAAATAAGCTAGTTATGTTAAATTAGTATGGACTAATAAACCTAGTGTATTCTTACAAACACATTTCAATATTATTATTCACTAGTTATAGAGTATATAATACGGCCTTGTTATGGTAAAGTTGAATTATAATTAATAGTTCTAGTACTAACTATGATAATTAAAATGGCTAGCAAGCTTAATACCTAATAAATCTTTTGATTAACATTAATACCACTAGTTATATTAAATTAGTAGCGTAAAAGCCTGCCAAGCCTAATGTCATGTGTATCTTTATTTAACATATCTCAATATTATAATTTACTAAATTCATACGCGGTTATACATTGTCTATCTGTTCTTAGGTGTTTCAGTTTTCTTCTATAAACGAATGAAACCTTTTACCTTTACTGAAATTCCCTGCTTAAATGAGATTACAATTTTTTAAGTAATATAAATGAAAAATGGACTAAGGAAGAGCGAGAGGAACAGCCCAGGAGGATGAGAGAATATTGGAGTAGAAGGAAGGTGGAGAGTGTGAAGAAGATTATTAAGTGATATTCGCTTGGTCCTTGCAGGCCGATTCGTGTAAAAAAAAAAAATTGAAATAAATGTAAAAGTGAGATGTAATGTAAAAAAAATCTATTAAAATATGAAAATCATTAAGCGATTCTAATTTATCGAAGAATGGTCCTTCTTGCCTACTATGTCCGATACAGTGAACTGTATGAACTGTCAGCTGATTTATTGTTTGAAGTAATATTCATCAATTTGAGCAAAAATGTTTATTTTCACGAACGAAAAGAATGTTGTTTGTTTGTATACCGGTCCAAGGAAAACAACATTAAGTATTTGGACAGCAATCCCTTAGCAAACCGTGGAATATTACTCCATGCTATTTTTTATCTTGCTAATCATATCCGAATTACCTAATCCATTCAGATAGTAATGACGTAATTGTTTCATCTGTTTTGCTAAATATTACTGAATATTTACTCATACTATTTTTGGAAAATTTTAGAATAAACAAGTAAATGTAATATTAAGATAATTGAAATAATATTTTAAAACATTTATACCAAAAAATAAAACAGAATTATATTCATTCGTAGATATAAAACATTTTAAGACTCTAATAAACTTTGTTAGAATGGAAGTATCCATAACTGAAACAATGGATATTAAATTGGGAATATGAATATTCAAAATATATTCTGTTTTTTTTTTAACTGTGGCAGTAATGTCTTGCTACTAGATGCTCCAGAGTTAAATCAGTAGTAATTGAATACGATTTATTTATTTAGGATTAAGATTAAAAGTTTTCTTCAATGGGAAACGTAAATAATTATTGAAAAATTAACATTCAGTAGCTTTCTGCTTCTAATATATGATGTGTATGTGTAATGTATATGTATTCAGGTGAAGTTAATGAAGCATGAAAGTATTTATTTAATAATTCCTTTGTGACATACTACGTTAGTTTCTTATTCTAATGGATATGGCGATACTTGATTTTTTTTTGTAATAGTTGATTTTTATGATAAGCATGTTACCCTTGATTCAGATGTTCTTTTTATGGCATTGTCTATTGACGATGCCTATATCTGATGCTGCAAATGGATTTGAAGAGCTTTCTAAATCCGAAGATACGCCGGGAGACTGTGGGTGGTAGGTGGTATGCCAAAACGCCACCGTTATCATCAGTCGTAGGTGTGGGCTGTTTGACCTCCTCTATCCAGTTTCCGGCAACATCGTGCTCGCTGTTTACTCAGTTATGGGAAGCATTTCTCTAATTTAGTATGATGTACCCACAGAACATAGAACTAACTAGAAGCGGCATTAGGGCCCGTTTGGAGGGAGGCAGGTGAAGCCAGCTCCCAAGCCGTCCCCCACTCCAGCCGCCCCCTTACAGCTGAGAAAGTGTTGCAGCGCTCAGTTTATTTAGGCCAAGAAATCCTCGTGTTTTATCTTGTCGGGGCAAATACACCGTGGAATGTTCCAATTGGTTATTTCCTTAGTAATACTATTACTGGGGAGCAGCTGTTGGTTCTATGTTCTGTGGGACCGGCAGATATATTAGACCTGATACCCCAAACAATAACCAATTTTATCTTGCCGGCAGCCAATATATTACATTTCATCTCCACACCGCTCTAGTTACTTTAATACTTCCAGCACCTGCACTACCTACTACTGTTCGTCTTTATGTGAAACTTTTTATATATAGTAAAAAATAATGGGTGACAAAGCAGGAAAATTAAGGCTCATTCAGTTTATAGAGTATTTTAATTGTAATCTACATTACTTTTAATGTTTTTCCTTTAAATAAAACAAGTTTATTATTCTCCGCACGTATCTTTTCCAGATGCAGATTGTCATGTACCACGTTTCAATTCGTGGTACATTCTAGTTTTTAAATATAATATTCCCACTGCAGAGATGATTGATGAGTAGTGAGACTCGTCCTCTAGAAAATGTGTTACATTAGGAAAAAAAAGTTTCTGCCAATGCAATGCTTTATTAGAAGTTATACGAAAGCCACCGACTAGGGTGAGGGTCTTTTATGCTTGGACATGTACCCAAACAATTTTTCACTTATTTTACAAATTTCAGGGACATCATCACTTGGTAGGATCAACCCTCCTCGGTCCTAAATTACAATAAGTCGTCCATTTCCAATGGCGTTCGGGTTTGATTCTACAGCTCTCACACATTCTTTACATATTAATGTCAAATTCAGTCTTCTCACTATAAATCCTGAAATAGAAATAAATCGTAGCGTGAAAATCTGAATGTCACATTAGGTAACGATATGATTAAAACAATGTACTTATTATAAATAAGGTAATGCGTTTATTATTAATAAAAATTGTTATTCTTATTCAAAATTCTATGTGTCATAAGCAAATCAATCAATAATGGACATGGAAAATTAGATAGGTACCTGAAATGTATTCTACATTATCTTGTGACGTGTTTGAGCTACGTAATATAGAAATATTTTAACCCTCTGTGTACCACGGCCTGATGAAACAAATAAATCAAGTAACATAATTCTCAACAAAAAAAATTTCCAGGAAGTGCTTATACAATGTAGGGCTTTGTTCCAAGTGTCTTGAATCCTTCAAATAAGAAGCATTCCAGTAAAATGTATCTATTTTTAGAAACAGTTCCTAGTAAAAATTAGCTATGGATTTTTTAAATAACTAAGGAGAAAAGATAAAAAGGTGATGTCGGATACCACGGGAGTCCCGGAAGGACCCCAGCCACATTTTTGAAAGAAGGAAAATTTGTAAAAATTCGAAAAGTCTCTCTAATACTTTCGTTTCAGTTCCTAATTATTCCAGACAGTTTTACGTTAAAATTCATTGAATGTGACAGATCAATCGATTTCTTCAAACGAAGTTTCAAAAATTAGAAACATGTGGGAACTAAATTGACCCCATGGTACTCGGAGGGTTACGTGAACTATGAAAATATTACATTTTGTGGTACATTTATTTATTATATATAGTTAACAGTTAGGTTTCGAACTTACAGGTGAAAGGTGAGAGGAGGGTTGAAAGACTTGTCGGCATTATTTGTACTGCATCCAAATGCTATACAACATGGCATTTTGCTAAATACACGTTCAGTGATCAGATAAAAAACTATACAAAACACAAAGACACCACGAGATAACACAATTTTCAATAATATTTAAGTAAACAGAAGTACACGAGCTAAGTAAGAGAAGTAAACTGAGCGCTGCACGACTTGGTTGGGGCGGGAAGAGTGGGGGGGGGGGGCAGTGGGAGGCTGGCTTCACTCGCTGTACCTGGCATGCCGCTTCTAGTTGGTTCTATGTTCTGTGGATGTACCTGTGGAGTAAGTTGACCCCAAAAGAAGGTTAAGAGTTAAGTTTAATGAACTGTCATTATAAATAAAGAATGAACTAAAGGAACGCACCATCGATCGCGAGAAGGATGGAACAAATGGATGGAATGCTTGATTCCATTCATGTTACCATTGATTGAAATAGTAACTATATAGCATTGTTCCCCTGCTCCTTATCCCACTCACAATAGGCAATGGAATCACAGGCACGTGTGAAAGCCTAATCGAATCTATCTCGAGAACTTGATGATAATCGATAACACTAAACTTTGAGTATATCTGTTTTATTCTGCGAAACTTAGAAAGATTTAAGGATGAGAGATGTAAACTTAAAATGAAGTTAATAATCAGGTATCATTATCAAGTTTCCTCTTATGCAGGCGCCACCACTGGTAAGGACAGAGTATATTGCAATCTTGTAACCTTGTGAGGTTTGTTATTGATTGTGTTTGTTTTCTGCTTGCTGTCTTACGTTTTTTCATATATAATTTGTATGCAAATATGGAATCTTCCGAAAAAGATCGAAAAGGTATCATTCTTTGAAGAAAAATGGATATTGCCTTTGAAGAAATGTAAAGATGGTCACAGCACCAAATTATATTTTAAAATAACTACTTTCAGGAGTCATTTGATAAGTTGTAGAAATGCGGTTGAAAAGTTGGAACCTGGCTTTTAAATTTTAAAAGAATATCATTTGTTAATGCCTTCAGATTTATCTACTTCTCAAAAGTAAGGAAATGACATTTGTTAGATTTTGTTCAGAAGAACTAGACATGTCATAAAAGGCTTTCAGGGAGTGGAAAATGTGTTATAGCCAATATATATATATATATATATATATATATATATATATATATATATATAAATATATATCTATGATAAATATAAAATATAGTATAAAAATAGATTTTCGTATAAATAATATATAAAGCTAATTATTATTAATTAAATATCATGGCTACATAAATTAAAATGTTATTTAACGATGTATATATGTGTGTTTATATATATATGTATATCTAATAAGTATATATATATATATATATATATATATATATATATATATATATAATATCTTCGTGATAAACTTTCTTAAGTCAAAACTCCTAGACGGAGACGCCAGCGTCGGAATGTAAGGTTGAGCAATCTTATCTGTGACTGCCTTTTATAATAAGAGGGAAGTACATAGTTAGAATAATAACTTGAGTATTAAATTTTATAAGTATTCTAAGTTTAAAAAATACAAGATGGGTAAATGTAGATATATTAATTGCTGAGTTATCAGCCGTTGAGCCATTCTTTGGGACCGGAGCAATCTCCTGCGGCTCATCCAGCGTCTATTTAGTGGCTACTTGTACCTAGCGAAAAGCCATGTTGTCGCAAAAATAATACATTATCTTTATTATCTTTATATTATAAATAATACATGGGTTGTACTAAACCCATCTGTCGTAGTGGATGGAAAATTTCCAAAACAATCGCTATCCCGAAACCAAATAAAAACCCAAATATTTTTACAAGTTACAGACCAATTAGCCTCCTAAACATTTTATCCAAAATCCTGGAACGCTTGCTTTTAAAAAGAATTGTTAAACATGTAAATGAGAACAAACTGATCAAAGAGGAACAATTCGGTTTTAGAGAACACCACTCCACTGTAGACCAACTAGCTCGTCTTACCGACTTCATAACACAAGAATTCAATAATAAAAAACATACAGGCATGCTTATGTTAGATCTGGAAAAAGATTTCGATACAGTATGGCATTACGGTCTTATTTATAAATTAATCTTGTACAATTTTCCTCCATACCTAATACATGTCCAATAGACAATTCTATGTTCAAATAAACACTGCTAGCTCCAAAACACTTCCCCTACCAGCTGGACTTCCTCAAGGTTCCTGCCTATGCCCAATTCTATTCAATCTGTTCATATCAGATCTCCCAAAACACCCAAAAGTAACCACATCGCTTTACGCAGATGACACCGCTTTGTACACAGCATCACTCCGAATCGATACAATAGTAAACCGATTACAACAAGCTTTTAATAAAATCCATAAATTCTGTCAAAAGTGGAAACTAAAAATCAATCCAACAAAATCGGCCGCCATAATCTTCACAAAACGCAGACCCAACATAGATTAGCACATCATCTTAAATTCCGAGCACATCCACTGGTCTAAATCCGTAACATACCTCGGTTTAATTCTAGATAGGTCCTTAACATTCTCTGAGCACATCAACAGGAAAACAGAAAAAGCGAAAAAAAGCATCTACAAAATGTTTCCCTATTTTAATAAAAAATCCAGACTAAGCCCCAAAAACAAGCTAATCCTTTATAAAACAGTAATCCGCTCAGTGCTGACCTATGCCTCACCTGTCTGGAGTTCAACCTGCGCTACAAATTATAGACAGTTTGAAGGGGTACAAAACCTATGCATGAGAATTATTAATAATTATCCCTACACGAAAATATCGACTATGCTCAGAGATCTTGAACTTCCCACGGTAAAACAATATGCTTCAGCCCAAACAAAAGCATACTTCGAAAAAACTCCAGCTTCCGAAAACCCATTAATCCGAGAAATCGGTAACTATGATAAACATTCACTACGACGGTACACGCACAAAAGAACAAAACATATACTTCTCACTTAACAAATCACTATTCGAAGGTAACATAATCTAGTTATCTGTATTTATTTTATAGTTCTTTTTAATTGTGTATTTATTTTCTATTTAATTATTATTATTATTATATTTACTTACTTTATTTAGTATTATGTTTATGTATTTTAAATTACAATTACTATTGTGGTTCATTTTTCTTTTCTTTTTTTTTTAAGCGAGTTTTTTCTACATTTTTCTTGCTATTTGTAAAACTTACTTATAAAAGACAACTTTAATTAATTAAAATCACTGTTGTTCAAACATGTAAAGGAAGTCCGGAACATGTATTTACACTTATTGCTGCTTGTATATGTAAAACTGTAAATAAAGGTTTTTTTTTTTTTTTTGTCGTAGCGGAGATTTTTATGCTGAAAAATTAAAAGCATTTTTATATGGTAGATAGAAGTTATGAAGTTAAGTAGATGTTTATAAAAAATGACTTGAAAATTTAAATTCTGCAATCGAAGTAAAATACAATTATGATCGTTACTAACGTATCGATTATGTACGTAACTAACGGCATTTGTATTTTCTTAAAGACGCGTTACGATATGAATATGTGGTATTCAAAGACATTTTTGTTTATAAAGAATGTAAATAATAAATAGGTACTATCTGCATTTGCATTCAATTATATATACTTTAATAACAGAACGTTTTGAAGTTGATGGATTAGGAAGATCTGACAACCCATTGAAGATAGATTCAGGTATCGACCAAGAGAGCACACTGAGCCTATTCACTAACAACTTCCTTCACCTTCACTCACGCTAATCTCACTCTATTAATTCTCAGTCTCCTGCTGTCTCTCTAGCCTGCTCTCTACATCAAGTCGGCACAGCTTAAAGAATATTTTTAATGAGATCGAAATTAAATATTCCATTAGCTTAGATGCCAGTATGCAGTAGTGAACTATTTATCAAGAATTTGACACATTGTTCCTTCCTTAATTGATAAATTTTATATCTCATAACAGACGTTGTATATAGAAACCAACAATGGTGTTATACAGTTTGTAAATAAAATTTTATTACTCTAATTCATGAAAAAAATGCATATAACATTTTCAAATAATCATAACCTGTATCACTATAATCCACTAAGATCATGGGTTCGGTGAATGGTAAAGATTGTACAGTTTCCAATACAACTGTTTAGGAAGAATTTTTCCCCGATCAAGGATGCCCACGTTATAGAGACAGGGTGAGCACCAAGAAGTTCCATAGGCCACGAAATTTATAGAAATATCTTTTTTATGGTAAAGGGATTAAAATATTAGTAAATGGTTAACAAATAATTTTCTAAAGATTTGACATCCAGTCTAACATAATTATATAAAAAAAGATATATTATAATCTAAAGTCGTACTTTAAACAAGGAATTAAAGTTTATGAAAATGAAACTGAATCAATTAACAGCATTTTCGCATGTTGCCAAAATTTATCGTATTACCTGAAGGATTCTTAGCACTTAATTTTTTAAAAGAAAAAAGATATTTCTAATTGAATTCCGATTTAAAAATATATAAGCTGGGGTTATTTTAATACCACAATATATACAAATATTTAATATATTTGTTAAGGTGTTTTTACACAACCGATGTATTTCAATTTTCAGCAGCAGTTCCCCTTCTGAAACCTATTCTAAAAATATATTTTTGGCAAAAACGTTAAAAAATATATCAATAATTCTATTGATTTGCATAGTAAAAAAGTAAAATAATCATTTTTAAACATTTTATTTAAAAAGAAAATATATGACCAGGACCGGAACTCGAACCTGGGTCTCCCACCTAACCGTGGTGGTGCTTACCCACCTCAGCCATCCAGGTTGGTTTCTCGGTCATTCATATCCCTTCTTTATCGGTCAATTATATCTCCTTGTTCTCGCGATTTGCGATGAAAAGAAGGGATATGACTGACCGAGAAGCGAACCAGGATGGCTGTGGTGGCTACGCACCACCACGGATATTTGGGAGATCCGGGTTCGAGTCCCGGTCCTGGCCATATCTTTTCTTTTCAAATAAAATATTTAAAAAATTAAACCATATAACAATATATTAAAAAAAAATTATAAAATAATCATTGATTTCATACTGTAGCTTAGTGTTTGATTAAATTCTTACAGATTCTTAATTTTTAATGTTTTCGTTTATCTCAGGAACACGCTTTATTTTCTTTCATGCCTCACTTGGTATCTTTTCAAAAAATTCAAACAAATTAAACAATGAGCAAAGTATGTAGTTAATGAGTTAATAATAAAAAGTACTACTGTCTATGGGATATTGTATAGTTTGTCATAAAATTAACAATAGTCAAAGAAAAATTCGTTAGTGGGAGAACTCAAAAAGGATATTTAAACATACGTTTGTTTATATTTTTTCTCTCTTTTGAGGGTAAAAAAATCTTCTTAGAAGATTGCCCGGCTCCATCTATTCTTCTCGTTTTGTTTTAGGTAAACATCAGTTATTCTTCTTTACTCCAGCTTTGGGTATTTTCATAGTTCAAATATTAGTCCAATATTCTTCAGAAAACAATAACAGATAGGTTTTACTCTAATATTTGTCGAGGTTATATTGAAGGTCCTCAAGGCTAAAGGTCATTATTTGTTTACAAATTGTTGGTTGTAAATGGTCATTGAACAATCTATTTTTTATATATACCACTATAAAAAAATCCTGTACCTCCAAAAACCACGAAAGGTCTTGGGTTCATTACATGGCAGAGACTTTACTGTTTCAAGGGCAACGGTTATGCAAAGAGGGGATTTGTCCGGTCTAATCACACTAAACCGTCATTTTTTCACCCCATCAACGATGCCCACATTACAGAGGCAGGATGAGTCCCAAGAGGGGCCTCAGATTCTACACGGTCCAACCACGGACCTTTACAGATTAATTTATTTTAAAAATAATTTATGTGCCACTGCCGGGGTTGAACCTGAAACTATTATGTAATATATAAATATAAACTATAAACTACGTAATGATGTACTGATAAAGTAGACAAATTTGATAAAAAGAAACGAAACCGGTCATCTTCAACAAGATATATTTATAAACTTGTTTAGTGATACTTAATTTTAATTAGTTACCTGGTTAGCAAATGGCTTGGAAATATTTTAACTTTTGCCGGAACTTAAAAAAAAAGAAGGATGAACTCAGTGAAGAGTTAAGAAAGTTAGTGATTTCAGAGCCATCGAACTTAGCTCTTTCTTGCCATGGAAACGCAGAGTGGTTAACTTTCTAACCATCATTTATTAGTTACTGAAGATAATAAATGATAAAGACAGTATAATAAAAAAATAATTTTAAAACTGAATTTACTCATGGTTTGCCTTAAATTTCCAGCTACATTTAATATTAATTAAAAAATAACTAATAATAGAAAAACGTTGAAACAGCCTAACGCGTACCGAATTGAATAAAACGAATGTCCTTATGAATAACTAACAAGTAAATAACCAAAGTATTGAGGGATACTGTTTATATAACTCGAAATTTGAAAAATTCTTTAAATGCCTGAGCATCATCTTGAACTACGAACAAGTTACTGACAGATAGCCGTGTTAGAAATAGTCGGAAAAACGGTAGCAGACTCTGAGTTTTTCTTTTGTAGGCTACTTGAACTTACCATACAAAAGAAGAAAAAACAAGTGCGTTGGCTTACATTTTAGTCATTTTTCAGAGATCCATAGTACAGAAGCTTCCTTGTTATTAGATAGATTTCTATTAATTTTATTTTTATTAAATTGTAACACCTTCCTCAGGATCTTGTATATTTATGATTTTCTGTTGTAAATTACTCTAACGTTCACATTCATTTAAATATAACAATAGGTTTAATCGTATTATTGAACTAAACTTGGAATACTAGTTACCTTGGACTTGAAGAAATTGCACCTCATTTTGTGACTTCGAATTCTTTGCCCCATCCTCATAACGTTATATTAATCTAATTATTTTATGTATTTTGCTATTGTTTTTCCAACTACTCCTTGCTGTTATAGTGATATTTCTAATTACTCGTATTCACAAGGACTTCTTTTTTATAGTAGATCCAGCTGGGTTTGAGCTTATGCTAATAAAATGTGGGCATAACTTGCCTAGCAAAATTAATTAATAGTTAGCAGCATAGTATAGCGTTGTACTTCTGTGTTGTAATCACTTTTGCTGCCATAAAATTAGTGAAAGAGGAAAATAAATTAATAGAATGAATGTAATCTGTTAAATTAGGGGTTTCCTTGATAACATGTAGAGTGCTTTCTGCCTTACATCTCGGTCTAAGGGAGGATACCGCAGATTGATTCTTATCCCCCAGTCCTGATAAGATTACATCATCTGATCAGGACCTGAAAAATCATCCTTTCATTTTGTTCAATTCTTGTAGACTCTAAGGAAGGAGTCTGACTCTAGGCAAAAAGTTTAATAGAAGTCCTCTGTAACTGCCGATACGTTTAAGAAGTTGTCCTAACATAATTTTATAAGAAAATACGATACTATCAATATTGGAACTTGGTTTGCCACGTAATGAAAACGAAATTTCTTTCATTTAGAATTATGAAAACACTAAATCTCATCATTTCAATAGCTCATTTATTTTTCTCAATGAATAAAAATACCAAAAACTCAATTATTAAATATAGTTATTATTAAAAAAATACATTATATTTTTAAAACTTTACCAACAGAAATGATACCATCGATAGATTGGCAGCTATAGTATTTATATGTTTCTATTCAGGCTAATGTAAAACAAGTGTAAGTGAGCAAAACTTCACTCCACAGTGAGATCTTCAATAGTCTTCATAATATTAATATTCTATTTAAGCACTTATTTTTGAATGATCGTTTTTTTTAAATATCATAATTAAATTGAATGATAATTGTTGACCTTGATAATATATGTGGAAGAAAGTGGTTTGGGTAGAGGTCACAATAAATTTCTCGTAGAATTGGAGAAAAACTTTATTGATTAGCCAACGTTTCGACTTACTTTGTAGCCTGTACTTTGTAGCCCATATAGTCCTGAAGAAGACCTTCGAAGTAGGTCGAAACATTGGCTACTCAATAAAGTTTTTCTCCAATGCTACGAGAAATTCATTGTGACCTCTACCCGGACCACTTTCTTCCACAATCATAATTAATACTTTAAAGGAAAATATTTATGAAAGATATTTATCAAGTATTTTTTGTTTATATTTTGATGGCTCTAATAAACAGTGCTAGTGCTTTTTAATAGATAAAAATGCTGTAATAGGAAATAATAGGGTGGTACATTTTATATATTTTTAATTATTATTTAGTCAATAGTTTTTCACTTTTACCCTGAAAGTTTAGTAAAAGATATGATTATTACCGACTTTAGGGTGAATGAAGAAAACATGTTAGAAAAATAAATAAAACTGTAATTACTATATTGCTTAATGTCTGGAGCTAAAAAAAATATATCGATTTTTTTATTAGTGAAATATTTGCTTTATAGCTTTCATTGAAGCTAAAAGATAAACTTTACAACTAATCGATATAAAAATCTTCAGTGAAGATTCTTAACACTTTAAAAAACTCATCGACAAGAAAAATGACAACTTTTTGTCTCAAAATAGCGTTTTTCATTGAATCTCTGAGTTAACGATTCTATTTAATTCGATCTATAAGTTTTGGATTCGTTAAAAAGAATCGAGCTCCTACTTTATACCCATGCAAATAACTAACCTTAGAATAAACATACCTGTTGGGTAAAAGAATTTTTGAGATAAATATTATACCTCTCAGGAAGAACGTTCTTCACCGCTTGCTAACAAAATCCTCTATTCTTAAACAGAGGTTCAAGGAGTGCTTCAAGAGAAGCGTTTATTATAAATAGCGATGTAAAAATGTACGGATCCATTACTGAGGAAAATTAATACAAACAAAGTAAAGCATTGTATAAAATGGACGACAGATAGATGGGAAATGGTGCGCCTACTGTTCCAAATAAAATATTCATGGAGCACTCTCCCTCTGGAAAAGATTCTCCCTTACCCTGTTGGGACTAATTCTTGGCATATTCGTTAATTTATGGGAATTATGTTTTTTCCTTGTTCAATTTTAAATAATATATCTTATTAAAATGCAATATAAATATGAGAGAACTGTTTTGAACCAAAAGTGATGTAAATGTTACTCAGTGTGCTCACGTTAGATTAACACCTAAAATTAAAATAAAATAGCCTATAAAATATTCATTTTTATGCCATCTTATTATTATTATAATTTGTTATTTTTCTCGGTTTCTACCGGAGAATTCACCTACCCAGGCATAAGTCAAGGGTGAGGGCAGAAAAATTAATTAGTAATATTCATAACTTTTCTAACGATACTCGCTGTTCCGAGTAATGCTGCTTTCTGATCCAGTATATTATAATTCAGTTCTAATTCTTTTATGATATTTAACGTTATTTCTGGAGTCAGTACATTTGTGGATATGACCAACGGTAAAATTCCAGGTCCTGGTATTTCCTACTTCATCAGTGACAACCTTGTGGGGGTTATCTGCTGGTAAATGTGCCTATTTCCGATTTTCGGGTGAATGAAGAAAGCATGTTAGAAAAATAAGTAAAACCGTAATAACTATATTGCTTTATGTCTAATAACACAACCTTTATTTCAGAAACTTTTCCCTATTCTTGTTTTATTTCTTTCTATTATATAAAAACATTGTTAGTGATGTTTGTGCTGTTGTGTTTTTTTTTCGCATCCTCCAAGATTTTATTTACAATATAATACAAATTTACAATAAATACGGGAAAATGCTTCTATATAAACCAAAAGCCTTCATTTACCTTTCGGTATTTTAAGGCGTTACAATGGGCTGAGTCCGCTGAAGGCGGTTCTGTTGTGTACAATATTTTATTTTACCTCATAAAGTGGGACGGACCGTAACGAAGACGTAACTTCATACTACCTGGGATTACTTTGTGTTCGATCCGTATCTGCATACTCCCCTCTTTTCTATAGTATATATCCAATAATCGAAGAAATAAACGTAGTTTAATCTTGGAGAAAGAGATAATAATGCACTTCTTTTATAAGTTCTTTGCTATAAAAGAGTTTACACATTTCTTAATTTCTTTATAGTTCTTAGCGTACAATAAAATAAAATAATTAAATTAGTTACAGTTTATATTTAAAAACGTATAATTCTTATTTCATTGAAACACAAAAATGTTTCATTTATTTATTTGAAAATATTATAAACTGCTTGACCAATAAACTCAGAATAAGGAAAAAGAAAATAATTAAATACAAAAGCCCTTGAACGATCCGAAGTTCAAAACAATAAACTCTCAGGTTTTATACTCGTGCTTTTCTTAGGCGAGTCCAAGGAACCGTGATTTGGGCTCGGTTGGCCCCACGCTTTTGCAACAAACCTAATTGAGTCTATATACCTTCGGCAGTGTAGGGCAATATTAGGTTAGGTGGGCCAATTTTCTCTGAGGAAACTCTCCTTAATCTTGTTTTCCTCTTCAATTTCGTCAATATTAGGCCACATTTCGGCTCCGACAAAGGTGACTTAATATTTACCATGCACTACATCTCTGCCCTTCGGATAGAATTGGCCAGAAATATGAAAGATATGAAAGAGAAATAGTACGATAAGCAAAGCGACTTGTTTTTTCAAAAAATAATATCGACATAGAAGAACAAAAGCTCAGAAGATAAGTGAAATACTTGTTAAGACATTATTGAAAAAAACCCAAACAAAAATCTAAACTAAAAATAGCCTATAACTAAATAAATAACTAATCGTTGCATTTGGGTTTTGGAGGTTGTTGGATGTTTCCTCTAGTCAGTGTCTTGCTAAATCTTGAGGTTAAGATGTGCTTTATTCTTTGTTTTATTTCACTTGTTATCATTCCATTCCTTTCCTTAAAATGGACGAATAGGCGAAATATCGAAAGGTACGTATTTGCTTTTTGTTTTTATTTTAGTGACTTAAGGCTTTTCGGTTATAATTTGTCCACTAATCCCTTCAGAATAATGATAATAGTCAAATCTTATATTACCTCTTTAAAAACTGCCCTACAGCTTAAGGAGGGTGACCATTTTTATTCGGACGTTCCTCATTTAATGTGTAACTCGATTTGATTCCGATTGTCATGCAGATATGAAGCTTCCGGTTGCTGAGAATGGTAACGTTTGATGCATCACTTCCGGACCCGTCTCGTCATTATCAAAGGCGTTAGTGAATCACTTCCCTAATGATAGTTTTCTAATATTTTCTATCTCAGTCAGTGTTACTAATGCTGGTGGAGAAATAACGGTACGGAGACTAATAGAAATATGAAAAAACAAATGACAAAAATATTCACTGCAGTATTTGTATTTTCTTTAATGGATTCTTCTTCTTCTTCTTCCGTTAGGGTCTTCTTCTCATACAAGACTGAGAAGACAAGAAACTGCTCGACGGTTTCGCCGTTTTTGCCAACATTTCCTAGACAAATCCCTAAGCTCCCAATTAATTACAAAAGACTCATTTACATGACAGTTATCAGACCTATTTGGACTTACGGAGTTGAGCTTTGGGGCTCTACTAAACCATCCAATTCATCTCGTATCCAATCCTTACAATCCAAAATCCTTCGTAAAATCTTTAATGCTCTTTATTTTGTTAAGAATAAAGTCACCCATCACGATGTTAATATTCCATATGTTGCTGACTTTGCCAAAACTAGATACCTATCCTTCCATGAAAAGCTTCGTACACACTTGAATCCGCTAGTCTCTCAACTTGCTTCCCATACTATTCCTGATAACCCCCTGAGGCGTCTGAAAAGAAGATGGCCTCGAGACCTTCTGCTATAGAACTTAGCAACTTGGAGTACTGCCGATGGGTAGTTTCTCCACAAGTGCCATTCATGTCATTTGTTCATATCAGAAAATTTACTTGATGCAATAAAATAAATAAATCTAAAAAAAAAAAAAGGTCTTCTTATGACCACGAGACAATTTCAATGTTCCAATTCTTAGTCCTCTATATTCTTTATTTTCCAGCACTCCTTCATCTTCTGTATGTCTTCTTCCTCTCTCAGAATCATTTTGAGCATGGGTTCTCTTACCCCCTTCCTTGAAATCCTAACATTCCATAAACTTATTATTAACATCTCGCTTTTTTCCTTTCTCTCTAAACATATATTCTCTTATATAACTCGAAATTGCTTCTATTACTATCATTAATATTTCTAATCATTCAGCATGTAATTTTACCTGTAAAATTTATCCAATTCATTCATGACTTTATGCACTTGTTAATTTAATCAAATGCATGCTCAGCGTGATTAGTGCTGAGTTGCTGTGCTTAAGGTTTAAATCAAGCTGTGGGAGATAATTTATTTAATCTGTTAACAGACCCTTATGGATCTGAATTGACCTCCACTCGGACCATTCTCTTCTACATATATAATCAAGGTCAACTATTATCATTCAAGAAAAAAAAATAATAAAAATAAAAACTGAGATTTGAATTGCTGTTACATATGTACAATCTAATTATAATGTCGAAGGGTATATCGGCAAAATATTAGGTTTCTCATTGATGTTTAAACCAATAGGAAAATGAATCCGTGAAATAGAAAAATCCCCGATAAAGCGGATGTTTAGACATTGGAATGCCTAAATTGTTGTGTAATTGTAAAACCACAGCTTTTTCTTAAGGTTTTAACTTTTCATTTAGATGGTACTTGATGATGCTTTAGAGTTTCGAATCATTAATCCCAGAATAAATAAAGACTTCATTATTATTATTGAAACTGAACTTTAATTTCTTATGCGCGGCCGTCCAGATGAGACTTCTGCGCAGGTCATTTTCTAAATTGTCGCGTTATAGATATTTGAAGAATAAATGAGGTTTCACAGCGTCGAATCCAGAACATGTATTTGTCATATATATTTTAAATATACTTATTGAAATTTACAACTGTATGCAGATTACATCAAGTAAACATTATGAAAGATAAATCATGTCCCGATATAAAGGCATGTAGAGAAACTACCCAGTGGCAGTACTCGAATAAAAAGTTCAACTTAGAAGGTCACGAGGCCATCTTCTTTTCAGACGCCTCGGAGGTCTATACATTTGAAGTTATAACATGGCCAATGTTGAGACGGACTTGTGCTGTATAAATGTAAAAACATATTTCTATGTTTTATAAATATAAACACGTATTTGAGCATTGTAGGCATAGATAGAGTATTTCTCCGAAATAAATTATAAGAAACCTATTGGTTAAACATATACGAAGAATCATGATCTCACGAATTACATTTGCATTGATAGCTTTTCCAGATTTTTATGTTTATATATAATAAGATAAAGAGAAAACTGAAAAATATTCTTTTCCGAAAATTTACAATATGATTATGATAAGAGATTTAAATACAATTTAAGGAAATGTTATGCTGGAAGCGTCAAGAATCAAAAGCGGACAACTCCAAAACTTCAAAAAAAAAAATTTCACATTTTCAACAGTTTAGGTTTACAATGTCCAGCAAAGTACAATGTCGTCTTATTTCACGAGGTTGTAGTCCAGTTCTGAATCTGAAGATTCCATAGCACAAAATTGTTTGAGTATACAGCACTCAATGTTAAAAATACTATTTTGAAATTCTTGAGTTCAAATTCCGGTTTTTAACCCTTAATTGATCAATCTATAACTTACTGTAAATGTAATGATAATTAATCAATATATTCTGAAGTAGTTGTATACATTCCATTACATTAATTTGACTAATTTCATTACATATTCATTTAGTCGATTGGTCTATTAATCAATTTGGATACATACATTCCCTTACTCTTTCAATTAAGCAGTCTATAAAGATATTACATTCTAAAACCGTAATTACTTATGCTATTTTATGCCAATGAATATAAAATTATTTACACTCGTTTTCTTTTTGGGTTACCATTAAGTGACTGGAAGTTATTCCAATTTTTTTAACCGACAAAAACAGTATTTCTCTTTGTTCCTTAGATGTTTGTTTTTTTTTTTGTTTTAAGAACCCAAATGTGCTTTCTATGATATGAACTAAACTTAATAACCTTGGATATATTTATATATAATTTTTTTTATTCCTTCTCGCGGAAGGCTTGCTGGAACTCCCGGTTGACAAGTATAGTGGTTATGCTATGCGGAGCAGATGTGGCCAACAGAAATAGCCACAGTTGAGGCTCTGTTCTACTTCAAGGCGTCTTAGGTCTGCAGCTCATCATCCAAGCTCCTATCTTATCTTCGAGAGCATTTCGTCCTCCTCATCTATGTAATGGTCGTCTTATATCTGCCAATAGTCAGAGCTTGGGACATCCGTTTAGCGGGCCAGACATATTTTTTTATATAAATGAGTGCATAATATAACCATTTATATTTCAGTATAATGGTAATTTAATAGATAGAGGAAGCCTTAGTGTTATTCTAAAAAGTAAACGGGATTTATTAGAAATACAAGAAGACTGAGAAATACTTTATAAAAATGTTCAATGTGTTGTATCACAGCTATTGTTTATTTATTTTATGATATTGTGGCTAATAGGACGATGTTACAGTGGGAGCTCCACATTTTGCCTATACAGGTATGATTAGGATAGGGATCTTTATCGACTATCTGACACCGCAGAGGTTCGGGACCCCCATTTTACGTCCCTTGCGAAGGACTTCATAACCAAGGAATTTTTTCTCACTTTTAAAAAATCCTAACGCCACCTGCGAGGTTAGAATCCGTGATCTTGGCCATAAAAGGTTGTTTTGCGAAAGGCCATAAAAGGTTATATCACTTGGCGAAAGGTAACCCCAAGCTATAGATTTTCAACTAGTAATCATCTCTTTAAAATAGCAACTACTTGTTTATTCTGTTTTATCATGTAATTTGTATAGGCTTGGGAAAGGACTTTACTTCTCTTACAAAGAACATGTTAATCAAGTATTTTCTTCTCCCTTTTAAAAATGACATTTTCTTTATAGTTCTATTTTGAGGATACGACAAATACGATACGAAACACAGAAATGTTGTGTCCTCGGCAAACATTTCATCTGTCCTTCAAGCACCTCGGTCTCAAGTTCGGTAATTTCAAAAATTGAAACTGTCAACATCATCAATACATTTGTTGAAGTAATATATAAAACAAACATATAATTATATTCTTGTAATAAATCTCTGTCATATGGCTCTGGCATATTACTCAGCAAAAACATTCGTAAAAACACAAATGTTCTTGGGCCGAAGGCAGTTCATCAAGCTTCACTAATATATTAAACACCTTATGATTTTAATGTTTTTATTTATGACCTTAACGTTCCATATGTTACCGATTTAGCCCATTCCAGATACCTATCATTCCACAACAAACTTCAAACCCATCCAAACCCACTAGTTTCCATCCTTGCATCCAATTCCATCCCGGACAATCCTCCTAGGCGTCTGAAGAGAAGATGGCCTCGGGACCTTCTATTATAGAACTTTATTAGAGTGCTGCCAGTGGGTAGTATCTCTACATGTGCTATCATGTATTATTTACTCTATAGCAATTGTACTAGATGTATGTATTACAGTTGTACAACTCAATAAAATAAAAAAAAAAAAAAAAAAAAATGTTTTTATTTACTCTTGATATATTAAATGAGCTCCTTAAGTATTTATTTAATTAATTTCATTAAGTGCGAAAACGGGTTTCATCAAAATATAATAAAAATAAATAATTAAAAAGAGTCAGAAAATATCACGTACCAATTTAATTTTGTGAACAGTAAAGCTAACGCAAAAAAATAGTTGAACTAACAATTATTATATTTTATCATAATTATCATTTTATTATACTAACAATTCTATTAATATGTGGAAGAAAGTGGTCCGGGTCGAGGTTACAATGAATTTCTCGTAGAAGTGGAGAAAAACTTTATTGATTAGCCAAAGTTTCGACCTACTTTGTAGGTCTTCTTCAGGGCTGGGGGGGGGAGCTGGGGGGGGAGTGGTAGGTCCTCACTAGCTTGAAACACAACTGTTTTTTTGGATTAATAGAATAACGTGTGTCAATTTAGTTATGTGATTTTCCAATCTTTTTTTTAAAATATATTTATTTAATTTTACAACTGTATACTGAATACATCTATAATGAAATATAAATCATGTACCGAGATAAAGGCAATTAGAGAAACTACCTAGTGGTAGAACTCATATAAAAAGTTCAATTTAGAAGGTCAAGGGGCAATCTTATTTTCAGATGCCTCAGGCATTGAAGAGGTTGCGAGGTTTGAAACTAGTGGGTTTGAGTGGAAATGAAGAGATCAATATTCGGGCCAAATCAAATCAGCAACAAACGGGACATTTAGGTCATTATGGATTACTTTGATCGTAACAAAGTAAGGAGGATTGAGGATTTTACGAAGGATTTGGGATTGTAAGGATTGAATACGAGAGGCTCTTGATAGCTTAGTGGTGACCCAAGCAGCTCTATCCCGTAAGTCCAGATGGGTCTAATGATTCTCATGTATAAGGTGCAGTCTATAATACTATACAGGAGGACAGAAAGTCGTTGGTTTACGGTAATGGTGATTTGATGATACTTGTGGGAATTTATATTAATCCTCCAGTTTTGACACCAATTTTTAAGGTCAGTGATATGAGATTGAAGAGTACGTGATGCTATAACTGGATCAGTGTTGATAGATAATAGACATGAATCATCCGCATACGTGGTAAGGATAGTATTATGATGAGTTGGGATGTCAGATGTATAAACTGTGTAGAAAATTGGGCCTACTGTCTTGAGGAACAACAGCAGGTTGAGAAAAGAGGGATGTAGGAGAGATAGGATTGGATAATGAGAAAGTATGTAGGAGGTAGGAATTTACGGAGTTTGGAAAGCAACCCGGGGTGCCAGACTCGGACTAATCAGGATGTGGTTGAAAAGATTTTGAAAGGAATTGACCGAATAACTGTTTTTTTTTCATCAGATGTTGTGCAGTCATTGGATTCAGTAAGGAGTGGATGGCTAAATTCTTTGAAGTGAAGGATCTTTTTGGTGGTCATCCATAATGATTTGTCAGTAGCCGTTAGATTTTCAGTTAAGTTCGTTCACTTATGAGTTTTGAATTTTCTAATTTCTGTTTTTAGTTGGTTAGTCAATTTAGTATAGATAGATGTATCTGCTGGGTACCGAATTCTATGCCACTTCGATCTTGCTATGCGTCTCTCTCTTAATAAGATACGAATATGCTGTGGCAGGTCAGCCTTCTGAGAATTATTAATTTTATGATTTGAGGTATTATCATTTAAAATGGTTTTTATTGATGTAAGTTTTTCTATGGCTTTATAATGTCTTGTTTTCTCTTAAGTGAAATTTTTAAATCCAGTTTGTTCTCCAAATTATAACAGAAGTTGTCCCAGTTTACACGTCCTCCTTAGAAATAATTAAGCTAACAACAGAAAAAGTGAATGCAGCTGTTGAAAGAAATATTTAATACGTCATTTTGACTTAAATATTAATTTATTTGGATTAATAAAATATTTCAATAGATTCCGGGTCACCTGTGGTCTAGTGGTTAGCATAACAATATACTATAACCGAGATCGCGGCTTCCAAATTGAGGAACTCCCACGTAGCATCGTCCGATCAGTATAGTATTAAGTGATGTCAAATGATTAATCTATAATCTAATAATTGGCTTCTATTATTTTTTTATATGTAAATTCATTTTGTTATTCGTGTAAAATTTATAAAACAACGTACAGATTATTGAAATCCTTTATACTGATAATCTATAATTAGAAATCCCCCTTTACTTATTTTTACCGGCGGTTGTTTTTGTCCTGGTGAACTGATGAAGTAAAGGTAGATAAATAAGGTTTGTTTCGAGAACATGTGGTCGTAAGTCTAGTTTCTGAAGATTACGAGCACAATTAAGAAAGGTTAATCTGTTATTTTGACATTATTTTCCAAGTATTCTTTATAGTTCAGTAATACCAGTATCAACTAATAACATCCCAAAAAACTTTTTTTTTATTAATTTTTTTCATTTAAATTTTCAACTGTGTACAGCAATACAACAAGTAAATGACAGGGATGATACATAGTGGCATGTATAAAGGCAAATAGAGAAACCACCGAGTGGTAGTATTCCAATAACAAATTCAACTTAGAAGATGGCGAAGCCAGACACCTGATATGAGTGGGAATGAAGTTTGTCATGAAAAGATTGATATCGGATTCGGGGTCAAATTAACAACAAATGGGACATTAAAGTTATTATGGATTACTTTGTTCGTAACAAAAAAAGGAGCATTGACGATTTTACGCATTTTGGATTGTAAGGATTGAATAAGAGAGGAATTCGATAGCTTAGTGGAGTCCCCCAAAGCTTAACTCTGTAAGTCCAGATCCAATAATTATCATTTATATGAGTCATCTGTAATTAATTGGGAACTTAGGGCGTTTGTTGGTGAAAAGACAATGCTGATTTAAAAACTCTTCAGATTTTCTAGAGTAAAAGACATTAAAATAAATAAATCGAACAAAGAATCCCACAAAAAGTTAATAAATCATCTTAAAATGAAAAACTATGATTTTCACTGTTATCAACTAAAACAGGACAAATAGTACTGAGTGGTTTTAAGAGGGCTAACCTCTTCCACGCCTGCAGAAGCAATCAAAAGTGACCTCGAAGAAATAGGTCTCAAAGTTAGAAATATTTCATCAGTGGAATTTGAACCAGCCCGGAATAATCCAGATATATTTCAATTTTTAAAACTGGTATATTCAACGGTGAAATTTGAACCTAGGCATAAAAATTCAATAGTCCACTTTACTAACTTTCTAAACTTAGGTCACACCAAGACCCACAGCCGTCACCAAGCTGTATGCTAGTGCGTCAAATATGCTGGACAACACTCATCTGTCACGTCAGATATCAAAAAGGAGCCTGCAAAATGTGCTCTTTGTGGTGAGGACCATCCAGCACACTACAGCTATTGTATGGCTGTTCAGTCCATAAGAACTTTCAACGTCTTGAAACAAGATACCAAGCCACAGACCTTCCAATCCAAGCCTCGGAAACCCATATCTATGCCCAAGGCAGCCAATCACAACCCTCAACCTCTACGCCAGCAATTTTTTTCCCATCAAACATTCAATGAAAATCCAGCATCTAGGGTATATCCCTCCTTTACCCGTTAATTATCCATATCTATAATCAGTCCAAATCCAAAACCCCATCGACATAAATTCTATCCTGTCATCCTTCCTAAAAGATCTCCAAGAGAGTATCAAGCCTCTCATCAACCTACTCAAGAAAATCCTCACCGAAGTTCCACTTAATTACGGACGATGAGCATAAAGCCCCTAGCTATCGTATGGAATGCATAACCATCGAGACGAACTTGACTTATTTCTTCATGACAATCACATAGACATCGTTCTATTGACTGAAACACACTTCACAAAACGATCATATTTTTACATACGGCACCTAGCTATCGTTTTATGGAATGCTAATATAATTATCAGTGATACTGATATAGTTATTGCATCTCGTACTCATCACTGACCTTAAAAAATGATGTCAAAACTGGATGATAAAAATAAATTCCCACAAATCCCATCAAATCACCTTTACCCTCAGTCGTAAACCAACGACTTCCAGTCCTCCTGTATCGTTTAATACCATCCCACTGATTCTTGTAGAACAGGTCCGGTACTTAGGGACTACACCTTGACAAACGCTTAACTTAGAATCCCCATACAAAACTGAAACGACAAGAAGCAGCTCGCCGTTTCGAGTTACTTCAACATTTACTTGACAAACGTTCTAAGCTCCCAATTAATTACAAAAGACTCATATAAATGACAATCATTAGACCCATCTAGACTTACGGAATAGAGCTTTGGGGCTCCACTAAGCTATCAAATTCCTCTCATATTCAATTCTTACAATCCAAAATATTTCGTAAAATCCTCAGTGCTCCTTATTTTGTTCGTAACTGTTGTTGTAACTCCTTACTTTGTTACTAACAAAGTAATCCATAATAACCTTAATGTCCCATTTGTTGCTGATTTGGCCCGAATCCGATATCAATGTTTTCACAAAAAACTTAATTTCCACTCAAACCCACTAGTTTCAAAAATAGCAACCTCTTCAATTCCTGATAATCCTCCGAGGTGCCAGAAAAGAAGATGGCCTTGTGACCTTCTAAGTTGATCTTTTTATTTGAGTACTACCACTTGGTAGTTTCTCTACTTGTCTTTATGCATGACAATATGTACCATTCATCTTATTTACTTGTTATATTAGAATAATAAAGTTATAAATTGCATTCAATAATAAAATAAATACAACTCTACTCAATATTGTGAAATGTTAGTAGGAACCCTGTTATTCCAAAGAGATTAATTAAACATTAGTTAGAAGAGAAATCGATATTTCTTATTAATAATATAATGTATAGAAAACAAAATTCTTTTTCATTATAAAAGTATTCATTCACTCGTATTTATAGTTTTCTTAGCAATGAAATATTTCATGGATTTATTTATATTTCATTTTATCGATATAACGATGAGCAACCTTTATGGAAAATTACAGATAAGATGGTTGTTTTCGTACACTTACTTAAACTTCTGTCAAAGAAATCGTATACGACAACCCTTTTTTCGAGATGGAAACTGCCTTAAAAAGGAAAACAAGTTATGTTGAAGATTGAAAATAGAAGAGTTCCGCTCTGCAAGGAGTTTTTCCAACAGAAGCGGAAACTCTTGATAGTTAAGTGCAGATGGCTGTTTGTTTCGAGCTAGGGTCCAAAACAACTGAAGAAAAGATACGTTTACGGAAGTATAATAAGTTGTATCATGCATCATGAGCGTATATAGAATGTTAAAAATCAGTCTTTTGTTTAATTTATTCATTAATTTTGATACGAGTATGTAATCAGTACACACAAAAACATATATTTTAATATTATGTCTTGAATTTCGGAGAGTGGATAATAGAGAAATAGTTCATAAAATTTAGTTTTGTGAAAACATACTATTTAAAAAACTAACCAAACCAAATATATTTTAAAAAATCTAACTAATTCAGACTTAGTGCCAATTCAGCTGAGCACTCTTACCATTAAAAACATTTTTATTGGGATAAAAAAAAAAGTTTAAATGTAAAATATACATTTTATGTATTTAAACTGAAAATGGTACTAGTCATTAAAACAAATAAAGTTTTAATCAAAAGCTGTTTTGATTACATACAATGTTGCTTTAGGTAAACTTTTAAATTGATTTAATGTTTATGAAACGAAAAAATCAATAGATCCTGTTGATAAAAGTGAAAACGAGTTCATGTGCCCTTTTGCATGGACCAATTTTAAGCTTCCATCCTGTTAGAGTGGTTTAAAATCCCTTTAAGTACCCTATTTTTTTAATTATTACAATAATCAATTAATTAATTAATCGAGATTTTTAGAGATTGGATTATTATAAATTTAGCCTTATTAATACTATTGGAACTCTAAACTTTGGCAATTGATTAATATTTCCTAAAATGTTTTCCATTTTTTCTTCAATGTTATTTACACGAAATTGTAGATAATATAAGTTACGGTAACATTTCGCATATTTAAATTCCTGACATCATTCTATATAATATTATGTCATATACTAAATATACTTATTATAAATTCTTATCTCATTGTGATAAATTGAAGATAAACAATGGTCAGCGCTTAATATATCAGCTTATTAATCGCAACATTAAAAAATAAAATAATTATTACACGTCACGATTAAACCATTCGTAAGGGTATATTCTTAAATACAGAGTAAAATAAATGTAGAAATTTTGTTTTTTTTATGCTTAGTTCATATGAATAAGCTTCATTTATTTATTCAAACATGTCACGTGTGCGTGATGGTAAAAATAATAAGTATATTGATGCAGTCATAAAATATTGTAATGCATATTTATACAATATAGTCTTAATTAAGGATGACTTTTTTACTTTTTATCTCTTTAATCATTCTTTGTTTTCGTTATATTGGCTAATTTTATTTTGTATACTTCTGTTGCTATCTTATTTTTATGATTAATACTGGTTTTGACTACTTTTTTGCGATGAGTTATCATAATTACTGATAACACAGATTGTTCTGTTATGTTATCTTCTGTTATTAGTACCTAAATAGATGTCCTACTTATTTAAATACTATGTATCATATATAAGCTAACTACATACCATACAAGTAAATACTTAAGGTTATTGAACTCGCATTGATAGGCTCGTGCAATTACATAGTATTAGGGTTCATTGAAGCGTGTAATAACAAAATGATCACTGACAATGCCCATCTGCCTCGCTTGTAATTTTTCCTCATGCATTAAGTTTCATGTCCTATAGCTGAGCAGTTCTTTAGAAGTGCGCACGTGAGACGCTGCCCGTAAGATCCAAGGAAAGGCCGTGGAATCGTTGAATTGAAAAGCTCGAGCTGGCTATGCTAATGACCCTCTAGTGAGTTTTACCCTCGATCTAATGGCAAATCTCAGTTTATGTTATTGTTCTCTTGTACCACTTTTTTGGGCCTACGGAGTAGAGCTTTGGGGTTCCAGTCAGCCATCAATTTCCTCTCCTATCCAATTCGCAATACTCCTTATTTTGTAACGTATAGAGACATCCTTTATGACCATGATGTCCCATTTGTTGCTAATTTGACCCGAATCCAATATCAGTCCTTTCGTGACAAACTTTATTTCTGTCCAACCCATCAGTTACAAACCTAGCTTCCTCTTCAATTCCAAATAATCCTCCGAGAAGTCTGAAATCAAAGTGACTTCTAAGTTGAATTTGATATTTCAGTAATACCAGCAGGTGGTTTCTCTACTTGTCTTTATCTCATCGCATCATTCGATCTATTTACTTGTAGTATTATTATAATTCAGTTTTAATTTTCAATAAAAATAGTAACACTGCGGAATTGCTGACTTAAGGAATTAATGTAGTGCTGGACTATACCTCATAACATAACTTATCTGCATGCCAAATGTTATCACTATATGTCACTACATATATATTTAGTTGAAACTACACACCTATTGCACTGAATATTCTGAAATACTGAATATACAGTCCCTGACCATATTAATGTGACCACTTGATAGATTCGTTCTTCTTACATGTTTGCATTATCTTTTTGTATGCATAATGATGTAAATCGAGTTTAAATATTAGTTTTATGGGTAAGTTAGTTATCTGTGAATAATATGAAATTGAAAAAAATAGTTTCGAAAATAAATCTTTATTTTTTTTAATATTTTGTGGTGTCACCCTATTTACACCCTATTTTAAATATTGATGAAAAAAACAATCAAAATGGTTAAAATATATAATACAATAATAAATCAATAATAAACTTACCGAATCCGACTTGTATTTAATGAAAAAAAAAAATAAATCCACAAAAATTTCAAACACAATTATGCACGCCGTCACTCGTAAAACAAAATGGCTGTACTCAAACCAATGCTGCCATTACTAAAAAAAAATATTTAAAAAAAATTATAACAGTGTTGTCATTACTTAAAACAGCAATTTATTGAGACACTCGAAAGTATATAAAAAAATTAGGAAAAAACAAAAAGAAAATAATCTTTCTTGGTAGTCACATTAATATGGCCAGGGACTGTAAATATGATGTAAAATATTTTTAAGTAAGAGTACAAATATACGCAGTCACATAATTATTGTGTTATTCTATAATCAATATCCGTCATTTGGTTTTGTTGGAAATAGAAAAATAATTTATTTCTTTAAAAAATATAAATTTTAAACAGATAAATATAGGTAATAGTCTATAAATTAACGCCTACATTCAGCATTACAGTAGCACGTTTGATGACTACTTGTAATTATTTCACTAAAAAAAATACGAATTGTAGGTGTATTACGGTCCTTTCAATTTTAACTCTCTGGAAAGTATTATCTGTTATTAATATAATTATTTGTATCGCTAAGAGCAGAAAGGCTACCATTCCGACTTTTTTGAGATTTTTGTTTTATCCACGAAAACTTTTACAAGTGAATCGTTAAAAACAGAAAGGGTATTTGTCTGAATGATAGTCTTTACAATGCCTTCAATATTTTGTTTACTGCAGACAGAGAACTACTCCAGGACAAGATCCCTGTATATTGTAAACAGTGTTTCTGTTATGGTGGCTGGCAGCTAGTTTATGAAGCATTTTTAGTTTTATGCTTCGAGCTCATCAAAAAAATACAAAAAAGATTTGTTGTGGAAATGAAAGTAGACGATTTCATTGGTTTTAGTTCTTGGTGCTCCATATATAAAAAACAATCCGCGTTACAGATTTTACGATGGTTTAAAAAATATCCCTGAAAACATGAAAACAGCATTCACCACATATCGAGAAATATCTTTTTACTCTGCGGTTCCAAATAGTGTTCATTACTTTATTATTAATATGCGACACTTTCAGACTAAAAAATCAACAATACCATTAGAACCTGCCAATGATTGAAAAAAAAAAGTTGATGACGTAAAAAAGACTTCACCTTAAGACAAAATGATGTTTTAGGATCCTATCATTTCATGGTCAAGATGCACAACATATCTTAATGAAAACGTTGATGACTAAAAAATGTTCGTCTGGCCAGTTTACAATATTTTTAATATTGTTTTATAGTCTGTTGAGTAAACTAAGCCACGAAAAAATAATTTCATTAAATCTAAGTTCAATTTAAAATGTATGAACGTTTATTTATATTTATTTATTATAAAATATGTATTAATAATAATGAGTGGTTATATAATGTAATATTCAGTTTCTCACATTCTTGTAAAACACGACTAGTTGTCTTTTTGCAGTTAGCGATTGATTAACGTCTATAGCGAATACATCTATAGTTGGTTGAATAAGTGGTTACTTCGAATTTGGTTCAGTAAGAGTTAACCATATCGAAGGAAGTGGAACCGTACCATTCTCGTAGTTTTTGCACGAAATGGAGTTGTAATATAAGCGATAACTCCTTTTCTGATAGCCCCATTTTTTGTTTCTAATATTTTGTTTTATTTTATTTTAAATTACATACAAATTTGTATTATATAAAAATCATTGGTGGAATAATCCCTTACAATGAAAATGATTTTACCTACAATGGTTACAGGTTAATATGTTTTTGTTGTTGGTAAAAACTCAGCCCCCATATTCACTACGAAAATAACACTAAACCGGTACCCTACGACGAGAAGTCATTTTGGACAAAATTCTCTCTGGACTAAATTCGACATAACTTCTTTTTCACTAGGTTTGTACATATACCCTTAAAGGTATTTAAAATTAAATCGCTATTATTATTTATCATTACTATTTACATGTGAGCAGGAAGTCAGCATAGATCTAGTGTACAACTTTTAGTTAGTTCCTTCATATTTCTTTACACGTGCTATGTGAATGTCACTATTATATGTATTGTTATATGTTCCTTTACGCCGGTATAGAAATAATTGTTTTATTAATTAGAAAAACCCAAATTGAAGACATATTCTACTTTTATTTTATTTAATTGTAGAACCCCTATAGAATATATAGCAAAGAAGGGCCATTCCTCAAATATGAAGAGAAATCATTTGAGACAATTCATTGCCTAGCAGCAACACGTGGTAGAAAATACATCCTTCTTGAACAGCTACTTCCTCCAACTCAATCTGCTTCCAAGATGGATCTAAAAACACTTTTTCTTTTTAGTTGTACCTATTTTATCCAGGATGTTTGATATATTTTATAATTATTTAAGTTTTTTAATATACTAAACCAGGTGTTTCAAACAAGTATTTTGTAAACCCTTCAGCTTTTAAATATATTTTAATCATTCTTCTGAGTAAACATTTAAATTGAATTTTGGAAATCTTTTATGACTTGTCAAATACTGTGATATATATGATTTATTACAAATATAACTAATGACTGGTGTAATTATTTAAGATTTCCTAAACGCCATAACTTCCTCCAGAAATCATTAACATCCATTAACCAATTACAACTCATTAACCAAGTACAACTCATCCACACAGTGTACAGTGCCTTGATATGATATTTGAAGAATGCCGTGGGATAAGCATTGCAAGGAAAAAACTAATTCTTAAAACCAAACCAGTAACTATACCTTAAGGACTATGACTTCATACGGTACATTCAAAACTAAAACTAGGACAGATATTGAACATTTACAGATATAGAAACCTATATCTACCTTGGACTAATCTATGACTTTATGAACTAACTAAAATTACTTCGCAAACAGACCCTCAAATATTAGCTGACACTAGAAACGATTCCATGAACGTCTTCACGGCTATCCTAACCCACAAACAAATGACATCCGCGTGCCATGATACGCATGATAGGGTGCATACCCCTCCACACACACACACACTCAAATAATGAATGAAGAATCTTGTCGTCTAAAATATTGATCAATATGATGGTAAGAGTAGGTGCCCCAAGGCTCTGCTCTCCCTGGTATGTTACACATATTTTCTATCCTTTCGGAAATAATAAAAAATAAATAAACTGAAAAAAATTAGCACCTGAGTAAGAATTTAGAAAATTGAAATTGTTCAAGAAGTAATAAGTTATACATAAAACTTCACTGGTTTCTGGTTTAGACCATGTTAAAATTTTCTTCACCAACGTTTCGCCAGACATACTGCTAGCTTCTTCAAGGCTGGATCGAGAATGAAGACGCTCCGGCAACTCGCGGCTTTATATAGCCGTCGCTCGGGTTCACTCGGGTCCACTCGTAGTTCGTCGGGTTTTTCCGCTAGTCCATCGGGTTCTTTCGTGTTCGTGGTCGGAGTCTGCTCTTCCATGACTGTGATTGAGTTGTTTCTGTTTTTTCGGGCTCTGCTTGGCTGGAATTAGGTTTTTTTGATTCTTCTTGAGTGACTTGTTGTTTTATCTTTTCCTTTATTGGTATATTAGGAAGCCATAGTTTGCTTAATCTGTACCCGTCTTCCCTGTTGAAGTTTTCTGGACGCTTGACTATTTTAATGGCTTCCAGTATCCTCCTTTCTGTGTTATTGTTGCATTTCTGAACCACTTTAATTTTTTCAAATTCTATGATATGATTCGTGGTGGTAAAGTGTTCATAACTGGTAAAGTAATAATGGCCGTGGAAACCTGAAAGAGTATTTAAGTAATAAGTTGTTATGATAACCACTAAACCACAAGTTGAACACTGAACTGATTGTCATTGGGCCCGAAATGTAGATGGGTGTACCAAGGGTTATAATGGTCTGGAGTTTTAGCCGCAATCTAAAACAGAAATTCAGATTTATTTATTGGGTCCTGTAAATTAGTTTCCCAACTCCTTAAGCTCCACCAAAAGTTATTTCTGTTTAGTTAAATGAGATCGGTCTCTAATCATCTCCAGTGCAATTCTAATAGTTTAGAGCTTCCTCTAGTACTTTTTTACATTGCTATGATATAATATATTTAATAATTAATTTAGATCCATTCAAAATAATTTTCAAACCTTGCTGCAAAGTTGCAGGATATGTATGTATCGTATTGGTGAGTTGAATGAGTTACGCAGAGGGCACGTTTATATAATTAGAATGCTGATTCATTTATTGTCTCTCAATGTTCTCATTCCGACAATCTCATCAGTCTAAGACGTTTTGTTTACAAGTGCCACCTCACAAACTATGAATCAATGATTGAGATACACTAATGGCAGATGGACAGTTCTTCAACTTCAACGTCTCGCTTGGTTAAATAACGTAAAACGTTACTGTTTTACATGACTATATTCAAAATATGAAGAGGTATGGATAATGTTCGGGATATAAATTCACGAATTGTGATTTTTGAGGGAGCCCTTTTTTAATAATTTACATATGTTTCAGATTTAGATGTCCATCTAAATCTGAAGATGAAGCCATCTTCAGGGCTCCCGTGAAGGGTCGATGTGAGTCAGTCGAATTTCTACTCCCCCATGACCATTTCATATCATTATTAGAATTATCCAATGAACTATTTTCCACTTAAGTAAATTACACTTTGTATTGCACAAAACGCTTTAACCCATCGGCCTAAATTTTCACGAAATGTCCTTTTGTCCAGTTTAGTTTCCATTTTCAATTAGGGCTCATTACTATTATTCGTTTATTACAAATCCATTAAGACCGTTAGATACAAAGAACATTACAAACACATTTGGGTATTCACACATTGCGTTCATTGGAGTGATATGCATTTATGGTTCCACCTAATGTCCGTATATTTCCTAAAATCAGAATTAATTCATTCAAGTGAGTAAAAAACCTTTTTCCAGTCAAACATTTTTTTCTTTATTTAAAAATACGTTTCGACTTATTTAGTCATTTTCAATTTTCTTTTCTTATAAGTCTATTTTTATTTTATTTAAATATTTTTACTCATATATTTGTACATTATTAACCTAAATAAAAAGAATAATCCAATAAATACATAACTTATAAAAACATGTCCTAAAATACTGAAAATAAGTATGGATATCTTTCAAAATTTGTCAATTAATTAAATTTTTTTGTTTATATACTTGGAGTTTGTAATGTTCTCCATGGCCATCCTAACATTTATGAATTGAAATTTGGACTGTTACGATAATTTATATTTCAATATTATTTTAATTTATTTTCTTCTTAAAATATATAAGCATCATGAAAGGCCAAACAATACAAATTAGTAATTTGTAGTCTATATTGATTTATTTATATTATTATTATTATATTATATTATTATTATTTATATTTGTAGTCTATTTTCACTCTTTTATTTTATTTTAGATTTATTTTAAACTGTTAATCGTATGATGTTGATCGTATGATTTTTAACTTTAAAATCACAGAGGAGTACAATTTACTTATTTCGTTAGATTCCTTTCTGTAATTCACCACATTATCTATTTTGTCATTGATATGTAAGGCTTCCAAAAATCTCCCTTTTATCTTATCTTTTTCTCTGTGTAAAATGTGTGGTTTTTCAAAATTAAATGTGTGTGATTCTTTTTTGCAATGTGCTGACAGTGCGGTGTTTGTCTTTGAATTTGGTTTCAGATTATTTGTGTAGTGATTGAATCTATTTTTTAGATGTGTGTATGTCCTGCAAATTGTTTATCACAATTTTTGCAGTCAATGTTATATACTACATTTATATTATCTAAGAGTGGTATTTTATCTTTTTTGCTGTTTATTATGTTTTTTATTGGGTTTATAGTTTTATTTGCCAATTTTATATCTGGGATGTCATAATTTTTAAATGTTGGTTCAAGTTTTTCTGGCAAGTTTTTGATATAGGTTGCATTTCTATATTTTATTTCGTTTTGTTTAAATACTTTTTTTGGTGATTTAGCGACTATCTGAGCTGTGTTATTTTTAGTTTGGGGGTCTTTTGTATTATTGTCTTCTAAAATACGTAAAAATATTTAAATTAAATAAAAATAGACTTATAAGAAAAGAAAAATTGAAAATGACTAAATAAGTCGAAATGTATTTTTAAATCAAGAAAAAATGTTTGACTGGAAAAAGGTTTTTTATTCACTTGAATGAATGATTCAAAAATATGTACTCCAGTAACATCCACAAGAGAATTAAAATGAAAAATCAGAATTAATTACAGTGAATTGGTTTCAAATACAAAAAAATACATATTCCTTCAAAATCCCTAGAATTTCTATTTTGGTAAGATCAAAGAATATGTTCTTTATACAGAATCGAGGGAGCACTGGAATAAACTAATCGAAAGTAGTTTGAAATTATGGCGATTGGAATGGGCTGGCTTTGGTGCTGTTTGGTTTCGTGGAGGCCATGTTTATAATAGCCGTTATCGTGTTTAGCTTCTTCAATTTCTTAGTTTTTCAAACAACCGCATCGTTAGGAACCGTGCCAATGTTGCTTCGCCTTATCGTTTTGGACTGTTCCAAAAACGACTAGTTTGATATTCTTGGTTTTCACAATTTTATTTCTATTTGAAACAAAAAATGAAAATAAAAAAAACTCTATATTTACTTACAACCATAAATTAATAAATACACATTTATTGCGAAGAAATTTATTTTTGAAGAAGAAAATGGTCCTGGTGGAGGTAAGGAAAAATTCTCTTAAAGAAGAACTATTTATTTTAAAGCTAACGTTTCGAGACACAAGCAGGTCTTTATCAGAACTAAATATATAGCATTTCCAAGTCTATTTGAACCTTTTCCGAGTCAACTGTAACCTTTTACGAATCAAATGCTGCCCATCCCAAGTCACAGGAAACCCTTTTCAAAGCAAATGTAACGCTTTATAACTCAATTGTCCCCTTGTTATTTCAATTGTAACCGTTTCCATTTCAATTGTCACCCATTGAAAATGTTTTGAAAATTTACCGTCCTGGGGAATGGGCGAATTTGGGCCTCAGAACTCGCCAGGATAAAATCATCACAACCTTTTTCTTCACAGCTCTTGTTAGGACAAAAATGAGGGAAATAATTCAAAAAACAAATAGTTGATTTTTTGTTTATGAGAAAGATTATTTTAAAAACATGTAATCTGAACTTAACAACAGTATCTTCAGAGTTTTGGTAATAAAATAATAATATTCTTAATACTCTTTTAGGTTTCCACGGGCACTATTTATACAAAAGACTTCAGTTGTATCTTGTGGTTTAGACCGTGTCGCTAAATTTTTCGCCAACATTTCACCAGACATGCTGCTGACTTGTTCAAGGCAGAAAAGAGAACCCCCTTTTTTTTTTACAAAATACATACAAATTAATAAATTATACATAGTAAAGAATAAAAAGACATATAGACATCAAGAGATACGCCTTTTATCATTCATATCCTGTGATACCTATATTTATTTTTATTCTCTACTATGTTTTTATGTGTCTTGTATATTTAGCCGTGATGAAGATCTTCATTGTGGGTTGAAAATAAATAGTTCTCCATATTTATGATTCTTTTCTATCCTTCACTCGGACTATTTTCTTCTTCATATATATGAGGTAAACTAATTTTCTTCAAGAAAGATATGTATGTGGTAATTAAAACAGCAACCCATGAAGTTCTTGGGCTCAGTACATGATAGAGACTGTAATGCTTCTAGGACAACGGTTATGTATAGAAATGATTTGCCCGAGATCACAATCTAGCGCTAGACAGTCAGATGTCACAGGGTCCACCCACTGCTGACAACAAACCTAACAATCAATCTTCCATTTGAACCCGAAACCTTCGGCATAGCATCTCAACACACTACCCTACACTGAGCTCCCCCTCCCGACTTTTAGTAACTTTTGAAATTATATAATATTTAAGCCAATATAGCTCCTGATATATCTAATTGTTTAATGAAATGCTATCATTGTATGAAGTTGCTACATATCCAACAAACACCTGTGAAAATAAGAATATTTTTATCAGGACAGGATTAAGCCATGCAGGCCTCACCCTCAGGCTAAGCAAACATCCATCTCCCTTTTCTTATACTTTAACTTTTATAGTATAAACAAAGATAAAGGCATAATGGAGTAAAGAATATAAAAGATAATATTTAATGTGTGATGTAGCCTATAACCCTTTTCGCTTCAATGCAGATTTCATTATGATTAGCCAAATTTATTATGGAAGCCGTTAACATCAAAAAGATTTCGTTAAAACTATTGAGATGTTGAACCACCTTTTAAAAGCGCAAACATTACAATAGCTGACATCGTACAATAAAAATTAGCAAAAATAAATCAAAAGAGAAAAAAAAAAGTAATTGGAATGCATCAGGAAAATCCCAAAACAATAGCACTTAAGTTTGGAAAATCCTGGGGAAATACTAACCAGTCAACGGTTCACCATTTCAGGACGTACACAGGAAGAAAAATCACTTTAAAAAAGATAAAATGCAGTACATCTCCAGTAAACAGTTCATATAGACTCAGAAATGGTGACAGCACCATCATCAGTTCTCAGATAAACATCTGGGATTATTCCTATTTCATTCTATTGAGGAATTTCTTTACTTAAATGTGGTTAACTGAACATTATTATTACATTATTCCTTCAATTTTCTCAAAACACTTTTCTGTAGTTTTAATTTTTTTAAGAATTTGATGTAATATCAAAATTAGGATTTCCAGTATCTTACATTACTATTAAAATACCCATATTGTCTTTACTGTTAAATAGGAATTATATTCAATTATAATTTTCGATAATTAATCTTTGTTTAACATAGGGATAATAGTGTTTGAACATTAAAGTGTAGTAATTTTGTAACTTTGATAAAATTTTATAACTGACTGCAATTCCAGTACATTAGAAATGAATCGATTTCTCCGATCGATTAATTAATTAATAATTTAATTAATAAAAGGACACGAGGTTATAATACAAGAGTAGTCTGAGAGTAGTTATTTGCCATAAAAATCGGCATCTAACAAATTTAACTAATTATAGCTTTTGCCCGCGGCTTCGCTCGCATAGAATTTGGACTACCACATAAAGTTTCTTGACAGTGCTTTTTAACAATAATTTAAAATAATAAATAATTTAATTTTTTTCACTATAGGTTACTCGTACAAAATTTCAGATGTCTAACTTCAAAACTGACTGATTCCATACAACCTTTGAACCCTTATTATAATAAGGGTGGAATTATCCAAACTTCTTTCTTAAATCATACAAAGGACCTATCTGCAAATTTCAAGATGCTAAATTCCTGATTTGCCTTTAATTATGTACTATAATGGATTCTCCACAGTTCCTATAAAACTGTCGGGGGTGGGGAGGGGCACGTGCCTCCGTGCGCCCCCCTAAATCCACGCTTGCTATAGCCCATGAGTTATTCTGATGTATAACCTATATTACTGTAAAGTTTCATCCAAATCCGTTCAGTAGTTTTTGCGTGAAAGAGAGACAAACATACAAACTTTCACATTTATAATATTAGTAAGATTAGTAGTATATCAAAACAAATAGTTTCATTCTTGCTTTCTGATATTTTAACAACTATGATCATGTTATTTTCCTTTAATTATGCACTATAATGGATTCTCCACAGTTCCTATAAAACTGTCGGGGAGGGGCTGCCCTCGTGCGCCCCCCTGAATCCACGCTTGCTATAGCCCATGAGTTATTCTGATGTATAACCTATATTACTGTAAAGTTTCATCCAAATCCGTTCAGTAGTTTTTGCGTGAAAGAGAGACAAACATACAAACTTTCACATTTATAATATTAGTAAGATTAACATATTCTTTAAGAATTGCTCGGGCTTTTTGCATTGAATATATTATTATGCTTAGAAATGAACAACATTAAAACTAACCTTATTTATGTGGCATACTCCCATACACCAACTTCAATTAACGTTGCCTGGAACTTGGCGAAATCTCATTACTAATTTTCTCAAGCATCTTTGTGATTTATAACGTTAATTCAAGAATTTTCATGAAAGATGTATTAATTAGTCGATTTCTTAATTACAAAACTGTAAATGTATATTGTTATTTAATGTACGAACTGCGGATGCCATGTTCTATCGACTACTTGACTATTCAAGGCAGTGGTACGCCGAACCCCCGACAGAATAGTGATGATGGTAACGCACCTGCGAATATCCATATTTCATCGCCTTTATAACGGGAATTTATGTCTAAAACAAATGTTTACACTGAAATAATAAATTTTTAAAAGCTTTATATTCTTACCATTTAATATAACATTTATGTCTACTGTCCCCCTAGGTTCAAAGTGTACTTATTAAGAATTTTTGCAGAATTTTTAGACCGATAAAGCATGAGAAACTCTTTGATCAATGCATTGTTTGTTTATTACATTTAGCTTCAGTTTATGCTACCAGGGCAAATTGGAGTCCTACATTTTTAATCAGGGTATAATTAAAATCTTTAATGAGTATCAGTCATCGCAAAGGCTTGGGACCGCCAATTTATGTCCCTCCGAAGGATGGCATTACAAAGGATATTTTACTCCCTTTAGATAATCTGCGGGGCTGTTAATCCGTGATCATGGGGATAGCTGATTATGTTTACCGCAATACTATGAGTGACACCATCAAGACATTGTTATTAAATGTTTAAGTACTCACATGTTGTTTCCTTTTCCTCCTATGTACAATTAAAAACTAGATTTTATTTGTAAAAAATTACAATAAACAGTACCATATGAAGTGTATATACAATTTTAACTGGAGTATTGTAAGGTATTTAGTTATAAATGTAAAAAATATATATATTTATATCAAAAAGATTTTCCAATTTCTTCGGGAGCGTGGAGCTTGGTATCTACACTGTACATGTATGTACATTGCACAGCGCTGATTCTTACTTGCTTAATGTTTGTCATTACTGCGGCTTACTTCTTCTGTCAATAGCCATTGATCGACCCAGTGGAGTCTGCAGGCTTATCATATAATGGGAAAAACCTGGCCGTTAAGGACGGCCTAATCACGCCTTGGCTCCCTCTAACAACAGCTGTTCGCATAGAAACAGTACAGTACGTATCATTAAAGCCCTTCGCGGGTGATAGTGTTACGGTTTTTCTCCTATTTCACCAAGTTTGTTCGTTGTACAAAAAAAAAAAAAAAAAGGAATTATTTAAGGTAATTTTTATTAGGTTTTGGTGATAAAAAAAAGATAGTTTTTTCTATTAGAACTATCTTATAGTATAATCAAATATCCTTTTAGCATTTACTAAATATTAATTATATAAATTAATTTTGAATGTAGAGGCTTTTTTTTTAGTGAGTTGTTAAATTTTATGAGTTATAGTTATTCTAGAATTGCAGCTCCATTTGAAATAGATTGCTCAGACACAAGCGTTTCTCAACAATTGCGATAGATTTCCCAGCTAACGTAACTAGACGAATCCATTTGACACGCCGTACAGTTTTTCAATTAGTACAAGCTAGGTGGATAAAAGTGTTTAAAATTCTAAAATATTTTATTGGAAAATTGTAAACAATTCTTCAGAACATAGAAACCTAATATTTGTTTATGCCTAGCACACTCCATCTCGTCAGTAATAAGGTCGACGTACTGAGTCCATTGCAATAGACTGAATCAGTTGCATTCAAAGGCATTATTTCAACCTCAAATATTATGGTTCAACTACTTTTATCGAACTAATTGTTGAATATGGATATTATTTGTACTGGTAAGTGCTATTTTTTATAAAAAATAAAAAAAATCTGATAATTAAACTATTTTTTTTTTTTTGGCCGAAGAATAGTTCCTCATTTTGAAACTTTGAAGTGGTGAAAATGACTTGTACCCATTTGTATCCGGGCTAATTTTTCTTTATTTATAACGGCTGTGCTAGGAGCACACTCGACCGCCGGGTTTGTTCCCCGAATTCAAATGCCCACTTTATAGAAGCTGGGTGAATCCCAAGAGGGTCTGTAGAAGCCTATGTTACATTTGTGGTTGTTAAACAATTAAATATTTTAGCTCTCATACCGGAATGAGAAGGTAGAATCTTCAGCAAAGCAATTCAGTATGCAGTGAGTTATCCCGCTCGCCATTTCTTCCTATTACAGGTTTTCGATTTATTTTTAAACGATATCACGACTCTTTTTTGATAATATAACTTAAGTATTGTATTTTTATTTAATCAAAATTACTAGTGATTTACAGTTTTTTAAAAAATATTTTGTTTTATTTTATTTTAAATTATATACAAATTTTAATACATTGGTGGGATAATCCCTTACAATGAAAATGAATTTACTTAATGAGTTTTTGTTTTTGGTAAAATTTAAAAACCAACATAAAAAAGAAGTTCACAAGATTTAATTAATACAAAATGTATATATGTAACATATTACAAAATTCATATTATTTATAATTGTTCTTTTGTGTCTGTATTTTGGTGTTGTTGTTTTTGTATAATTTCCTATTTCTTGTATGAGTTGTCTGAAAGTTGGCATGAGGTGAAGAATATGAGTGTTTGTTGGTGTATGAATTTGTGTATTGTTGGAATGTCCAGTTCTTTGAGCGTTGTGGTGATTTTAGTATATATTGGATAATTTTTTATGATTCTTAGACAGTTGTTTTGTAAGATCTGTATTTTGTGAATACAGTATTTTAATATTATTATGAATTGAGTATTTTATTCCTTATATTCCTGCGGATTCCAATTTGCTCTAAATCTACTATATCACTTTACTTATTAAAATTACAAATTATTACTATTTTTATAATATCTAGAGATTTTTTTATTTTTGGACTAGCTGTAAATTATACTCTACAAATATATTTTTTCAGGTTAGTTTTGGTGCTGCAATCAGGAATTTCTTAGTGAACAGTGAAGAAAATTGGTATTTATGTGCTTTATATTTTAAATTAATTATAAAATTGTTTATTTGTGAGTATGTGCCATTTCAGTATTGTATATTCTTCTTCTATAAAGAAAATAATTATAATAATTTATTTAATTGTTATATGATATAATTTTTTTTATTAAATATTTTATTTAACAAGAAAAGATATGACCAGGACCGGAGTTTCGCTCTCCGTGGCGAGGTGAAAACTCGGGTTCGAGTCCCGGTCCTGGCCATATCTTTTCTTTTCAAATAAAATATTAAAAAAAAAGAAAATAATTATACTTTAATAAAGTAGACTAACGCCTTATATGCTGTGAATCGTTTATTATCATACTTTTAAGTCAATAAATTATTATTTATAATATTTTTATTTTGAATAGAATAGATTTGTCCTGACCGGGAATCGAATCTGGGTCTTCCGCATCTTTAGTGCGGTACCCTACCAACTAAGCTACCAAGCTCGTAACCAGGCCACACAAATCCATTTTCTTCACCGATACTATATTCCCAGTACTCGCAATTTTTGCGATGTATATTGGGAAGAATGTTCATTGAACAAATCTTTTCTCTTCAAAATAATAATATTTAAATAGTCCCAATAAAATTAAAATAAAAAATATTATTTATAATGTTGGAAAGATAAATGAAAAGATGCTGCAGTTGTTCTACTTGTCTAGAAATATTTTATAACTTATTTTTTTAGCAGATAATGTAGGTGATAAATAAATTAACAATAATTTAATTGTTTGTATATATGTGTGACAATTTAAACTAGCGCAACATTTTTTAATTCTGTTTTTAATGTCATAAATAATGATTTATTAACTATTATTCAGTTTGTTAGGATATCTTAAGTATTTATCATTCTTACATTACATTAATGGATACAAGTAAGCATTAAGAACAGTTGAAAACAGTATGCATTTGATTAAATGAAATCTTAACATTTTGTTCATTACTATCAAATTCTGAGGATAGCGTATATTTATAAAATTTCTCTACCCGTGTTTTGGATTCTAATTTAGTAATAAAAGAAGAGATACGAATTTTTTATGACCCTTCCTAAAACATAATCTTGAAACACATTCTTTGTGAACGCTGTCATGGAATTTCTAGTCTCTTATCTTTATCTACTTATCAAAGTTTATAAAAACAAAACTCATAAAAGTAAAGGTTATCACGATTCTGTGTTTTATGAATGAGATTTCATAACGTGAGTAAAAATATCATTTCATCCGGCGCCAACATTTTGTCGAATGGAGTGCTATCAAAGCATTTTTTTTTTTTTACATATGTCTGTTTTACATAGATAGTTTTGTTATTGAATACGCCTATTTATTTTATAATCGGATCATATTATAAATATTGTGTGAAATAACTATTTAATACCAATATTGTTTTGTTACTATGAATAAAAACCGATTGTATACTCAGGCCGCTATGTCACGTAAGAAGTTACGTAAAATTATTTAATCTAATTTTGATAATAATATGCCAATATTCCTTTAAAACTTTTATTGATAAAAACATAGAAATTGAAGAAAGGCCTTTAATATAATTGATAAATGTGTGATAGAGTCATATACAACCCTAATCATTCTTAATGTACAACCAGTTTTCGACAGCTTCACAACAATTTACCTTTCTTTTAAGTAGAATTTTTTCACAAATAGACACGGCATCACCTATAGTGACTTAATAATAATTTCCCTTGATCTTGTTATATTAGGTCGTAACGGATGAAATGTCAGTTTCATTTGCTTCGTTTACAGTTTTCTTTTCATTAAGGATTATTTTTACACAAAAAATTATTTTATCTATACCGTTTGAAAGATCATTTAATCCTTCTTCGTAATCAGTCTTAATTTTCCTTTTGAAAGAGAAGCAACGTTTTAGAAATAAATAAGAATAAAATTATGCCTTCTGCGGAAATTCGTATAATTTTTCTCTACGAAATTAAACTTGGGCATAACGCCACGGAAGCGTTCTAAAACATTAATTATTGTTTGTGGTGTTGATACATTGAGCGAAAGAACAATCTTCCGTTGGTTTGAAAAATTTCGATCTGGGGATCTTACTAACAAAGAACGTGGTAGGCGTAAGACTAAGCTGGACAACAATAAGTTGAAAGAGCTGGTCGAAGCCCTTTTTAAACCACTCGTGAATTAGATTCAGAACGTGGAGCAAGTGCCATGACTGTTTCCAGGCACCTTAAGGAGTTTGGTAAGAAAAGAAAGCTGGAAATATGGCTACCACATGAATTAACCGAGGCCCAGCAACTCACACGATTTTAAAAAAAAAAATTTCAGGAGCTGAATATAGAGGTCCTTTCTCACCCACCATATTCTCCGGACCTTTCTCCAACTGATTTTTACTTTTTCGGTTGTTTGGATAATTTTTTAAGAAATAAAAAAATTGACAACGAAAATGCCCTGAAAATCGGCCTTCCAAGATTGTTTCTTCCTTGTCACCTAATTTCTACAGAACGGGGATAGAAATGCTTGGTTCACGTTGGGAGAAGGCTATTGAAAGTGAAGGATCCTGTTTTGATTAATAAAAGTATTCTTTAATAATTTTTTTCCTTATAATTTAAATTTACAGTTTCACTGACATTTCATATGTTATTATTTCAGCGAATCCGTTTTCATTGTACTCTAGTGAGGAAAATATTGCATATAACGAGTTAGTGGATATCAAGAATGATTCAAATTAAAATTTACACATATACATTTGAGTCTAGTAAAATTTGTCAATGATGCAAACATTTTCTATTAGATACGATCTGGATTGAGTTTTTACTTTAAAATATGTTTTGCTCGTAAATAACACAAGTTTTCAGAGCGAAATCATCAATAAACTGGCATCAGCAGTGCATTGTAGATATGATGGTAAATTACCTAATTACGAAATATCATCTACGCATAAGTTGTTGCACTATTAGATCTCATATTAAAAAAAAGTTTAACTTTCTTAATTTTATAATCAATGTTTTTTTCTACAAATAGCTTTACAAACATATTTTTTCCTATCACATATCCAGACAGTGAAAGAGTCAAAAATGCCAAGTGCTTAGAAATTTTAATTGGACTGCCATAATCTCAAAGTGCAGGCTGTACACGGATATCTCGATTGTGCATTTGGACCATCAACGCCAGAAATGGGTTGTAAACGAAAATAGACAATCAACCGAAATTACCTCGTATAAATAGAGACGGAATATAAACTTTTAAAATTATATGTAGACTTTAATTCACCTATAAGTATTAATTTATTGTTAATTTAACCAAAAAAACGTTGTAAATAAACTACAAGAAATGTTGATAAGGAGCTAAGGTTACGCTGATATCCAACAAAAACTGATTAGGTAAAGCATGGTTGTTGTAAAGTGGTTGTAAAGCACTAATCTTAAATGAGTTAGTAAGATGTACCAACGGACTGAAACGTATAGTGGATAGTTCCCTCAGCCGCTTCTGCGATTCTTCCCTGAAGATGGCCTACACTGTAGGCCGAAACGTCGGCACTTTTCGGCAAGTGTTAGTAATGAGTACATCTCCAGACAAATTGTATCCTTCAGGGCTGAAAAGACGTTTAAATGCCATAATATGAAAGCTTCTTCATTTGTGCACTTCAGTTTAACAAAACATTTAGTCTCGATGCACTAAAAGAAGTTTAACTATTAGGGCCACATGGATCAATACTAGATTACACCAAGGGATTTGGATTAGCTGCTTGATCAGCAACTGATCCATAATATGTCAGAAGATTAGGGTCGAGTATTTATTACACATTACCGCCGAAATTTTCTTCTCACACTGTGTTGAATAAGTTATTTGTTTTATATTGGTTGCGTGTGTCCTAAAAGATTTTTATAGGCACATTAAAGTCAATCCACGAATGTTAAGAAGGAAAATAAAAATCTTAATGACGGTTCTTAAGAATGGAATCCACTGAGCTAACCCTTTCACGCCCATAAGCACGTGTAACATCAAGAGTACGGCATGAAGATGAACCGACTAATTCTGTTCGGCTCTCAGATCAACTGACCAACAGAGCTCTACAGTGGTAAATACATCTAACGAATGTAGCTCCAAGCAAAGTAGTATCCCGTAAATGAGTAAACATTATGAGAATTTCAGTAAATAAAATGTCGTACAAACAGTTAGGGGTGAGTTATTTTGAGCTAGGTTATGAACGATCAGACTTGAGGGTATATGTCACTTCAAATAAATTTCTCTTTCATGAAAGCAATTTCACAAAAATTTAAAATTTATTATTTATATATAATAAGTATAATCATAACATATTTTATTGATACATCCTTTACAGAACAAAAAAGCCTCTCCCTTGGTAGAACAATCCATTTCATTTAAAGATACAAAAGATGAAATCAACAAAAGGATTAACCTGAGATGGAAAAAATACTGGTGCTTGAAGCACATTTTTAATAGTCAACTACCTACAGGATTAAAGGTAAAGGCATGGGAACAATGAGTTTACTCGGTAATATTGTTTGGTTCGCAGACATGATCAGCAACAGGAAGCTATTACAAAAAATTAGAGAGGACACAAATACAATTCTCAAAAAGTATGATGGGTATCAGAAAAGAGACCACATCAGCAACAGAAACGTACGGGCTAGGATTAAAGTTAAAAGCATAATAAGAGAAGCATAGCAACGGAAATGGAAGTGGGCCGGGCATGTTGCCAGAAAATATGGTCTATGTGGAATATATGGTAATATGCAACAGAATGGATACCAAGAGACCACAAGAGAAGGAAAGGAAGACCATTTACAAGATGGCGAGATGAGATCGTGCAAAAAGTAGGAGACTGTTGGGCAACTGTGGCAAGAAACAGGGACATATGGACCAAAGTTATAAAGAACTTGCAATAAACAAATGAGCAGAACATTTTATTTAATTATTGGCAAAAATTTTCTTACTTTTTATAATCTTATGTAAATACTGTAATCATTGAAGAAAAGGAAATTTTGTATTATTATATATATATATATATATATATATATATATATATATATATATACATCAATTTTCAACTATATATTTATATAGTTTATATATATATATATATATATATATATATATATATATATATATATATACATAGTGGTATAGGGAGCCAAGATGCTACACTGGAAGAGCGATGAACACAATTTTTCCTTTTAAGTTCGTTACGACCTAAACACATTATGCTCGGCATGTTGCCATGAACATTTTGTTTGTTGCCAGAATTTACGATCATTGAAACTGTCACGTATGTTATGTCTTTTGCCTTATGCTGAAAAAAGTTGTATTGGTAATGTTTAAACGTCATCGTTTCTAATGTTCATCCAATTATTTTGGTCCGTTAAATCATTAAATTACCGAATACGGATCAAGTCCTCCATCGAGTACGGACTAAGTCCCGAATACGGATATCTGCTAATGCAGTGGGCTTCATGTGACCATCATGTGTGACATGTGCCCAGTGGAAGCCGATGTGGGCACCCGCATTAGGCATGTCTTCACACTTATTGGTGACTCTTGGTCTATTGCTCTATCGAATCAATTTCAACCGTGGTATCCTGTCGGCAAACCCTTGTCCTCGCTCTGTCAGTGTCAATTTATGACGCAGTCTGTTGGCGACATTGAGTAATTGTCCACTATCTAGCCGAGTAGCTTCTATACAAATAACTAGCAGATGCTAATTTCATTGTAAACATCTGCAATCTATAATGTTTCTACTTAATTTCAATTTAAATTTTTTAAATAAAGGAGTAGATGTTCTTTATTGTTTATTTTAGTGCGATAAGGAGTTCTAATTTCTTTAGAAATTGACCGTATTCTGCATGTTTTCTTGGGCCATCTTTACGTACCCATTACACCACAAAAGTGAGTCAAAGTAAAAAATGTTATGTTATATTTATAAGTGTGGATTACATACCCTTTTTCGTATTTTGATTTATTTGGAATACTTGATCAGAGTAATTAGCTGAGAAGTTAATTATTACATTGTTTTAAAGTAATATTGAGCTCTAAAGACAATTTTTAATCAAGAATCGTCTTATCCTAAGTCTCTATTTAAAGTCTTATACATCCTTCAAGAATCGCTGTGTAGTATTTAAGTCAAACATTTCTCTGGTTGTCAAGTGTAGTGTTACGGGCTACTGGGTATTAAAATGAATTAAACAATTCCTTAATTAAAGATACTAATATTTATTAACAAAAGGATAAAACGGATACAATTAAACTATTAACAATTAAATTATTAAACTAATATAATTTATGATAACAATCTTCTAAATACTATAATCTAGGCCTAGATATCTAATTCTAGATAGCTTAACTAGTTAGAATAGTTTCTATGACTACAGTTTATAAAGAAATAATTAACACTTACAGTTCACTAGTCCACCGACCGTAAGATTCTCCAAGTATGACAAACTGACAAACAAAAACAGTTTATTACACTCGCGAGACTGTCACAGTTCACTGATACACTTATTACACCGGCCGGTTCAACACTGACTAGTTTATCACACTGACACTCACTTATTACACTTATCACTGATCTTCAGTGGTCTACTCTCAGGCTAAGACTGACTGGCTCGAGGTGAAGGAAGTATTTAAGTAGGCAAGGCCGAACATTCTAGAACACGGAGGGGCCAGACAATTCTGGAATATTCTTAATCCTTTTCCGACAAAACGAGACGATCTAGAACGGTCCTAATCCTATTTTAACGTCTCCCGCTGACGGACTTAAGCCGCTAATCCCCCGCTTCCGCCTTCCTTTGTGCGGCCGTAACAGTAGTATTTATTTGGAATAAAATGCACTGGGATGTATATAGATTCTAGACCAGGAGTCATCAACCTTGTTAGGCCTAAGGTAAAAATCGAAATGTGAGTACGAAAGAGACTTTTTGATCAGAGATATTTATATAGTTAAACAATATTTTAGTAAATAATAACAAAAAATGGAATATGAAAATTCAAACATAATCGAATGAATTTTATTTATAAACGTCCTCTTCCATATTAATGATTATTTTTTATAATTTATTTTTATATATTATGACATATAGTTTGGAACTAAAGCGGGTCACTTAATATCATTAAATGGGTAACGCGTAGCCCGGCTGGTCATAGTTTACAGGTTACTGATCAAGAGATTCCCCGAATTTCTTTTCCGACCTAAAGGTGTATATTTAAATGAGTCAAATCTTAAAATGATGCTTTTATCGCTTGCTATATATATTTCTATATTAATTAATGAATTAAGTCTTTATTATAAAGAGAAATATAAACAAAATAAAATGGTTTACAAAAGAAATACTAATATTTTAGTATATTTTATGATCTTTATAGTCCTTCCCTCATGGGAGTAAGGTCTAACTTCCCGGAGTGACCAGCAGCTCTATTGGGAAGTGAAGTTCGAATTCCTGCCACTTAACTTCATTTAACATATATATTAACTTAATTTAATTTACCATATATATATATATATATATATATATATATATATACATATATTAGACATATATGTATGTCTAAATTATCAATAATAAGTTTTAGAAATTGATATATTTAACATTCATATTTACAAATTATCAATAGTTAATAATTAAATATAAGATATCTATTATTAATATTCACATATTTGGTTAAATTAAATTTAACATATATATTTCTAAACTATCAATAATTAGTTTTAGATATTGATATATTTAACATTCATATTTAAAAAATATCAATAATTAATAATTAAATATCAGATATCTAACACTAATATCCACATATTTGGGTCAATTAAATTTAACATATATATTTCTAAATTATCAATAAATAATATTCTGAAATCCCTTTTATGTCCCAATTGATTTTATTTAGGGAATTTTATAATTCCGTTAATCTGTCTTCACTTGACAGAGTCTTCTCTTTGATCGTATCTATAAAGAGTGATCGTCCCTATCTCTTCTTTCCTTGAGCTATGGTTTCTACCCACTCTTTAAACTATGTCTACTGCTATCCTTTGAATAGTCCTATATTAAATTTCTATATATCACACGTTAATGTTGCACAATATTGTTCGGATAACTAATTCCAATAAACACTGCTATTTTGATAATGTAATAGAACAGATATTGGTTCAATATGAAATATTTTAAGAGGACATAGCTGTTACAAAAAATAGGCAATACATTCGCTCTCCGACAGACAAACTAGGGACTATATATCTGGCGCTGATCTTATCAAAACTCGGCTGCGGCAGCTTTATATATGACTCGCCAAGGAAATCTGTCTCTTCAAAATTAGCTTCGATAAATCATATAACCACTCATGTGAGGATTTTTCACAATCCTTGTCCCTGAATCGGTTTTTACTTGGTTCTTTTACGTCTGAGTTGATCAATGTTAATCGAAATTATATAAAAAAGATTGGCACCGCTCATAGAACTCAATTCTTCATCCGTAAAGGTCAGGAAGTAATCAGCTTCTGATTGAATATAGTTAAAAATGAGAAAAATTAATAATGACTAGTTATACTAACTTCCGTGGGCTTAAAATTTGTTAAAATCTCCACTAACGTAGGACTTAAATAACCTTTATGAGAAAAAATTATGTTGGCTAACATAAAGCAAGAAAAGTAATAAACGGAACTATCACAAAAATGGCTTGTTTATATAGATTTTACTCAGACCACAACACTCTAAATAAAAATTTAAAATAAAAACTTCCATTATATTTACAATTCATTACGATATCACATGCTGTGCCAATTTCGCGGACTGATAGCAAGGCAGGTTGCCTTAGGGCTTCTAAATGAATTAAATATCCTTAGTTACGCAATCCTTCGGAAGGAAATGCGGCCTCGAGTCTGTACACCGCACAGGCTCGAGGCCGCATGTACTCGTTAAAGATCTCTATCCTAATTAGATTCCTTAATTAAGGATTGGCAACTGTAGTATCGTCCGATGATCTACAGGGTGTCCCGATTTTAAATGGCAAAACTTCAGGAACTTATAGGAGATCGAAAAACTAAGACAAAATGTCTTTTAGAGATTTGCTCGTTTTACTTAGTTTTTGAGAAAATCGCAAAAAAAGAAACAAAACAAAAATGTTACAGGTACCGATTATCACCTTTCAAAGTTCGTCAGGCTAGGTAGTGAGATATGTAAACACTTAATGTTATCCTTTACATTATTTTATTTGTTTACATTTTGGCTTCCTTCTAGGATTATAATACCTAAATCAGCTTGTCAGTTACTCAGATATTTTTGTGTGAATAGCATCAGCCACAATGCCGCATACATATTCTAATGTTGATTTGATTTTTGTGAATGGTTTATCTAACGGTAAAGCTTTAGAAGCGATGCGGGAGGATGCGCGCCGATTTCGAAATAGAAGAGTGCCTAATCGACGAGTCTTTTCGTTAACTTTTAATAGACTACGAGAGACTGGGTCATTCTTAATACGTAATGAAGGCGACCAATTCCAGGCAGCAGTAAGAGCAGATTGTCGGAGAAGAAATTGTGTCCAACGCCACTTCGATAACAATCCTGAGAGCATCCGAAGAGCATCTGCTGCATTAGCAATATCGCGGCAAGCAATATGGCGAACTTTGAAAGGTGATTATCGCTACCCATACCATCTTCAAAAAGTTCAGAATGTATTACCTCAAGAGATTGAATTTTGGTAACTGGTTTGTTGATAAAATTCGCGATGATAATTTATTTCCATTAAAAATTATATGGACTGATGAAGCTACCTTTACAAGAGGAGGAATTGTTAATCAAAGAAATTATCATATATGGGCTCTTGAAAATCCCAGAGCTATTAGAGAGAATAGGTTTCAGCATGAATTTGCAATTAACGTTTGGCTTGGAATATGGAACGGATTACTGGTGGGACCATATCGGTATCACATTTACACATTTTTTGGAGAACTACTTTTCTAATTATTTAGATGATATTCCCTTACAACAGCGGATTGAAATGTGGTTCCAACTCGATGGATGTCCAGCTCATTATAGCAGAGTTGCTTGAGCTTGGCTGGATATAAATTATCCACAACGTGGATTGGGCGTGGAGGAGTAGTACCTTGGCCACCCAGATCACCTCATTTGACACCCATGGATTTCTTCGTATGGGGAACCTTGAAGCAGAAAGTTTATTCGGTGTCAATCAACTCAAGAGAGCAATTAAGAGACCGAATCATAGATGCAGTGCACCAAATATCATCAGAACAATGTTTAGCTGCAATTTATCAAGTTTAGTGCCAGATGTAATGCTTGCATTGGTGTAAGAGGACAACGTTTTGAGCATTATTTACATTAAAAAGAACATAACATAAATATAAATTTTGTTTTTGTTTCTTTGCTTAGTTTTGTTTCTTTTTTTGCGATTTTCTCTAAAACTAAGCAAAAACGAGCAAATCTCTAAAAGACATTTTGTCTTAGTTTTTCGATCTCCTATAAGTTCCTGAAGTTTTGCCATTTAAATTCGGGACACCCTGTATAGTAGAAAAAAGTGACGTCAAATAAGTAAGCGAACAACTTCTGTTATCAACGAGATGTAGAGACATGACATCGATTTCCCCTAACCTCCCGAAAATCTGTAAAAATACAATTACACTTTTTTCCAACTAATTATCGAGAATATCTTTGTATTTGTTCCTTAATCGTCGGCAACTTTCACACTATGCTTTTATTTTTATTCCTATAAAAATACTAGTAAATTTCATAAAATACAAAAGATAGATCCCATTGTAGCATTGTCGATAAGCCATAACAGCATAAGGTAATGATAATGAACCAAACAAAACTAAATCGCGTTTAGTTGGTATAAAAAATAATAATAATTAAAGTAGTTTTGACTACGGATAATAATTATTATCATTATTATGATTATAATCTGCTAAAGAAACGATAACAAGGATATGCTTTTTTTGGGGGGAGTTTAGGAAAAGGTCGAAGTCTAAGGTTCCGTGGCAAACCACATTTTTGCAGTCAAGATACAGTTATCGGAAACCATGCAGTAATTTTCTCTTGATTGATTTTTGGAAAAGTTATGCAATCGTCTTTAGTATGTACGTCATTTCTGAAAACTCCTATTTACTGCATGCTAGAAATAATTGGTTTACAGTTACTTCTAAAACCAAAATATGTTTAATGGTGTCTTCAGGGTTAAATTATAAACAATATAAATCGGGTTGATGTGTTTGTATTTAGTTTAAAATGAAATTGCGAAATGTTCCTTATGAAATGGACGGAATTGAGATTCTGGGGACAGATATGACAGAGGCAGCGAAGGCGGTGACACTGATCTCTGTCTTTAATTAGGAACAGCAGCAACAGTTCATCAAATGTTTGGTTCGGTTACTAATTAGCAATTAAATAGATTTTAAGGGAATTAAATGTAATAAAATAAACCTGTTTTGTAAAATAACGTTATTAAAACATGTAAACTATCCAATTATAGTATTTTAACGCATACTTCAGGTGTTTACTAATATAGAACAATAAAAAATTGTACACAGATGAATGTGGGTCTCAAAACATATTCCTATCAAGCAGATGTCAGATCTGATGCGTTTTCATAATTACATACTTGCAGATTTCTCAAGTCAAATACATCTTAAACACTGTAAAATTTGTACTTTTGAAATCATCATATATAACAATTTTATAAAACAAAAAATATTCTATTATCCTCTACTGCCTCCTTCTGAGAACATTTCAGTGGGGTCGTATCATTAGGGAAGTCATCAAGAAAGAAAAAAAAGTTACCGAGAGGGATTTTGTCTGATGTAATGATTCATGTAATCAGTGGGCTGGGGGCTAGGAAACTTAGAAGTAAGAATATTTTTAGATTCCGTTTTATTTAAATACTTGAGTTTTAACAAAAAATTCATAAGATTTAAAAGTAAGTGTGTGGTTGGATATTCAAAGTAGAGTTGTTTCAGTTAACCAAACCTGTACCACTCATGAGGGGTCTTGTGTTCAGAACGTGGTAATGTCTGTTTCAAAGGACAAGGCTTGTGTAGGAAGGTGATTTAAAGGTACAACCACCAGGTTTTCCCCCAAAGAGTACCCTGTTTTTGAGACTGGGTGAGCCCCTGAAGGGTTTCTAGATCCTCAGGCTCCATTCTCGGCTGTTAACAGATTTAATTAATTACCTCTGATTTAATAAATGCTCTACCAATGAGGTATCCTGGTAATGATTAGTAAATATTCAATAGTATGGATTTTAGGGGTTATATAAACCAAGGTGGTAATGAATATAAGATTGCATCTTATCAATTGATGAAATTAAGGTAACATAAATTTATACAATCTTCGTATTCAATTTTTTTACAGAAATTATATTCAAGAATTTTCACAAAAAATGTCTACACAAAATTATTCACTGTTGTTAAGATATTTTTGAATGAAATTTATTTACCGTTCTAATAATTTTCGTTAATTCATTAAATAAATTACGTTTTAAACATCTGTATGTTTTTTTTTTTTATTTTGTATTTTGTAGTTTTATTTTTCTAAATAAATTATTCGCATAGTGTATTTTTGAACTCGCTCTTGAATATTTCCCAATACGTTCACCAAATGTAGGTTTACAAAAGAATCAATTTAAATTTAATTCATTGTTTAACGTTTCTTGTCTTATTTTCCATATTATGTGCCAAATGACATTCGTATATTTTCTTAAATGAATATTTTATGTAATATTTATTTTCTTAAATGAATATTTTATGTAATATTTATTTTCTTAAATGAATATTTTATGTAATATTTATTTTCTTAAAATGAATATTTATTATTATTTTATTATTTTTTGCATTTTCAAGTTATCATACTGTCATATCATATCATAACCTATGGGCTCAGTGTAGCACAAATCTAATAAAATCATAACCTATGGGCTCAATGTAGCACAAATCTAATAAAATCATTACCTTGAGAACAGACAAGACCATATCTCACTGAGTTAGCACCCTGAGGTAACCGAGTCGAGAGATTAATGCACAAGATATATTGAGTTGATGGTGTAGCCTTCCCGGCGTGTAATAGAGATATATCGATGAGGAATGCGTTTCCCATGATAAAGTCTTCTTCCTATTATCGTGTACTATCAGTTTATGCTAACTAAGGCAAGATGCATAAACTGATATGCAATAAGAAATGCGCAAATGATATAAACACTATGCTATATATTGTTTTCTTAATGTTGATGCTTAGTGAAATAATTTGAAGCTAAATAAGAAAAACGAATTGTATAAATTTTAAGAAAAATCAATGTTAAGGGGAATAATCTACCACTACAGCCCACGAAGGGTCTTGGCTTCGGTGCGTAGTTGAGATTGTAGACTTTCTTGGACAACGGTTGTGGAGAGAGACGATGTGACATAGATCACACTCAACCGCCAGATTTTCCCCTTATTTGGTTACCTACTTTTTAGAGTGGGTGAGCCTCAGTACTAAGGACTGTCCTAGATCCCATAGTATCCACCTCCGGCCGCTAATAGATTTATTAGAAGTCAGTCGAGAATAGGGATTTGATTGCGACATGACAACTCAGCGCTATACCACTGAGGCACCCCTTGATGTTGAGGAACAAGGTGAAAAATATATAAATAAAATAATAATGTTTTATATGTGTGTATAATGTTTATATAGTTTATGAAAGTAATAATTTAAATTGGAGTGTAATAAGGAAAACCACAAAATGTTTTCTTAAATACTAGAATGTATTTTCAGTATTTAATCTGGTTTCTAAAATATTTTTTATCTTAATGGGAAACGTGTTTGGGATCGGAATATATAGTGTCTCCGCTACGCAATGCGGAATTTTTCTTGGAGCGGCCAGAACTTACTTTAATCGTACTTCATGAAAGAGTTTCCTGCGGGACATAGATTTATGATCAAATGTAAATTCTAATTCCATATTCCTTTTAATTTCTCAATTAAACCTCGAATTATATATTAAATTACATTGCTAAGGTAAAAAACTCGATTTAAGGCGATTTTGTGCTCTATTTTCAAATATGATTTTTTTCTAGTCCACATTTATCATGTTTTTGCATCTATAAAATCAATATTAATTGTTTAGAAGCCATAATTTTTTCAAAGTTGAGTATACGAGGCATACTTGTATAACTTAAAACGATACCCTGAGGTAAGGAAATCATTTTGGGATAGGATTTGTCACTGCAGCCCAAAAGATAAGATCTATTCGTTATTTCACAATGATAATTATATGCCAAGGTCTAGCCGGGGTTTATTTTCGTCAGGGCTACCAGAACTCATTACCGCCATTGAATAGTAATGACAATGCTACAAACGAGTGACGAAAATGAAATTGCAATAAACGTTCAGACGGACCGCCGTTACGCCTTATGTTGTAAATTGTATTCCGTCATATTTGCCCTTGAACTTATACTGCGAATGATATGTAGTTATGCTAATAGACAATATTACGATTTGATTGCATGGAAGAAAATAAAAAAGTAAAAGTGACATCTCATTAACAATTTTTTTCACATATCATACATTAAAGACGAAAAGTAACATGCAAAGATAAATAAAAAGATAAGTTAAGAAAAAAACATGAGAGGAAGGAGATCACGTATAGATAATATTAATAAATAATGTAGTGAGATGTGCTCCTTGGTAAATACTTCCTCCATATCATTTCTCTATTTACCATTTCTATACATACTATAAATACATATAAATGTGTTATATATCGCTATATTTATAAATTAATCAATGTTGAATAATTAATTTGTACTTTTTATGCGGGTATTAAAAGATGAATCAGAACACGATATATGTAATCAAATTGCTTGTTTATTCTCTTGCTTTGCAGTGGCTAGTCGGACGATACTGTGGGAATCCTAAATTTTATCTATCCAGACATAGATATGATTGGGATCTTTACCGAGTACCTGACATCTAACAGTCTCGAGACCACCATGTTACATTCCTTCCGAATGATGGCATAACCAAGGATTCTTTACTACCTTTTTTAAAATCCTAGTGCCACATGCACCACTACGAATCCGCGATGTTGGGCAAATTTGGTCTTTTGTTAACCACTACACCACAGATCCACCTAAGTAGTTCACCATTTTAGTTTTTATTAGATGCATTATGTTAAAAGATCGGAATCAAATTAAATTTATTAGTAATAGGCATTACTCGTTGGTTTAAGATTCTCAATAACCACAAGCTGTGATAAATTATCAATATCCATATAATCAGTAGCAGTACAATAAAGTAAGCAAAATTTGGAAATTCTATAATATTCAATAAAAAACAGAACACACCTTATTGACGAAAAAATCAGGTCTGAAGTTAAAATGTTGAGAATATTTCGATTGTTTTGGGATGATGATTCTGAAAATAATTTTAACAATATACCTTAAGTTTAGGACATAAGCACGCGCAATACTTACTAGTTCGCTGACTATTACCTACCGATTTCAATTTTTTTTTCACGATGGATTTGCCTTCAAGCTGTTGACTATTAGCATGTCGAATAATCAAGGTTACAGTTGTACCGGGTAATCTTGGGAAAAAATGATATTATTAAATGCAGTATTTTATCTTAAAATGGAAACAGTTGTTTGTTAATTAATAATTTTAAATGCTTGGAAATTATTTGCATCGGCCGTGAATCCAATGATATTACAGACAAAATTATTAATACTATATTAATGCATTATTATAATGCTACACTATGCTATAATCTGTATGTTATTACCTTGAGTTTGGTGAGTGGCACGCACAAAACAATACTTAATACAAAATATTTCCTGTCGAATTAATTTTTTTAATGATGAATTAAGTGTCAAGAAAGTACAGACAGTGAAATTTTTTTAAGTTGCATAATCAATATATCAGTTAAACCGAGTAATCTTAGAACAGAAACGTAATGATCGAATGCAGTTGTTTATACCGTCGATACAAATGCAAGTAACCAATTGTCGATATAATTTTTTTTTCGTTTTCAATCAATAGCGTTTCCTTTAGGAAATAATATAATAAAAAAAAAATCAAATAGTCACTTATAAGGAACAAAAGAGCGTATACTGACATAAGTATAATTTGGTGATACGCACTGATTTTGCATGATCCTTGAAACAGTGCTTTCAACACTCTCTTGAAAAGTTGTGTTTTTCTTTTTCGATACTTTGCATTTGTATCAGCGATATAAGAAAATATGAGTATTGAAACATTATTTTTGTTTTGTTTCTTAATCTGTACTACGACAACCCATGTTGTTGGGGTTCAGTATTGCTGTATGTGACGCTACCTAGAACATCTGGAGTACCTTAATAAACAGGGTAAGGGGCCTACAACAGGTGGTGTCCTTTAGGTTGTAGTACCTTTGAACTTAAGATAAGGGTTGCAGTTGTTCGGAAGGAGCGGTCAACTCAAGATGCAAGGAAATGGATGAAGCAATGGTCGAGAAGTAGCAAGTCAGCGTCCCTTTTTTTGTAAGTAGTTTTTTAACTTGTCAACCTTTGGAGAAGAGACTTAATACATATTACGTATAACGATCTCAGTGTGGCATCCCATTTTATTATTTTAATATAATTCAGATGGAAGGATCTGACTTTTCCTTGAGATTATTGCTTGGACAGTGAAAGAAATATAGCTGTATTGGTAGAGACTGTACTGTTTCTTGGTTAACAATACAGTACAGGACAACAGTACAGCAGGGAGATCATTAGTCCTTGATCACGCTCAACCACCAGATTTTCCCTCCTAATTTTGGTACCCAATTTTTTTCCGAGTATGCCCTAGGAAGGTCCTATATCCCATGGGACCTTTCTCCGGCTGCTAACAGATTAAATAAAATTCTTGCCAGATGCAGGACTCTAGCAAAGAATCTTCGGCATGGCAACTGAGCGCAAATTTGTTTATTAAATTTGAAATAATTGGTAAACACTTGCATCAACGGTAGATCTAAAAATATTACAGACTAAAGCGTGGGTTAAAAGTAGCCTGTTAACTTAAGTAAATTACATCATTGCGAATTGGATGATTGCTCCTGATTGGGATCTCTACACCCACTCAGTAATTAAAAGTAAAGTGAACTTACCACAATCCCCTTGCATATCGGTCATCGATCCGGCCCTTATCTATGTATCTGCATCTGTTATCATTTTATCGATAAGTATATACATTAGTGTATCCTTAATAAGGCTACTCCATAAGCGGTAGCTTGTTCCAGTTAATAACAAGGCGCTGAAGTGGGTATAAAATGTTATTTTCTGCTCTAATTGGCGACCACCAACGAAAAAGGATTATAGGATCCGATTAGTTGCTTCAATTCGCCTATATTATACCATCTGCTTTTAATGACGCACCTAATGGCGTTATTATCCTTAAATATGTCTTCTAGATTAGCGAATTGATTAAGTATTTAGTAACTGAAATGAGTAACGGAGGTCGGGAGAATCAATTAGATGGCAAACTAGAAGTGTTAATCCGGAGCTCATATCATATTTATTATACTAATTACTTAGAATGTATGCTCGTTTAGATGTTCCTTGTAAAGAAGAAATATTAAATTGAAGTATACATTTCAAATATTCATTATTTGAGTATTACCACTGGGTAGTTAATATACTTGTCTTTATTCATGTCCTTGTGTATCATTCATTATATTTACTCTTGTTATGTACTTATAATACTGTTATAAATTTCATTAAATATTTGAAATTTAAATATTAATTATTAGAATTATTAGACCCATGTACTAAAATTTAACGGAAAAAATTAATTATTTTACCATCATATATTGTCCTATTCTCCCTGTATTTCATCCCATGCTCCCTGTATTTCATCGTATTCCGCAACACACACTAATGAAAAATATTTCATGGAATGACACTCAAGAATTCAATTTCCACCACAAAATATTTTTCAGTTCCTATTATCAAACTGCAAGTGAAGAATAACCTTTCGCATTTCTGGACCTAAATTCATTGAAGACTCTTTTCCTGATTTCTGTTTTATTGCGGTGAACCCTGGTTTCCACGTGATATGACCGACAACATCAAATAAAAAATATACTGCTCCCATTCATTCTAAATTACACAATTTGAGTTACAAAGTAAACATAAAAAAATAAAAATTGGTAACATATAATAGATTAAAACAGCACTCAAACTGATATGATATGATGTATGTAGAGATGACAAATATGGTCCTGATTATAATATTTTTACTAATTGAAGTTACCTTTTGAAAATTACACCATTTTTTAGAAGTATCATTATAGGACAAACCGTAGATTATGAAGTCATTGTTACATTCGGAACATGCCTTTAAAATATTTAAAAGAATTAAAGATAATATTTACGTCAGTTAAAGTTGGCAGGAGTTTTCAATTTCAATACGCACATTTATGGTGTTAAATGAAACCAATTATTGTTATTCGTTTTTTGTTTTAAATTACTATTTTAATGTATTAATTTTTTTTTTGTTTACTAGTATATATTCTATTTATACACTACTCGTAATATGCTTATTCAATCTAAACCAGGATTGTATGAATAATGCGACCCAGTAAGTCTGCTAAGCGAGTGATGTCATATCATATGTTTCCCATTGTTCAATAAACTCTGTATCAATAGGAAGTTGACCCTTCAGAGTTGGGCATTCACCATAACCTCAATGTTAGTAACAAGTTTTCATCATAGTGGCATTAGTGATGAAGAAATGTATTTAATTTAATCATCATTATTCTAATAATTATAGTAAAGCAAAACAGTTTATTTTAATGTTTCACATAGAAAATTACATCTAAAAACAAAATCGTATTTTAACATAAGCTGAACACCTTATTTCACTAGCCATTGTTTATCTTGTATACAAATTACAAAAAGAAAATAAGTAATCATTTTTCTCTGTTGATTTTATGATTTCCATTTCTGTGAAAATATCCAAGCTCTAGTGATGCCAATGGGAGAAACGTATCCTTCCCATGGGGCTTGTACAGCCTTGTACAATTTTAATTAAATTATTTATTCATGTATTCAATAAATTAACGAGCTGGGTTCTTGTCTTCGTATCTTATTTTCAGTGTGTTATAGTTTCTGTCATGTCCAAGTTACATGGTTAACATAATGGCCACATGGCAATTGCTTAAAGTTTGACTAAGTGTGGCAGGCATATTTTTACTTTGGAAGGTAAAGGAAAACTAAATTAAATTCATTTTCATATTCAGTCCTAGACATTACTTGTTGGTTTTAGGTTCCCAATTAACACAAACCATGATAAATTGATTAATATTACCATAAACCTAATGATTACAATAATGTATTTCTAAAAACATCTTATTTTTCAATAGTTTTTGTCGTATGGACCATTTATTTTGAAAGTGGTGCAAGTCCATTTTTAAAAAAAAATGAGATATGACGTGTTTCATGCTTAATGTAATGTAATTTTTTTATGTATAACTTGTCCGTGTTTAATTTCTTAAAAAATTCCCATGTTTTATACAACTTAAAATCGGTCGGTAAATGAAATTGCATACTCATCGATTATGAAAGTGGTGTAAGTCCAATTGACAGAGGTAGGTGGCTTAACAGATGGTTGCCGATCAGTAGTCTCTTATTTTTAATTCATTTATTTTACCATACTTGTCATCTTACGTGCTAAGAGTTGTTAATTTAGGTTACTTATTCTATCTTTTTCTGGAAATGGATAACTTCATACTAACATCAGATAGTGATATAGGTAAGAACAAATGGTAAAGCAATATTATTTTATAACAATTGAAAATATTTATTTTACTTAATTATAAATAAATTCACGCAGACATAAAGCCCATTAATATAAACAGAAGAATAATCAAAGATTCAGAGAATGAAAACAATTCCGCTATAAACAACAAATTAATGACCCGTGAAAAGATAAGAAGAATAATAGAGGTAGAATCTTCATCAGATGAGGATATTGTTATTGAAAATTAAGATTCTGCAGAACCAAATAAAGAAAAATATTTGCAACGAATAAAAAAATTAAGCGAAATAGTGGTCAAAAGTATTATACAGAAAGAGGAAGATTCATTCCAGCAGAACAATTTGAATCCAAAAATTGTAATTGCTCAAAGAAATGTATTGAACGTATTAATGAAACACGACGTATAGAAATTTTTTATAAGTTTTGGAATATAGGTGATTTTAATAAGCAAAATATATTTCTATATGCTAGTGTTCAACGAGAATCTGTGAATGGAAGAAGGCCTAGAAATAATTCGGGCACTAAAAGGGCATATGTTTATAAATTTTACCTAGTCCCTTCTGGTGGAAAGATTTTAGTATGTAAAAAGTTTTTCATGAACACTTTCCAAATATCTACTGGACGAATTGATCGTATCCTAAAATCGCATGAGAACATTCCAAAAGACATGCGTGGAAAAATGGATGGCTCTTGCAGAAGAACTAGTGTGCTACTGACGAATACAGTAAGAGACCACATAAAAAGCTTTCCGGCATTTGAAAGTCACTATACTCCATCACAAAATCCAGAACGGATGTTTTTAAATCCTGAATTAAATATAAGAAAAATGTATGATCTATGCTTGGAAAAATGCAAGGAAAATAACCTGAGTTCAGTTAATGAATGGACATATAGGAAAATCTTTAAACGAGATTTCAAATTACACTTCCATTTGCCACGTAAAGATACCTGTGCGAAATGCGATTTCTTAACATGAAAATTAAGACAACAACTGATGACGAAGAGAAAACGATTCTGGTAGAAAGACATGATGTTCACTTGCAAAATGCTGAATTAGCAAGAAAAGCATTACAAGAAGATAAAATCCTGGCATCAGAAAATCCAGATACATACTTTGCCTTCTCTTTTGACTTACAAAAAGCCTTACCTTACCCGAAATTATCTGTCTCAATCGCATATTACAAGCGAAATATGTATATTCTAAACGCGGGTTTTCACAATTTCCACGATAATAAAGTTAATATATATGTTTGGGACGAAACTATTGCTTCGAGGGGATCACAAGAAGTAGCTTCTTGTTGTTTGAAGCATTTAGAAAACGTATCGACCCAAAGCCATGTTATTGCCTACAATGACATGTGTACTAGGCAAAATCGAAATTTACAGATGGCATTGATGTGGTTGAAGGTTACCCAGTCGTTGGAAAATAATATTGATATAATTGACCACCAATTTTTACTTTCGGGGCATTCATATCTTCCTAATGATGCAGATTTTGGCATCATAGCAATGGCACACTATTGCTATTGGCAATGGCGAAAAAAGAATTTTCTGTACACACCACAGGATTATTATGATGTAATAAAACAATGTAGAAAACATGACAAATTCATTTTACATGAAGGTTAGAGAATTTCGTTTCAATAAAAAATCTTCAAAATGCGATTAAAAAACAGATAAAGAAAACACTAACAACAGGTCAACTGGTTGCGTTCAAAAATGTTGGTTGAGGTTTCTCAAAAGTGCACCATATACTATTTTATATAAAACATCAATGAAGGATGCAGAATTTAAAACTATAAATTTATTACCCACACGTTCTGGAAGACCGCTAAAGTTTGAAAAAATCGCCCCGGCGCCCTTGTACGATAACGCCAGGCCTATTACTTACGAAAAATATAGAGACATGAAGCAGTTACTACCCTATATAATGCATATTTCGAAACACTGCCACATGCAGAGCATAAGTAAATACTATCAGTTTTTTAAGCGGGTTTTTTCTACATTTTTCCTGCTATTGTAAAACTTATTTATAAAAGACAACTTTAATTAATTAAAATCACTGTTCTTTAAACATGTAAAGTTTACAATAGCAAACTTATTTATAAAAGACAACTTTAATTAATTAAAATCACTGTTCTTTAAACATGTAAAGGAAGTCCGGAACATGTATTTACACTTATTGCTGCTTGTATATGTAAAACTGTAAATAAAGGTTGTTTTTTTTTACTATCAGTATCATGTAATTTTGACAACGTAATTAGTGTCCAAAATTAAATTTTATGTTCATGAGTATTTGTAAACAAAATTGGATTAAAATGAAGTATATTTTAAGTGCTTTTTGATTTTTTAAAATTGAAATTAAAGGATTTTTACAGTTGCCTAATTTTGAAAGTGGTGTAAGTTCATTTACAGCCCATAAATATGTATTATTGTAGTCTAATTCGCCTAAAACAAATCTATATAATGAAATTAAATATTTATAAAACAATAGAGACATTGCCAGACTTCATACAATTTGCCTGATTTTTTTAATTGACAGATATGCTAACCTCTAATTTTCTCGAAACAACAGAATATGGACTTACACCATTTTCAAAATAAACGGTCCATATGTTAGATTAAAAACGATTTTAGTGTGATTTACTTTACGTGATTAATTGTAGCTGAAGCATTTTTTCTCTTATATTTTCCAAAATGTAGATATTTAATTATTTTTTTAAAAATTCACTTTAAAATCTCGACAGTGTTTATTATATTGACACTTTAATTTAGTGGTACCTATGGTTTCATTTCTGTTCTACAATAAATCATGATATATATTCTGATTGGGGAATATATATACATTCTATAATTTATTTTATCTTTATATTATATACTTTTTTAAATATTTTATTTGAAAAGAAAAGATATGGCCAGGACCGGGACACGAACCCGGGACCTTCACCTCTCCGTGGTGACGCCTTATCCATCTCGGCTATCCTGGCTTCGCTTCACGGCCAGCCATATCCCCTCCTTTCAATTTATCCTGTATCTCCGTGTTCTCGTGTTCGTGTATACATCGCAAAGTGAATGACTCAACCTCAGGTGGTCATACCCAGAAGGTAGAATCACTTTGAGCTTGAGTCAAACTAAGAAACAAAAAAGAATGTGGAACGAGTAGAAATATGGATTTATATGGAGGAGAAGATACAAGAAGGAATGTTTTTTTGCTTACTTGATAGAAAGCATTGCTGATTTTTATTCACAAATTTAATTGCAATGGTTTTGTTTTGAGGTTATTTATAAATATGCACATGTTTTGTTATAAGTATTTTATTTAATAGCTTAAATAACAGATATATAAAAAATAATCTAAATGCATTTTCCGAATGAGACCCAACCTTAATTTCGGACAAATCACCTCCCTACACAGCTGTTGTCCTAGAAACAGTACAGTCTCTACCATGTACTGAACCTTCATGAGTTGTAATGGTACAGTTTTTTTTGCTTAGTACGAGATTGCGGAATATACTTAGTAGAAGGTTAATTGGGGAACAGTTACTCATGAAATAGTGGTTGTGTTGCATGAGCTAAATTTTTCGTTAGGGAAATGTATTGTAGATGCAATAATCGTAAAAATGTTATACTTTCTTTGAGATACGTATTTTAAAACTTTAAAGTCATACTAATGAAAGTATAATATCAAACGTGAATCAATAATTAAAAGTTTTTAAATGTTAGTACAATTTTGGAAAATTATGATAAAAGAAAAAGTTTTCTAGTGAAAACAAGACCAATTTTTATTAACACTTTTGATTAGGTATTTTTTCTTATAGGTATCTCTATTTCTTTTTTATTATTTTTAATTACTGTACCCCGGTCTGAATTAATTCCAGACATTGCATTCTTTCCATTAAAATTCCAATTTTTTTTGTTACCTCCACATTTAATTCCATTTATTGCTTTACTATTCCTTGTTCTTATTTTGACAGGAAAGCCTTCTTTGGTCACATGCCATATTCCTTAAGTAGCCGAACTATTAAAGCCTGCTGATTTCAATAGTTTATAATATATTCCGACCCTGCCCTATTTTATTCCTAATAATAAAATTACATAGAATATTAATTCGTCAAGGAAACCTTAGTTTTGGAGAAGTCGAAAACTATAATTACTAACTAGGAGTTTATACCATAATTACTAGTCGTATGACAGTGACTGTACTTATTCCTAAGATAATGTTTTGTCTAGGAAACGCTTATTTTCTCATAAAAAAAATAGAGTGACTGTCAAGGAGAACTGTAAATCACACTCTAAATGGTAAAGACTGTACTATTTCTAGGACAAGATAGGATCTAGAGCCATCCGTATTTGTTGATAGATTAAATAATTTATCTGCCACAGCTGGTTTTGAACCAGGGATCTTGAGCATAGCAACTCAGTGCTCCACTGACTACTCTGAGCTACTCCGCTTACCAAATTATGTTTTAACAATCAATAAATTGTCGCTCCCTATCCCAATTTATGCTGAGATATCTCTCTCGCTCAACAGCCGTAATAGCCCAATTAACAGCGTTTAGATGAAATATGTTAAGCATGAATAATTTTATGACGCAATCCCATCAGAGCTGAGCGATTAACCCTCCATTAAGTTTCGTACACAAACCTACCCTCACGTTTTGGGGTCGGGCTGTGGTTTGCGTCGGAAATATTCTCATGGGTTTAATCACGTACCTTTCCTTTCACCGACCTCCGATCCTGACTTTTTATAAACTATTAATAGCCAAATATTTAAAATAGAATAATAAAGTTGCAGGATATTTAAAAAAAAAAAAGGAAATAAATTATATAAATTAATGTTTGAAAGAAGGGCATTTACTTACTTTGTAAATGATCTTATTTAACATTTACAGATATAAAAAAAAAAACTATTTTTTTTCACAGAATTTTAACGTATATTTCTTTAAAGTCAGGTATACTATTTTAAAAACTCCGGCTCGTACAAAAATTAAAACAACATTTTTTATTAATTGTTTTAATTTTTAAATATTTTTATTTTGGAAAGAAAAGATTTGCCCTGGCCGGTATTCGTACCCGGGTCGTACGCCTGTCCGTGGCAGCGCTCTTACCGTTTGAGCTATTTGGAGAACGGATTTGTGGATTTGTCCTGACTGTGAGGCTACCCCTGGTAGCTCAAATGGTGAGAGCGCTACCACGGTGAGGAGGACGACCCGCGTTCGAATCCGGCCCATGGCAAAAATTTCTCTTAAAAAAAAATAAATAAAATAAAAAACGTTTTCTATTTTATAGTGCAATTCTTGGTCCGCTCTAGTGGAAATGGGATAAATATGTTATGGAATAAATATAATGTGCAGGCACATGATGATGTCTTAGTACCATGTTCACTAGTAATACATAAATTATTAATAATACATCAACTAATGAACCTCTAGGATCACCCTCCGATATATTTTTTATAATAATTAAAAAAATCGATCCAATACTATACGGATGTAGATAATGGATCTGACAATGATTTTTTCATAAGTAATATAATAAATTCTAACATGTAACAAAAATTCGTATCAGTTATATTAAAAATAAAACCTTTACGACTACAATCCTCGAAAGATCTTGAATTGAATTGAGAGACTGTAATGTTCCTGGTACAACGATTGATTATTAGCTATTAAGACCAAATCCGGGATAAATTGCTTCGAAACTGTCTTCTACATCAGTTCGGTGATAAATCGTTCCTTGAAATCTTTGAATTACTTCAAGATGTGTACGATAGACAGTGATTTGTGCTCACAGTCAGAACAAAGTGGGTCTTCCCCAAGCCAGATGGTAGTGACTCAGTCTTGTGTAGCCAATGTGACTCCTCAACTGTCACTAACAGATGAGGATTTAGCAGTGTGTTTGCTGATAAGTTCATGGTTTATTCATTTCCATAAGATTCCATAGGCAATTTGAATCAGAAACAGTCGAGCATTTACATCTGCAAATTTAATCTAATGACCCATAGTTAAACCATATTACGGACCAAAAAACTGATGGTTTACAGTAACACGTTTTAATATATAAATCTTACATGTTGATTTTATGATTATATCTCTGTATATAAGAGGATGATGAAATACAGCTTTTAATATTTAAAAAATATTTTTCAAAGACAAAGACACATTTTAGAATGTGCGATTTAAGCCAGTCCATGAGATTACTTATTAGATCGTATTCATCCAGTCAGCTGAATTTAAAAAAAATGTTTACCATGTGCAATGTCTTGTTTTAGTTGAAGAGTAGTGATTGTTAGCGTATGATCACACGGAGTTTATCAGATTAGCAAACATGTGCAACCACTAAGTTTTTCTGTGAAGAGCAATTTAATAAATAACTGTATTAATAAATATTTATTGACAGAAATTATACAAATGCTGTATTGTATTTGTGATCTTCTTTTGAAAACATGCCCTGAATACATTAACTGAAAATATTTGACTGTGAAAATAACTGAAACTGTATAAATATTTTAAACATTCTAAAAATAATATAAATGTAAAATAAACAGAATAATTATAAATAATAAATATTTATTGAGAAATTATACTAATGCCAATTGGCATATATAGTATTTGAGTTCTTTTACAAACCTCCCTTAAAGGATTCAGGTAGTAGGGTGTATGGAGAATCCCATTGTAGGCACTAGCGTGTTGTCCTAGCGTGCTTCATCTCTCTGTAGTCTGCTCCAGATGCGTTTCAACCTTCTTGTGGTAATGTATCAGTAATGTTTGTACCTGTAAGTTTGGATATCCAGGAAAAGATTCATGAAATTTTGTAAAGTGTTTATTGATTGTGTCAGTCACGAATGACACGTAGAGGTCTTTGACTAATGCATTTTCATACATATTTACTTATATAACAATCTATCAGTAAGTTACCATTTTACATTTTTATAAATCACCTGTAATTTAGCTAGGTTTTCCATACTTTTATACCTCATCATTTTACATTTGTACCTTTTCTTTATTTTCATTTTGTATCTTATTGTTCATCCTCTTTTTTATTACTGCTTGGCATTACCACCTTTCACTACTCTTATTCTGTAATCTTTTATTCATATATTTCCTTAATATTATATCCATCGCTAATTTTCTTTACTTTTCAATATCCGATGTTATTATATTCTTTCTCGGTATTGCAATGTTTTTATAGTTATTTTTGTTTTGTTTGTTTTTCTCTCATAGTTGAAGATGGCCTACAGCGTAGGTCGAAACGTCGGCACTCATAATAAATACGTTTTTTTTATTTTGTGTTATATAGACTGCACCCCCAAACTATCTATATCCTACATTAGATCTGCCAGTCAACTATTTTCCTCTCCATCATAAATAATTATTATTCTTTTCTGAAAGTTACCGTATCCTTGTGAAACAACGTTTCTGGTCGTTTCTATAAAATATTTAGTAATTATTTTAAATAATATTGAATTCTTACCAGTACCTAATTAAAGAATGAATATAGAACCGTCGAAATGTGCTACTTACCGGGCCGATTGCTTTGAGATTGTAGCATTACATCAGATAAGCAATGTTAAAAGACATGAGATGATCAGCATTTTTGTCCCTTAACATAAACTGCAGTTGAAGCTGACTGAACGAAACGAAAGTAGGATCGGTATGTGCAACTATAACTACAACTATAAAATTTAAAGCGGAAAATTAGTTAACTCAATGATGATTCAAAGAACCACATACCAAAAAAGATAATTGCAGTACGAAGTAATCGTAGAATGATGTCCGAGCAAAAAAGAAATGATGCATTGTGACTGAAGAAGAATTGATATCAGAAAGATAGTGTGAGTCTAGAAAGGTGTGTTATTATTAATATTATTAAACTTCGCTATTTTTATTAATATTTTAATCTGAGCCAATATTCAAATCAAGTAATAATTAAATTGCTTGGAAATAAAGGAAAAATTACAAATACAGGAAAACTAACAAACATAGTCTTTGATATCTTAGCTATTTACAAGTCAACATTTCGCAAATTCAGAAATGGTTACATTGAGGGTCCAGGGCATGTACTACATTGAATATCAAAGTAATAATCCCACTTCAGCAGCCCAAAAACCTACCTTAACTATGTAGATGCATTCATCATATGATTTCGAGATATCCAGCAAGATTAAATGATTTAGTGGCGTTGGCTGTACGAATATGCACTCAAAAATATTGATAAAAATCTAAATAGGGACCTGTACCGCTATTTTACCGGCAACTATTCTTATTCATTATTAATTAATATATCAGATAAATCATTTAAATAAAGTTGTGAACGCTTATGTCATGCGGTTAGAAAACCATAAATTCATTTTAAAAGTGCCTAGTTTGCTTTTTCCTATACCTATTTTTTCTAACCAGAATAGTTAGCCTTCTTATTTAAAACGAGACCCTACTATAATACGTATTGTACGATAAAACTAATATACCAAAATGGTATTATAACAATGTCTAGTTTCACTGGATTAATTTGAAATTAAAATCTCGAAGGTATGTCTATATCCATAGTCATTTCCAATTGTGGCACGTATTTATAGAATTAAAAGAGTTAATAATTTAAAAGGCTCTGTAATCCCTAATGCATAAAACAGTTATTGGGCATTGGCATAAGTATTATTATGAGTATAAAAACCCTGTACCGCAACTGCCCATGAAAAGTCTTGAGTACAGTAAGTGGTGGACTACTGTTTCCAGGACAACGAATGGGCAGGGAGGTGATTTGTTCGAGATCAAGGCCAACCACCAATCCCCTAATTTAGAGTCCCCACTTTATAGAGACTGAGTGAGCCTTAAGAGTCACACAAGGCTCATCAGTGGCAGTTAAGATTAAATAATTTATCTACCACAGCCAGATTTGAACCCGGGATCCTCATCATACCATTGAGCTATCTCTTTCATAATTAATACGCTCTATTTCTATCAATTATAGATACCTACCTTTCTTAATTTGATGGTAAAATCAAGAATATTAAGACTTCAACCCATGCATGTTTTCCTCTGGTGTAAATTTGTTTAATTAAATAATCAATAAACAAATCATACTTGTTAAATCGTCATGGTTTTAAGAACAAAATAATAGGGAATTAAAAAATAGTAAAGTAAAATAAAATCTATTAACTTCGAGTTATAATTACCTTACATAATTTCATCTGATCATTACATTCCATGAAAGACAGTAATACAGAATCTGGGAGCCAAAAACATAATTTATAAGTTTATAAATGGTATTGGCGGTATTTCTTTGTATTATTACATTGGAATAGGTTTCTAGTCATTACGATTCCCCGCACATTACTGAGTGTGGGAGTTGCGTGGGTTTTCCTCCTAATTGCGGGAAGGTTTGGCTATGAAACTGCACTTTGCAAAAGGTACCCAGGATTAGAAACTATTTACGAGGATTTAATAACATAAGGGTGGATGTTTAACGGATTTTATGTTTTAATTTGACAGTTGTAATATTTATTTACCTTTATCATTTATTTTCGATTCTTTTAAAAAAGTATCCTTTTTTCACTATAAATAGCATTTTACCACTTTGCTGATTTATGATTTATTTATATACGGACAAAGAGACAGGCACTTGGTAACAGAAACAGTCGAACATATCAGGTCTTATATATTATAAGGGCACCTATGTTTGTATAAGAGAAACCAACTATGTGTAGGTAAGTAGTGCCATATCAATTTCATCGATTATGAAGTCTGTGGTAATATTTAATAAATATTTCACTTTGACACATTTTATGATGACTACTATGTACTAGGGAGCGGAGTGGCTCAGTGGTAGAGCACTGAGTTGCCATGCCGGAAATGCTGGTTCGAATTCCGCTGCAGACCATGATTTTTATTTAGTCTGTTTTTAGCGGGAGATGGATCATATGGGATCTAGGACCCTCCTGGGGCCCACCCAGCCTCTATAAAACATTGTAAAAATAGGGTACCCAAAATAAGGGGGACAAATCTGAAGTTGAGCGTGACCTAGGACAAGTCACCTCCTTGCAGAACCGTTGCCCATGAAATAGTACAATCTCTATCATCTACTGAACCCGATACGATTCCGCTTATCTGAAAGCAGTTAACTCCTTCAGTACACAATCCGACTTAACAACTTATTCACCAAGGCTGTGATATAATATACCTTATACATCAGTCTGTAATAAAAACCGCTTCAGGTGACATGTTACATTCACGCTAGCAAATATTAGAGAGAAGGTAATGTCAAGTATTTAAGAGTTAATGTAAATTTAAATAATATATAGGTGAAAATTATGTTTTCAACTTAACAAAATTAATACAACTTGTATTTTATATCCCAATCCTTCCATTAAAAAAATGATTAAATTTTAATTATATTAAAAAACCTGTACCACTAAAACCCGTGACGGGTCTTGGGTTCAGTCTATGCTAGATAGAGACTGTACTGTTTCTAAAAAACGGTTGTGCAGGGATCTGATTTGTCCGAAAACATCCTTAACCGCTAAGTTTTCCCTAAGTTTATGCCCTTTATTGAGGCTGGGCGAACTTCAGGAGGATCTGCGGATCACACAAGACCCATCCCAGCTGTTAGAGATTAAAAATTTATATGCCATAGCTGGATTTCAGCTCGGGACCTTTAGCATAAAAATTTGAAACTTTACACGCTGAGAAATCCCGCTCCTCAAACATAAAAACATCCAAAAATTCATCAAAAATATGAAATAGTTTTATTTATTAATATATTTTTTTGCATCTAATCTTAAATACAAAACCAGGAATAAATCGTCAATTAGTTAGCTAATAATAATAATAAAAATACTTTTGTTATTCATCTATGAAAGATTACATTCACAAAAGAAGCTCTTGCTCTTCCAGATCGTGGTAAAGCTGTCTTGGCCCCATCCGAGCTAGCGCGACCACTAAGACAGAACGTACTTAACGCAAGAGTTGCAGGCCTTATGAGATAATAGTCCTCCAAATAAATTGAAGCATAATTTTTAAAAATGTATTTATTTTATAACTTTCTTGTAATATCTACTAACTTTACATTAGGATGTGGTATCGATTCCTCTAGGCCACTTAAAAGTTTTTATAATGGTAGATCCAGAACGGCAGCAACTACTGTTTATAAGTTGTGACAATTTCCCAAAAACTTCAATAAAATAAAAATAAATTAGGAGATTCTGTAAATCTAAGAAATTATGAAGTTTCCTATTTCTAAAATACTTGTCAGAAATACCTGTTCATTTGGCCTTTAAATATAGGAAGCATTCACACTATGTTTTGATTGTTTATACTACGGAATCGAGATAGATCCAATTTATAAGCAGATATAAGAAATCTGCTTATAAATTGCATAAAAAACACGAAAGATATATCAAGATATTTACAAATAAAGTAAGAATCCTTTAAATGACTGGGCTAAATGAAAGTTTTAAAAAGAAACTTGAAAGAGTGGAAAGAAGAATAGTTACTTTAAAGTCTGATTCAGAGGAAACGGTGGATAAGTTACCAAGTCGATGACTTGAAAAAGAAAAATGTAAAACAGGGCTAGTAAGAGTAAGTCCAAGATAAGTGGAGACTGAATCGTTAGGATATGTTAATCTATAATAGGATTTAAAATGAGATTCATGCTTTGTAATAATTATAAATAGGGCATTAAGCCAATGTTGTGGAATAAGTAACAGCTAATAAAACAATAATAATTTTTGTTACATGTTAATTTTTTGTTACTTACTTTTTGTTTTACTTTTGAGCACTTAATAATAATGTATATAACTATAAAAATTGTTTCTCTCTCTATAATTACTTTTATGTTTTTTCTGTTTTCTTTTTCCTATATAGGAAATAGGTTTATTTAAATATTGTTTTAGATATTTTTTCGCAATTGATTTTATTATTTATTCCGCGTTTATTAATTTAATTGTAATTAATTAATTAAATGTAATCTATTTTACTCTAAGACATTTTGGTTATACATTATTCCTGTTATGTTATTCTAAAGGGGCTTGTCCCACAATAAATAAAGTTTTTTTTATTATTCTAATTATTTATTTTGAACTTCTCGGCTTGTGCTGGATAAATACACCAACCCGGACCAAGATCAAGAATACGGCTCATTTATAGTTATCATTATAGTTATTCCCATAGTTTGATCCCAATATAGTTCTTTCCATTCTTTCAAGTTTCTTTTTAAAACTTTCATTTAGCCCAGTCATTTAAAGGATTCTTACTTATAAATATCTTGATCTATCTTTTGGGTTAAATTAAATTAGATTTTGTACCAATTAATAATGTGATATCAAGAATAGTAACACTAATGTTTTTTGAAACTGATAGAATTTTAAGAGTATAATCTTACTAATATTACAAATGTGAAAGTTTCTATGTTTGTCTCTCTTTCCCGCAAAAACTACAGAACGGATTTTGAACTTTTCAGTAATATAGGTTACACATCAGAATAACACATAGGCTATAGCAAGCGCGGATTTAGGGGGGCGCACGGGGGCACGTGCCTCCCCCCGTCAGTTTTTTAGGTACTGTGGAGAATCCATTTTAGTACATAATTAAAGACAAATCACATGATCATAGATGTTAAAATAACAGAAAGAACATGACAATGATTCACGCAAAAACTACTGAACGGATTTGGATGAAAATTATTGAGTAAAATAGGTTACCTATACATCATAGGCTACAGCAAGGGCAGATTTATGTGGGGGGACGGGGGCATGTGCCCCTCCCCCGTTATAGTACATAATTAAAGGCAAATCAGGAACTTAGCATCTTGAAATTTGTAGATAGGTTCTTTGTATAGTTTAAGATAGAAATTTAGATAATTCCACCCCAAGGGTTTCCCCTTTAATATAATATAAAGGTTGTATAGAATCCGTCAGTTTTGAAGTTGGACATCTGAAATTTTGGACGTACGAGTAACTTATATTTTTTAAAAATAATTAAATTATTTATTTAAAATGATCTTTCACAAAACTTTATGTGGCCGTCCAAATTCCACTCGAGCGAAGCCGCGGGCATAAGCTAGTATTTAATAGAAATGAACTATTAAATTTTAATTTTTTAATATTTTTTTTAGATTTATAAAAAAGACAAATCGCTCTTTCAAAGAAAAAAAGAACAATGTCTCTATCATATTAAATTGTAAATTTATGAAAAATATGTATAACGTATAAGTTTTAAAATATAACAACCCTTATAGCAATCTGTTAATTCTTTTTTAGACTTAATTTTTGGTTTTTAGATTTAAATGGAACAATACAAAAGAAAAGACGAATGGAAGAATGTATAAAGTTCCACAGATACGAGGATCGGATAAGGAAAGCTCTATCAAAAGCTGGTTATAGATCTGAGAGCCGAAAACGGGTGTTACGGGAGTGGACTATGGTTTTGAATTGAAGGAGATCGAAAATGTATGATGGTCCGGGGGATTGGATAACTTGGTAAAGAAAGGAAGCTAGGAAGTACTTACGGCGATAGGAAGAGTAAAGCCACTTCAACTCTTCGAAATATCGAGTGATCGGGGTTTCTCTCAGAATCCCAAAGATGAAACGAAAGATGTATGGTGTGATATATATATGATATATGGTGTGACGGCTTAAAGAACCCAGGAACAGTGGCTTTGTGATATATCATATTGTACAAATATTTATAATTAGCCTGTTGAGTTCGGCGAAAATCTAAAATAAATATAGTTGCTCGATCCTATGCAGATGTCTAGATATAGATAAGTGTACAAATTGTACACTAATGATTATCTTTGACGGGTCAGGCTGTCTTATAGGAAGGAGGAAAGAGATCTGAAGTGTCGTAGCGTTTATAATGAAGATATGAAGGGCAGATATTCATTAAGATGGGGCTGTTAAAGCAACAATATTACTTTAAAAGTAATTTCATTTTAATATTTTTATGAAAATCTACTCTTTTAACTTATTGCCATTTGTGACTCATTTATTTTATATTGTATAAAAATTATGTGCGTAAATGGTCGGCCTGGGAACTCGTGCGTTATCGCATATGTCACGTGACCAGGCCGCCCAAAAAGCAGTCAGGTACGAGAGCTAGTGAAGGTTGGGCCCTCTTCTCGGCTCACTTTAACAGCATGCTACTTTCCTTCCAAACAACTCCGTACGATAGCGAGGGCACATCAGGGCGAGAAGAGGGCACATACTTCACTAGCCCTGACACCACAATAGTCTCCACTGGTCTGTACTTATATCATCACTATATCTGTTCTTATTCTGACGCAATATAAGCTCTAAATTTATCAACTATATTGTCGGGCACCATTTCCTGTTGTCTGTATTTTCTTCAATTTTTGGGGCAATCCTATAACACCAAGCAACGGTGTTATTTATCCTCCATGAGGAAGCATTCCAGCATCAAGCAGTGGTGTTATTTATCCTCCAGGACCACCAAGCAACGGTGTTCATTCTCTTCCTGGAGGACGCATCCGTCGGCACCAAGTGTCACGGAGATAAGAAAGACAGACACAAGGAGGGATGCCCAGCCTATTATGCGATATTCAAAAAAATAAATTGTACCTTATTCACAATAATGCCTTTTTTTTCTCAAATTTACCCTTAGCCCGCTGCCTCCGGCAAACGCCAGAATTAGTTTCAGGACAGAATCAGTTTTTTAATACTAAAGACTATCATGCCTGACCAGGGGCGAGTAGAGTACGGTTGGAATAAAAATATATATAATTTAAAATATATGTTTGTAAAATATTATAAAATTTGCATTAAATTATATAAGAGAATAGGTGAAATATTGGCCTTACTTGTCTCAATTTTATTTACTTGCATTAGGCAGATAAAACATGTAAAATATAAACGTGTGTTTGTTTATTTTAAAGCATAATTCTTGTTGTTATATCATTTCCTTGGAAAATAAGAACCTTCCAAAATGTTTTAATCACACCAGTAAGCAGATAAAATATAAAATAGTACTAACTTTATCTACCATGGACTGAACTGAAGATCCATCATTAGATGTACGTACAGGTTTTTTTTTTAATGTTTTAAAATCTAAACATATAAAAAGCATATAAAGCACAAGCATATAAAAATTTCGTATTTCAATTAAAAGCGCTATTTCATCTCTTCCATTTTTCTACCACAGTTTACAGCTTTTATTGTTGCGTTCGTATCTTTTGGGCAATTGCAACTCTTAGTCTTTGCTGATTTTTAATTGAGCTCAAGTCTTCCTCTTTTGTAAAAAGAAAGTTTTGTGGAAAAATGTAATCATATATTATATCACACTATATGGTAATTAAGTAATTGCTAATTTAGTTTGCTATTATCTCAGATTGAAATTCTGTCGATTCCAATCATCTCAGACCAGTTGGAATCGAATTCTAGCAGCTGTGAGATAAGTTTACGCTGTTCTTCAGCTGTGAAAATAAGTGCCGCCTAAGGGTGTCGATTGTGTAACTCTGAGGGCTATTGTAAACAAGCTCGGAACAGAAGGGATGGCTGGTATCCGCCCAGGAAGGTAGATAGCACCTTCCTTCAGCCCCTCCGAGAGGGAACACATGTATTTGTGAATCCTCTGAAAAGAACATGTTCCATTACATACATTGAATATAGTTGTATCTCGATACTTTTTAAAATAAATTATTGACGTTTTCTTACCTATTTGTAATTAATAACTATTTCCCATATTTAAGCTGAATTTGTCTATAATCTGTGGTTGTGATTATATACATTTTTAATACTTGCTCATAACAAGTAAATTAAAAAAAATAACTAGATGACCTTGTTTGAATGAAAAATTAGTTGCTGATTTTGGGAAAACCAATACGTTAATATTAACAAAAACCAACAAATTTAGTAAAAACAATTCCATCAGAATAGATATTATCGGTTCGATGACAGTAGTTTTTAGGAATGATAATCTCATGTAGTCATTTTGTTTTATTTTCAGCTCCTATGATGGCCTAAAAATTAGATCGAAACGGTGCTACAAATAAAATAACTTAAACTAGATTACGTTATTATTTATAATAAAAATAATAATAATAAAATAATAACTAATAACTATTATAAATAGAATAACTAGGAATGACTTTCGAAGGCCTTCAAAAGTTTGGTTGATTAATTATTAGAAGGCGACATACAAAATAATATATATCTTTTGTCTGAGCTTGAGAAATTTTTCATAAATTCACGTTAAATATCATTATTCTATATTGAATTTTAAAAATTAATAATGAAATTGTTCTAAGTTAAATAACAATATTATTCAATTGTACAAAATATATTACTCAGTTTTAATAAACCAGTAGTTCTGCTAAAATATAGATTGTTTTATGTAATTTCGTAGTCAATAATTACGGCAAACTTTGGAGTCGTTCTGCTGATTTTTATTTTAAAGATGTGTCGTTTGAAGCTGTTAAGGATGATATTAAATAAATTATTTAGCAGTTGTCATGAATGATGTTGAAACATGAAAAATGAACAAACAGTTGAAAGATGACAAACAAACATTTAATATCTATAAGTATCTCTAGAATTTATTGTTATCATGCATTAATTTTGTCATTTCCTAACCAATACTTAAGGCGCTTTTGGGAACCTATGAAAGACCTCCCACTTTTGATTTTTTTTTTTAAATTTATTTATTGATATTTACAACTGTATTACAATTATACAACAAGTAAATAGAATGCATGTTACATAATGACATGAGAATGACAAGTAGAGAAACTACCCACTGGTAGTACTCAAATCAAAGTTCAAATAACAAGGTCACGTGGCCATCTTCTTTTCAGACGCCTCGGAGGATTATCGGGAATTGAAGAGGAAGCTAGGTTTGAAACTAGTGGGTTTGAGTGGGAATGAAGTTTGCTATGAAAGGATAGATACCGGGTTCGGGCCAAATCAGCAACAAAAGGGACATTAAGGTCGTTATGGATGACTTTATTCTTAACAAAATAAGGAGCATTGAGGATTTTACGAAGGATTTTGGATTGTAAGGATTGGATACGAGAGGAATTCGATGGCTTAGACGAGCCCCAAAGCTCTACTCCGTAAGTCCAAATAGGTCGTGTGATGGTCATGTAGATGAGTCTTTTGTAGTTAATTGGGAGCTTAGAGCGTTTGTCTAGTAAGTGTTGAAGTAACCTGAAACGTCGAGCGGTTTCTTGTCTTTTCAGTCTTGTATGAGGATTCCAGGTCAATCGTTTGTCAAGGTGCAACCCTAAGTATCGGATCTGTTCTACAGGTACCAGTGGGATATTATTAAAGGATACTGAAGGGCGGGAAGTCTTTGGTTTACGACGTAAGGTAAAAGTGATTTGATGCGATTTTTGAGAATTTATTTTAATCCTCCAGTTTTGACACCATTCTTCAAGATAAGTGATATGGGATTGGAGGCTTTGGGATGCAATAACTGGATTGGTGTTGACTGATAATACACATGTATCATCAGCATACGTGGTAACTTTTGATTTTAAAGATTAAATTTAATTCAAAGAGTGTTTCAAGCATTTTCGAATGATAATACATAACTGATAAGAGTGGAGTAGTTACCATATTGTAAATGTAATGTAGTTAATTATTACTTGAGAATAGTAGTCAAAATATTAAAAAAAAAATATGATCCGTTATCATTTTTATATGATCTGACGACCTCATTGACAAAGTTACCATGAATGGTTAGTAGAAAAATGAACCAAAAATATTTGAAATCTATCGTTTTCTCTTATATTCCATGTTTTTGAGTATTTCTTAGAAAAGAATTCTTAAAAGACAGAAAAAGAAGGAGTCGTTATGTACGATCCTATGCATACGATGCGATGAGATAATTGGCAAAAAGCAGTTACAATAAATGGTTAATTGAAAAAATGACAAACATATTAAAATCTACAGACCTCTTATATTTAGAGTGTTACTAATAAAATAATTCTTAAAATATAGAAAAAAGTATATCAATATCATATTATCTTTCCATTTACCTTCTCATTTTTCTTTCCCTTTCTATTATGTTTACATTATTATTCTTTCTGTACATTTATTCTGTATTTTATATTCTTTATTTTTAATTATATATCTGTCACTATTTTACTTTTCTACATTACATGTTACTATATTCTTGTTACTGTAACGTTTTTTATATATTTGTTCTGTTTGTTTTCTCTCTCATAGCCCTGAAGATGGCCTACAAGGTAGGTCGAAACGTCGGCACACATTAAATATAAGTCTTGTACTTATTTGGTGTTTTATTTTTACTGCACCCCCCCCCAACTATCTCCATTCACAAAAAAAAAAAAAAGATTCATAATTCGTTAACCTATACTTATGATATGATTGATGAGGAGTCACATTATATTTTTTAACTGAAAAATGAAAAAAAAAATATTTGAAATCTACGATTATCTCATAAATTTAATATTATTAAATATCACTCAGAAAATAATCCTTAAGAGATAGAAAAAAGACTGATAATTGGTTATCCTTTGTTGTGATAATCAATTGATGAAAACAAATGAAGCCGAAGTGAAATTGTTTTCCCAACAAGAATCTGATAATTACTGCTCTAACTATAACAATCAACGGATTTTCATTGTTTGCCGTCACCCTTTTATTTCTTTTGAAGCGAAAAGAACTCATTTTTCTTTTCCTCAAGCTCGGTTGTTCCTTTGGTGGTGACGTTCTTTGAAAGAGTTGATTGAAAAGAAATAACCCGAATGGCGCCAAATTTAATTCTCCTTAACCCATTTGAGATATAATTGATAAGTTTTAGAGATTGTAGTTAGCTTATTGTAAAAGCGAAAATTAGAACTGCCAGAATTTTTGTGACCTCTCCCCGTCATAATGGTTAAAAAATCATTGTCTCAATAATGATATTTGTGCTAAATATTCTTGGTGTTAACCTTAATTAGGATAATGTTGTTAAAATATTGTTTTAAGGGATCAGGGGGTTCGTTATGAAGCTGTACCTTACAGAACTTGGAAGATGAACAAGAAGTAAAACAACTTTTCATTTGTAAATTAATTTCACTAGCAATTACCTATCTCCTTCAAATCTTATATTTATATTGTAATTTTATTATATCCTTTATTTTCCAGATCGGCTATCCCTAGCCTTACATTTTTTTTTAAATAATGATTTTTAAAACTTTAACAAAATGTAAAAGTGTGGGCTTCGTCTCATGCAAGAGGCGCCCAATATTGTTATTAAAAAGCTTTATTAATCAATTACGCACGTAAGCATCAAAAAAGGTACTATCGATATCGAGGTTTAGACTAAAAAAGTCATTAATCATAAGATTTATTGACACTGAATGATAAATCATGATATTGTTTATAATGATACATTATAAAGTTTTTTATGTATCATAAAATGTGTGTTTTTTTTTAGTTTAAATTTCAATTCTACCTCAACTAAAAAAAAAACTAAAATCAATAGTAATTTTGTAGAAAAAAACAAGATTTCCTTGTTTGAATGAATAACCGGCTGATACCAGCTGATTTCGGGAAAACCGATTCATTGATATTAACAATGAGCATATATTTATCTGATAAACTTATATCCATCAGAGTCGTCAGAATGCACATTATCGATTTAATGCTTGTATTTTTCGGAAGTGTTGGCCTCACTACGAATAAAAATTCACAATTTATTATTGTATACATACACTAAAAGTTCTGATATATTTCTATCAAGTTTATAACAGATAATTCTCGCATCATCGAAAAGAATGATATGGAAAAAAAAAAAAAAAAAGAGTTGAGTAACGGGTGTTTGGGATATTTCACTTAGTTTATCTTAAATATTCTATCTGTTCTAATTTAAAGTAAAAGTAACTTCTATTGCGAAAAGGAACCCCTTTCGCAACAACAGGCTCATATAAATGGAGTACATCAAGGGTGCATTCTCTGCCCTATACTTTTTAAAATAGCATATAAAATAAAATAAAACATACCAGAAAGAGCTGAATCTCTTATTCATTATTTTAAATTCATGAAGAAACTTACCCCCTGCAAACTTTGGAACCATACATGGTTCCACGTATAAATGAGGCTCCAGTCTTATTTGTCTGTATTCCAGTGCACAATGATATGCAAGGTATTTGCAAAAATGATAACGGTGGATAGCTCCCCCAATGATTTACACGACTTTTTTAAATCACAAATAATGAAAAAATATATTTATATGTTTCAGTAGTTGAGGGTATTTTACTTGTTCAATTGGAATATAAATTATGATCATACCAATTTTAAATTAATTTAAACTATAAAATTTTTATTTAGTTTATTAATTACTGAGATATGTCAATCGGCGAATCAGGCTGAATTAACACCTTTATATCTTCCTTTGTATATATATATTTTTTTTAGTTTCTTTGCAGATCAAAAGTGATTGATGACCTAAATGAAGTATATAAACTAACACTAAAAAATATAATATTGTATTTATGTTATAGAAAACGTCTTAACGTACATTGCATAGGCTTTAATTTCGTGATTGTTTCCATGTTTAAAAAAATATTTAAATCATAAGAGTGCAACAAGCAAGTATTATGAATGATACATAATGAAATGGATAAAGATAAATAGAAAAACAACCCAGTGGTAGTACTAAAATAACAAACTGACTTAAAAGGTCTTTCACTTAGAAGGCTTCCTTCTATTCAGACTCCTCGGAGATTATCAGGAATTGAAGAGGTTGCTAGGTTTGAAACTAGTGGGTTTGAGTGGGAATAAAGTTTGTCATGAAAAGATTGATATCGGATTCGGGCCAAGTCAGTATGGTAATAATATGACAACAAATGGGATATTATGGTCATTATGGATGACTTTATTTAATAAAGTGAGGATGATTGAGGATTTTACGAAGAATTTTAGATTGTAAGAATTGGATACGATAGGAATTCGATGGTCCCAATGCCCGAATAGGCTTGAAACAGATGGGCACATAAATGACATGGGTACATGAGTCTTTTGTAAGTAATTGGGAGCTTAGTGCATTTGTCTATTAAGTGTTGGAGTAGCCTGAAACAGCGAGTTGATAGTTTTAGTTGATGCCTTATATTTCAAAGGGGAGAATCTTGCAAATAAAAGTAGATCTGGATCCGTCCTGGCACGTTGTTATTTGTTCGTTTAACGTCTCTTTATGCAGCTATGCCTAATTGGATGACGGTACCGTGGGAGGCCTATATTTTTCCTATTCAGCTATAATTAAGATAGGGATCTTTAGCAAGTACCTTACATCGTATAGGCTCGGGTTCCAAGATTGCTTTCCTTCCAAATGACGGCATAACCAAGGCTTTTGTACTCCCTTGAAAAAATCCGGCCAACTGCCGGGCTGCGAACCCACGATCATGTAGGCTTAGTAGGTTTTTCTGCTAACCACAAGAACTCAGGTTACCTCCGTCCTTGAACCTAATTAGTATTATACTTTCGATTTTTGTTCGTAGATGTTTATAGAACATTTCAATGATGAAAACCTGATATATTTTTCCTCATACCATTACTATATGAAATACCATTACTATATTTGGAACTGATGAAATTCGATACAATGCCTTCTGATCGGCGATGTAAGGCCGCGCGACAGATGTGGGATGACGGACATGTGGTTGCCAGAACGCAGTTAGATCGAGGAGGGATTGTACACAGCCTGGCTAGTAATTTAGTTAACTGGCTCTAACTGCCATCATTGTTAAAGTGCCCATTTCCTCCTTTACTAAGCAGATTACTATTGCCGTTCAATCCGCTTATTTCTTGTAACATGGATCTCAATGTTCCTCAATGGGAACGGGGATGTATGAATGGAGCGAAGAAAGGTGTGTGAAGTACTGCAAAACATCGCTTATCCAGAGATCCAAAGACATTGGATAACACCAATTCCAAACATGCATAGTGCTATTAGTATATTAAAAATTAATACAACAATATTGATGCAACATATCGTATCGTTCCTTCAAAAGAACAACATAACTCATTTTTGTGGTAAGCCTGCAGTAGCAATTGTATTGGTTGAAGAATTTCAATTCAGGAACGACACATCTGATATTCAATTTTCATTACATGCTATGTTGACTTTTTTTCAATAATATAAAGTCATATTTTTAGTTGTATCATGATTAAAAGTTTCAAGATTTAAAAATTTTCTGATTAATAAAAGAATTTCAATACCATCATTACAACAGGAATGCTTTGCTTCAAGAATACCCAAGTTTTTATTTGTTAACTCATCTAGGCAGGATAAATAGTTATAAATGAATTAAAATGATCCATACAAATTTCAAATAAAAATAGATACAATAAAATATAGAAATTATGATATACGAGTAAACCAGATACAAGAAGGCATGATTTAAATTATAGGTTGAAATGAAGGTATTATTTGAAATATATAAACTAAAAAAAATGGAGTATCAGTATTTTTATAAATAATACAATGAAATAATTATAAATAATGAAACCATGTGAATAAACATAAAAACGGAGAGAATAATATTGATTATTATCTAATAAGAAATAAAGAAATTAATCTAATAAGTGGTATATAAAAGAATGATGACGAAACATACAAAGGAATATGTAGAATTGTATATGCCATAGAAAAATATTAGATGTATCAAAATGTGGGCAATCCCGGTCGAAACGTTTGCTTTCAAATAAAGAATTAAACATTATTTAAGAAATTATTTCTCTGACCTCCATCAGGACGATTTCCTACACCCAAAATATTTCTCATGTTCTAAAAGTCTCACCTTCCTTGATTTGATTGCTATTTATCTTCTCCATCACAGCCAGTGATATTTCTCTTAATTTAAACTATTTACCATCATGACTTTTCCATACCTTCTTATATTGTTTTTCAAAGTCGAATTTATTTAAGAATAAGTTAAAGGTTTTTTAATAACGACAAGCACAGTAGTTCTAGCTGGGTAGTAAGTGTAACGGAATTTCAATGACCAGAGCTCAAAACCGTTTTTGTTTTTCCAACAAATGAGAAACGACTTGTCACAGAAAGAACTGTACAAAGTTTAACTCTTAAATTTTCCATTCCGGCACTTACAAAGTTATTTCGTAGAAAGATTATTATATTGTCCCAACTTTCTTACTTTTACTTTTTTACTTTTACAGGTTTTTTCCCTCAATGGGTTGCCTGGTTAAGTCAGAGCGTCCCTCCACTTTTCTCTGTTCCGCCAGTCATCCTCCTCAAGTCCCCTGCCGGTCATCTCCTCCTCCACGCAGTCCTTCCACCGGGTTCGGGGTCTTCCTCTTCTTCGTCTGCCTGGCTGTTCCCACAGCAAAAGTCTCTTCGACCATCTACGTTCTGGCATCCGCTGGCAGTGTCCATACCATCGCAGCCTTTTCCTTCCAATCCTCTCCGGAACTCCTTCGGTCACGCCCAGCCTGTCTCTAACATCTTCATTTCTGATTCTAACCAGGCGGGTGATCCTCAGGCATCTCCTCCAAAAGTCCATCTCTGCAGCTTGTAATCTGGAGTAGAGTCCCGGGTTCAGTGTCCAGGTCTCTGAGGCGTAGCTGAGGGAGGGCTCAACAATGCTTCTGAAAATACGCCTTTTGTTGTCCGTTGAGATGACTGTGTTCCAAAGAACTGAGTGCAACATTCTAGTCACTCTTCTTGCCAGGCCAACTCTCCTCCTAACTTCGGGTTCCGACTTGCCGTTACCATCTATTGTTGACCCTAAGTACTTGAAAGAGTCCACCCGCTTGCATATTTTCCCACTGATATGAAGGTCTGTGGCTTCTCTGCAGTTCACTGCCAGGTATTCGGTCTTATCAAAATTTATTCGTAGACCCCATAGATTGTATTCTTTTTCCATGGCCATCAGCGACTCCTCCAGACCATCTCTGTTATATGTGACCACTGCCTGGTCATCGGCAAAGAAAAGAGAGAAAAGCATATGTCCATTTATGTCTATGCCCTTTCCTCTCCAACGTGCGCTCCACTCCTTTACAGCCTGCTGTACATAAATTTTAAACAGGGTCGGGGACATACTGCATCCCTGCTTAAGGCCCTTTGAGGCAGAAAAGGCTCAGATAAGCGAGAGCCGAGCTTCAATCTGTACTCGTCTTCCCTGTACAGACGTTTCACGGCATTTATTAAGGCATCGCTAATGCCCGCACTCTTAAGGGATTCCCACATCTTTTGTCTTGGCACACTGTCATAAGCCTGTTCTAGGTATATGAAAGCTATATGCACAGCTCTTCCTTTCTCTATTCGCTTTTCTATGAGCTGCCTTAGAACAAATATGCTGTCTGTGCAAGACCTGGCTGCAGTGAAACCAAACTGTTTCCTCCTCGATACCGAACTCTGGACACAAATACCTCTATAATTTCGGCATACATTCCTGTCTCCTTTTTTATGGATAGGTGTAAGAAATCCTGTCTTAAGGTCCTTTGGTAGCTCTTGCCCTTATATTATCAGATTTATAAGCTGTGAAAGGGCTTTTAACAATGCAGGCCCCCCTGCCTTTAACAGCTCTACTGAAATACCTCCAGGTCCTGCAGCTTTCCCACATTTTGCATTTCTGAGTGCAGCAAGAACTTCATCTTCTTTTACAATAATATTTCCTTGTGCATGGTTCTCAGTTGGATATGAACCGGACCATTCTGGCCTTGATTCGGTCAGCAATTTCTCGTAATGGTTCACCCAGGTCTTCTCACCTATCAGAGGAATCACGTTTCCCTTCCCTTGTGTCCTGAGCGCCTTCAGTACTCTCCATGATTCGCGCATCTTATTGTAGCCCAGGGTATTATCAATCCTCCTGCAACAGGCTCCCCATGCTTGGTTCTTGCTTTCTGCGACAGTGCGCTTTACCTGTGTGTTAAGGCTTCGGTATTCTCTCCAATCTTCTTGGCTTCCACTACATAACCATTTATTGAAGACCCGTTTTTTCTTGCCTACCATTTCTTCTATTTCCATGTTCCACCATTCTTTTGGAGGGTTAGTTTCTATCTCCCCTAAGGCTTCACTAGCTGCTTCATGGATACATTTCTTAATGTGATCATATAATTCAACAGCATTACTCTCCAAATTGTCGCTAATTTTGGCTTCCAGGCGGCGTTTGTAGAGATTGTTTATGCTTTCATCATTGAGCAGGAGAAGCTTATACTTGCGTACATCTAAGTGTGTGGATTTGGCTTGCTTCGATGCCATCTGCTTGCTTCTTTTCCACAGTGCTATGCATTTGGCTCTTACCAAAAAGTGGTCACTACCACATTCCATACCGCACAGGACTCTTACATCTGCTACTGGTAGGAGGCTATGCTGCTTGGTGATGCAGTAATCCAAGATGGAAAGTCTGAATCCCGGTTTACTCCAAGTGAACTGATGCTCCTTTCTGTGTTGGAAGAAGGTATTTTGTATTTTAAGGTCAAATTCCTCGCAGATATCACGCAGCCTGAAGCCATTATCATTTATAGCTTCCTCCTCGCATGTACCCACTACCGGATTTCCTTTGGCTTCTTTTCCAACTCGGGCATTCATATGACCAATCATAATCACTTGGTCTTTTTGCCTGATCTTCTCCAGATTGCCTCTGAGACCATCCTCGAAACCGTCCTTCTCGGTGAAGAATTGAAACATTGTAGCCAAAAATTTTGACATCCAATCTTATTATCCTTTCCGAGATCATTTCATAAAAGGTTACGCATCTCCTGTGTTTCCACCGGATCAGAATGGAGACACCAGCCCTGGCCCGCTCACCCTTATCCACTCCACTTCAAATGTGAACCAAATCCCCAATCCTTTCCTGACCTCTCCCTTTCACCTTTGTTTCTGTCAAAACAACGATGTCGAGCTTGGTCTTCTCTATATCCGCGAACACCTCTGCTTTTTTATTTGTGAGGCTCTGCACATTCCATGTTCCTATTTGTAATGTCCTTTTCCGTTTCCAAGTCCGTTTACCAATATTTCCGTCCGGCTTTTCTTTTCTCTGACTTATTTTAGCTGGTTGATTTTTTTCCACTAACAGGGTGCTGGCCTGATAGAAACCCCCAACCTGGAGGACCAGGGATTTTCTGTCGGGGTCACCTTCCCTTAGACCGGCTGCCATCCCTGACTCACGGGCCCTGTCTGCCCGGGCATCCCCCGCTCTGCAGGGGAGGCTGCACTTATTTAGAGGCGGTGCATACTCGCCTCGTCACAGCGTCGTCATTGGGCTCCTGGGGTACTTGTGAGAGTGGTCGCGCCACCAACCTCTCTCCCCCACCCTGATAGCGCTGCCGTTCGTGGTTCGGGGCTGCTTATTCAATGTATTCACAGCTGACTTGCCGAGCTGGCAGGCTGTCCCGCTATCCACCACCCGCGGAACCGCTCGGTAGCTTGAACTTAGCCCCGAGACTTTCTTATTTAAAAATAAAAAATAAAGAACTGATGAAGTCATATTCTATCGTATAATTTTCTTCTGATTCACCAGTAAAAATAAAAAGGGAGGAAAAATTTTTTTTATTTCTGATTCAATTAATAATAAAATGAAATCTATATGTAACCCTCCTTGACTTGTCTCTTCCACGACCAATTTGACGCAGTCGACCAACCGATTCCTTCCATTCTATTCTAAACCCTTAGGAAATGGAATTTTCTGAAACTGCAGACTGTGGCACGAATATAAGCATCTTTAATATGGAGTGCACGAACCATATTGTACTAACTAACTTTGTGTATTCCCCTGTCAGACAGAGGGTTTGTAGATATCCCTTTTACTCCTGAAAAGTTGTTTAAAGGGTATAGTTTGTAAGTATATATTTTTCATTGAATAATGACCGATTTATCAGCTGGTTTCTGAAAAATTTTAGAACGCCTTCCCTACGCACGCCTATGGGCACGAAGCTAATTGATAAAAATCCGAAGTTCGTGTTTTCTTCTTGATATCTTAATAGTTGTTATAGCCACTATAGACAATCGCATTGAATTAAAATATAAAAGTTTCTACATTCATTAACGTTTAATTGGAAATATTCGGTGTCTCTGTTAAAACAACTTATTTTCTCAAAATGTTGACTGTTGTAGAAGCATCGACAATATTCTGAGATATATTAGTTATCATTGTTTTTGAAAATAATATCAGAAACGTAATGAATAATTATAATACGGAACTTAATATTAGTTTAGAAAATATGTAATTATTTGATAATTACAACTAATCAATTAAATCTTTATGTTATTTATGTGACATAATTTAAGAACCAATTTATATAACTTATATGTTCTGTGTGGTCTATACTAAAAATAAAAATACACTCACTTCATTTTTTTCAACTCTCTCTCTTGTTTTCTTATTCTGTTAATTTTAATCCCAGTTGGCAGGGAAAAAAAGACAAAAAAAAATATAAACGATGAACACAATCCCGCTTTAGCGAATCCGCACTAAGTCGGATCATGGGCTTAGGGATATTTTTGGAAGTTATTAAAATTTGATTTTCTGATTAAATTATTAATTCATTAAGAAAAACATTCCGTGATATATAATTTGTATGTTCTTTGGTAAATTACTCGATTGGGGTAGGCCAGAGGGTTGAGAACTGAGCTGCTATGCAGAAGGTTCTGGGTACAAATCAGGCTGTCAGAAATAATTATTTGTTTGCTTCTATTTGAGGATTATTTTGTTAATTATGTAGCTAATAAATATTGTTACTGTTTGATATGCAATATTTGCAATTTGCAATCAATATACCAATCAATAAGTTATATATTTTTTTTATTTCATTAAATGAAGAACATTCAGTGATATTATTTTTTTGTTTTCTATTATAAATTAAATGTATTGATGAAAATCCATTCATATCTAATTGTTTGCATGAACTGTATTTGAAACTTCGATTAGTGGAGGAGTGCGATTATATACGAGGGTGGTCTGAAAAGTTTCTGCCGAACATCGCCATATGGTGCTAGACGGCTCCCGAAGTGAGAGATATAGCAGAGGTTATGAGCATGTCAAAAGAACGTGTTTGTTACATATTAAATCAACATTTAGATATGAGAAAGCTGTCCGCACGTTGGGTGCCGCGTTTGCTTGAATGAACATTTCCAACGCTCTGTTGGCGAAGTTAAGGCGCAATAAATCCAAGTTTTGGCGCCGATTAATTACTGTAGATCAAATTTGGATAACCATTATACGCCCGACACCAAAATACAGTCCAAACAGTGGACTGCAAAGGGGGAACCGGCTCCAGAATAAGCAAAACTGTTTTCTCGGCTGGGAAAGTGATACCGACAGTTTTTTGGGGATAGTCATGGAGTTATTTTAATTAATTATCTTCAAAAAGGAATACTCATTACAGGAGCATACTAAGCATCATTACTTGACAAGCTGAAGGCATAACTTGCGGAAAAACGGCCACATTTGCAGAAAAATAAAATCCGGTTTCACCAAGACAACGCACCGTCCACATCTCAGCGGTTCATTGGCGAATTTCCACGAACTACGGTTTGAACTGCTTGACCATCCGGCTTACTCACCAGATCTAGCCCCAAGCGACTTCTTTTTATTCCCTCATCTAAAAATTGCACTCGGAGTACAGAGATTTTCTTTAAATGAAGAGGCAATCACCTTCGTGAACAATTATTTTGGAGAGAAAAACGCCGAGTACTTTTTGGACTGGTAACAGAGATGGGAGCATCCCTGGGAGAAGTGTGAAGAGTTACAAGGAGACTATGTTGAAAAATAAAAAATAAAAAATCAGAAAAAATGTCTTGTATTTATGTAAGGTCGGAAACTTTTCAGACCACCCTCGTACGTGATCGGGTTGTATTAATTGTTTTCAGAAGTTAAATTGCAGTGAAATGAACAAGTTTTCATTATTTTTATTTGGAAATATCTGAATTTTATTTATTTAATAAATTATGATATAAGTATTTTTACATTCTTTTTAGAACATGATTTTTGTTTCGGTCGGCTGTTCAATAATTGATCTGTTTAATAATATTTATAGTTATTGTATTGTACAAGTTTATAATTTTACAGGCTAATTGTTCATCTAGTACGTGGGCATTGCCATGTTAATGACCCTCTATAGTAATCATATCATTAGTTTGTATTGTTGATTTTTTTTTGTTTAACCATACATAAATCGCATTTCCTCAAATTTTCTTTTTATTACAACTTCCGGAGTAATAAGTTAAAGTTTCAGCAAACTCCATGACCTTAATCTATGTTACTTTTTAATTAATTCTAACTACCACCAATAGGCTGACAAAGTCGGTTAATAAGAATCCTGGACAACAACCCATAGTCAGGGTATTGTTCGGATTGGTGTGGTTCCGAAATCAGTTGTGTATTTATGAAGGGAATCAACCCCATTCCGGGGGGGGGGGGAAGGTAATTAGATAGGAAAGGTTTGTCATCGCTCGGAGTGGATATTTGGCCGGATGGAATCGCAACATGATATGGGACTGCGCCACATAAATCATGCCCGTGTAAACAGTTTACTGTCGCGGTTCCTAAATAGCTTGCCAAGCCTTCCTCCTAAATGCCGTTTCTATTAACATGTAAATTTCGCGGACCAATAACAGGTCGCCATACATAATTTGTTTCGTCTAGAATCAAAAACCATTTGCTATATTTTGTATAATTACCGCTGTACAATGGACTAGAATTATTTATTTTATTTTTATTATTTATTGTTTATTATTGATTGATATTATAGATATCTTTTCATTAATTTTAAACTTTTTTTAAGGATAGAAATTCTTTTCAAAAAGAAAATTCTCATGATACGTTATGCTTGCTATGATACATCTATGGAAATATTGAAGATATAATAGACCAGAAAACATTAGTCTTTTAGCAGAAAAGAATTTTATTCCTGCTACTTAGTAATACAAATACATAACCAGTAGTTTCCATTTATTTTAAAGAGAAGTTCTGGACGCGACCCGCAACTAAAATAAACCTTGGATAAAATTGGCTATTTGGTCAGTGGACACTCCACTGGGTCTGGACCCCCAGTCTTTTATTTGCAATAGGGTTCTTGATCTCAAGCGCCACAGCTTCACACTTGGTCCCGAAGAAGGAAAAACATCGATAAGCTTAGTGATGCATTGCTCTACTGTTCAAGGTAAGCATGGTCTTTTCCTTGAACAAATATAAAAAAATACTATTTTTGTCTGTCCGAATGTGGTCGTATTTCCTTGTCAAAGGCGTATCCGTCCTCAATATATCTCCAAGCAATATAAACAAAAACATATCCGGACCATTGAAGTATAAATTTTTATTTGTCGTTGTGCCATTCTCAGAACAGAAGTAAACATTTGTTTAAGTGCAGACAAGCAGCAAAAGCCCACAGTAGTAGATCATTTACAAGGAATCGTACTACAATTATTTTAAGGCTTTCAAAAACGATAATAAAACTATAATTTTCTAATTATATTATATAATTGTATTATTATTTTGAATAGAATTTATAATATAATATAATAATAAAATAGTAACTTACGAAAAGTGGATACCCTTTATAGGGAAAAATAAAATGGTTGAGTGTGATCTAGGCCAAATTACCTCTTTGCACCATCGTTGTCCAATAAATAGTACAATCTCTACCATGTACTGGACCTAAAATCGTCCTTAAAATTTTAGAAGATACTAAAGTAAAAAAAATGACCATTTTGGATATTTTTAATGTCAAAATTAATTTTTGAATGTTATATTGATGGAAATTGTAACTCTAATTTAATTAACCGGACACCGGACTGAAAATTAATTAAGTCTTTGGCTCTCTGATTTAATCCTAAGATTAACGTTATGATCATTCCTGGTGGGAAGAGGGATCGCCAGTATTAAAGGACTTATTCCGAGCCCTTGATATCGACTACTGCTAGTGCCCTCGATGAAGTAGAACACTCGTCTCCAAGATAGGTATATCCTACATGTATTGTAAAAGGGTTACTATACTTACATACACGTTTAATAACAATATCAGAAAGAGCAGTAAAAATACTAATCTGATTGTTGAATATTTTATAAATTTCTGAAGATTATGTTAAACGTACAGAAGTTAATAATTTCACATAAATCTTCTGCGAAATGGTGACTCATCTTTGATATTTATTGCTTTGATAATAAAGTTTCTATGAATGATATATTAATATTTCAATACATATATTTTTAATGTATTTATACAATTTTTCCAAATAAATTCATATGAGTACCTACGTAAAAAATAATAGAATTTTTATATAATTCTTCGTTAACACTAAAACGATATTCATTATATGAATATTATTTATTTTTTGTTTGGGTTTTAACCATTTTCACGACTAATAACATACTATTTTCCTTAGCAAAACATTTTAAAATTATCAAAAGCTAAGAACAACATTGATTTAAGGAGATCCTTCATTATTTCTTAAGTGATGCAATTTCTATGACGACTGTATAAACTAATATCAGAATAAAGCATAAATATATGTAGAAAAATACCTAATATCCAATGTCGTTTTGATTTCAGAATCATTCCTTTCTTAAGAGCATCGATTTATTTATTGTCTTTTTTATCTCCTCGTACAAATGTATTTTAAACAGGTACAGAGATGTTTACAAGTTATAATAACTTAGTCCAGAGAAAACATAGTTATTCACTTAAATGCTTCGTCAGGTCAATTTTTTTGATTCACCTATGAATTCATCATTTTATTTGTCGCAATACTTTATCCAAACTAATTAATCCATAAATCTTAATATACCATTCCAAAATAAATTTAATAAGTTTATTGAAGATTACCTACTAATATATTCTATGTTGGTGCCGTGGATCATTCTCGATATTTTGAAGTTGTAGCAACACACTCATGGACTTTCATTTCACAATAATATGCATTAAAACACTAAAAAAAGTTCAATTTGTTTATTTGTATAACTATTTAAATGAAAATAAAAACTATATCCAATTTTTAAAATTCTGTGCCTAATTCAGGCGAGATTGTTTAATTTTTTGTTGTTAAGAAATGGCTTTTTGTATGGCTTTCTCGCTCGTAAACCTTTTTCTCTTTATCTTCTGCCAACTGTTTCTCAACTTACATCTGCTAAATTGCTATCAGCTAAATCTCTAGATATTTCTTAAGCAGTTTTGATCGATTTTATAAGGATAATCTCATCATCATACATCTGAACTCTCATCTGTATTCCTTTTCCTTCCAGCCCCTTTCTTTCGCTCGGTAGATCCCTGGGAAAGATTTTTTGTTTATTATTCTTACCACAGTGGATTGGTTGCACCTCACCCTCCTTTCTATCTCACGCTAAGAAAGTCCAGCTTCGGCAAACGTCACCATTTTAACTTGAATGATAATAATTGACCAGAAAGTAAATGTGGAAGAAAATGGTCCGGGTGGAGGTCAATAAATTTCTCTTAGAACTGGAGAAATGTTTATTAAATAGCCAGCGTTTCGGCCCACTTTGCAGGTCTTCTTCAGGGCTGTTGAGGCGGCGTAGCCTGTGTTAAAAGTTATGATTAAGTTATAAAAGTTTATGTTACATCACGAATCTCCTGACTCTCAGTCCCCCCCCCCCGGACGACCCTAAAGAAGAGCAGCAAAGTGTATCGAAACGTTGTCTTTTTTAATAAATATTTCTCCTGATCTAAGAGAAATTTATTGACCTCCATCCGGACCATTTTCTTCCACACGAGTCACTATTTTAAATTTTTCCTCACTAGACATTTGTTTGAAACTCAGTCTATTGAACATAATAATAAGAAATACATGTTTAATATTGCTGTGTCGAAACGTTGGCACGTACAAGTAGGCAAACAAATACAATCCTACTATTTGTTTACACATTTAGTAACCTTTTACCTTTTACATAAAAAGGTAAAAATCATGGGTAATACAATCATAGGTGACCACGACTGTATATTATACAAAATAGGTGATGAAATATGTCCATGAGGATCATACTGATATAAAAAATTTATAAGCGGATTGTTAATGGATGACTGGTGAGAATAAATCGTACAGGACAGTAATAAAATATGGTGAAATAGAATAAACCCTATAGTAATGCTCCTTACTAATTATCCTTCATGCAAATGTTTTATCTGTAATTCTCTATGTGTGTAATATTTTCTTTTTATCGTATTCGCTGTTAGTAAAGATAGTATCAATCTCTTTTCCTAACTTTATATGCTATCGATAAACAACATTTTGTTCCCTTAGTTGGGGACATAGATAGGCCATGAAAAATCTGTTTTGGTGGGTGCAGAGGCTGGCAGCATTCCATCAAGATCGGCCTGGCCCGGGGTCAAACAGTCAAGGCCGTCTCTTCACTATTGTCGTATTCATTGTCTCGGGGAAATTTAGGATCCATTGGACGAATAATGTATTTTATGATTGAATTTGTTAAGTATTTTCATATGTTTGTTTACATTATTAAAAAAAAACTTTTATATTTTAGGAAAAAACAAACTAAATATTCTTATCAATTAAAAAGCGATGTGTTTAAGAGTATACTGACATTTTGGTACTGATCTCTTGGCATGGCTACGAACAATAAATTGCTGAGTTAAAGGTTTATTATGTTCTTATCAATTTAACTTTCGTTGCAAATTTTTGAGGTATTTATTATTCACTTTTAGCGTTATTAACGAATTTATAAACATTGAATGCTAATAAATGATTAAATGTTTGTAATTTATTCCTACTCAATACATTACCACAATATCTTCTTTTCTAAACATACTATATACTTATGTAACTATATAAAATACTGACATGACTTCATCAAACGAATACACATCAAATTCCTTGTCAGCCTGAAATACTGTACGAACCCTTTTTTTAGGACTCTCAACCCAACAGGACGGCCACAAAAATGGCATGATTACGTTCGAAAATATCATCCTAGACTGAGAAGTAATATAATAAATAGACAAAAGTAAGCATGTGTGTGTGTGTGGTGTGCCACTTCCCTAAAAATAGAGAAGGAAATGAAATACAAACATCAGCACCTTTTCCAATCCATATTCAACTCTTAAAATCCGGGCCCTTAAAAACACCTTTGGAGAAGAACAGAATATCAAAGTTCAAATCCGAGGGGCTTATATGCTAGCCAGATGGAATGTTTTGATTGGTTAAATTTGATTTTTTTTTATTGTCATTTTCATCACGACCAGCAATATACTACAAAAATTCTGTTTTTTCTATTGTTTCGTTCCATGACTCTAACAAATCGTCTCATGTACTTCGATATACTTTTTGTCGGTTGGTACCTCCAGCCATCAAACAATAGTTTAGACCTTCTTATAGAAAGAGCGTTAGAAGCATTCATATTTATCAAATGTTTCTAAATTTAATTAAAAATTGAAACTTGTGGTCATGTTGATTCGTCTGATTTTTTTTTAAAATAAATGGTCTTTATCAAAGTGTTAAAAACGTAAAAAAGTAAGCTGTGGGGCATGATAAAACAAGTTACTTTGTGTTTATTATTTGATTAATTATAGATGAAGTTTGTATAAATTAATTAGCTAGATGAACGTTAAATGTGATTTATTAGTGAAAGAGCAATTTCACAGTGAAATAGAAAAAAATAAAACGAATTCATTAATTTATTTTTAAAATTTTTATCTTCTTTTTTATTAAAATTTTACCTGTTAATGTTGATACTAATCATGGAAAGAGTCGTATAAAAATCTATCATTTTCACTGTACCTTTCGTAGTCACCTTCAAACAGTAGTTTAGTGTTGAATAAGATACTTTTAAATTTTACCGGTCATCATTTCTCGTTTGGAATATATAGAGCTAAATAGCACTTGAAAGTGCGAATCCTATTTCAAGGATGAGGATATAGTTTCAAAGAAAAAACATCCTTCCGACTAGTTACACCACATTAGTTATTGATCCCGTGACAACACTGATTCAGTGAAATAGCTAGAAAAGTGCTAGGTCTCATCAAGTTAAGTGGACCTTTCTACCTCCATTATTATTTCAAAGAGAACAGATGGCTGCAGTTGTGCCCTTGGACCACCCTTTTAAAAACATGTTAGCTTTTTTTATTTTCTGTCACATTGTTGCCGTAAAAATTGTCATTATCCTTGAGGCTAATTAAGTTAACGTTTGGTGATTAGCTGTTGTGTGTAAATGTGTGGCTTCCTTACTTCCATCCTAAAAAAACATTTTTTCTTATTAAAAGATAAATCGCTAAAAAAAGTCACATTAGTTACCGTGACATTTGTAATTTTTTTTTTTAATGACCCTGAATCACTTTCATTTCTTAAAATCAATCAGACATGTAATAATAATGATTAGAAAATTGGCTGTTTCTTCGACTTGAACTGTTTCTTGATCGAAAATAGACCAAAATATTATATGTTTTTCCCACATGAATTACATTGTTGGTAACTAAGAATTCGTTTATTTTTAAATGATTATGAATAGAGGAATATATTCAAGCAATTTATTTGTGTGTAATTTTTTTAAATAATTTCAAAAACAACTATTATAATGAGTTAAGAGTATCTTTCCACAGCCCTTCAGATATAGAGATAATGATCCAGACGCTAAGATAGGCTATCGTCGCTGTATAGTCACTGAAGATAATATAACAAATATTTACAAACATTTGGCGTTGATATTTTCAAATGTCAGCTTATTGTATATAAACAATTACATGTTAGCAGTTTTATTTCTTAGAAATCTTGCGCACAACCCAACCTCCCAGCTGCCAGCCGTTCTTAGAAGCCAATAATGCAAACAATTCGGTAAGAATGAAGAATCCATCTGTGCCCCCCGAGATGCCTCCGATAGAAGTTGTTTTGAGATTATATCATACTCCAATATTTTTCTAAAGTTTTTTGTACATTAATTTTCATTGCTGGTGGGGTATATATAATGACGGATACTTATATGAAATAAAATTCTAAAGTGACTTCATAGAGTTGTAAATATCGTTTTGACCCTTCTGAAAATCTTTAGTACTAAAAAATCAGACTTTTTGAAGTTACCTAAAATCAAAAAATATCCATAAAACCCTCATAATTTAAATTAGCTATAAAAGTAATATGTATCACAACTCTTGAAGGGTCTTGGGTTATGTAAGTGGTACAGTCTGGACTGTTTTTTGGACAAGTGCAGGTTGTCCATCATAGGGTGATTTGTCCAAGAACACGTTTCCCCCCCATTTTAGGTCTTCACTCTAAAGAGACTGGATGTGCCCCAGGAGCATCCCAGATTCCAAAGGATCCATTCAATGTTATCAAAGATCAGTTTAGAATTCTCTAGTTTGGTGATAGCTGACGGCGACTCGTTCGCTAATCCCTCATAGCTCTTATCAAGGTTTAACTAAAGACGCTTAATATGTATCTTAATCCAAATGATGCAGGAAAACTTTAAAGGATAAAAATCACATAACTAATCTTCATTTATAAAGAATTATCGTATGTAACTCTTAAGAAGTCTACCATAAACATTTTATGATAAAGGGGCGACCTGTGGTCTAGTGGTTAGCGTAACAAACTACTAAGTCCAAGATCGAGGTGGCCCTAGGATTTTTTAAAGGGAGTAAAAAATCCTTAGTTACCCCGTCCTTCGGAAGGAACGTTAAACGGGGGTCCCGAGCCGGTACGATGTCAGGTACTCGTTAAAAATCCCTATCCTAATTAAACCTGGATTGGCAAAATTTAGAGCTCCCAATGTAGCATCGTCCGATTAGCCATAGCAGCAAAAAGTGACGTTAAATGAACAAACAACAACAACATTTTATGAAAAAGACAGATTGGGTACATCTCAGTATTTACTTAACCTAACGAGTCTGTTGAATCGCTACAAAGTTTTTATATGGAATAGTTCTTATTGCAATGCTTTTCTTAGGTACGTAAGTAGAATTATGATTTAAAATCTGTTTTGTTTTCTAATCAGCATCTTTCTTTAGCGATGATTTGGATATTTTCGCTAATATTAAATTTAGAACTTCACTCATATTATGATAATTCCATTGAATTTATTATGTTATTTGCAATGAAGTACAGAAGAAAATAAGGAAGAAAGAGAAACGAGAGCTATGAGCTTAGGGAAGGTTGAACTGATTTTAAGGTGAATATTGTCACTTTTACACTTAGTGTTTTAAACAGTTGGCTGTTCTAAATTTTATCTTATTCTTCTCCCATACATTTTGTGAGGATTGTAATCAATGTTATTACTAATCTCAACTAGTCAAACAAGTTGGTTTTTAAGTTGTTCTTGTAACACAGTAATCGACAAATATTCTGGTCACGAGATAAATATTCCTCACACGACTATGGGAATCGTACGCCCCATGTCTTATTTGTAAAATTGGTTTGTATTAAACGAAAAATACTGTTTAACGTAGTTATATAAACGTAATTGAAATCTGATTCCCAACGATTTCAAATAATTGTTGGTTAAAGTCGCGTAGGCGAAGGGATCGTTTTTTGTTTGTTCTTTAAAAATGTTCTTATCTCGAAATCAAAATTAGAAGTCCCTGAGGAACAAAGGATGAGAGAAAGCTGATTGAAACCCACCTACGCTGTGTGCTTGGATCACAGCATCCTCTTTTGGGAAGTTTGTAAGATCCAGGCGTAAACAGATTCAAACAAAACTGAAATAGACTTGAGAGCGTGTAAGAAGAGGCATTATGTTTCTAAAGCTACCCAGATCGGGTCCCCACCAGGCTGCCTTCGTCGACTTACTATTAATCAGAAAAGTTTTTTAATCAAAAATGTCCCCGAGCCATGAGACGGAAGGATGGGTGGGTTCTGCACAATACCGGCCATTGATCTTACTTTGTTATTAAATTTCTACCTTCGTTTGTTATCTACTCCCTTCACTGCATTTGAAAAGCAAATTATAAATAACTATTGATTTAGGCTAACAATCAAGAGATTTTAAAATTTAATTTATAAAATAAATCTGGCATGAGCATCACAGAACATTCGTTTACCGCCTTTTCTTGAAATACCTACTTACCTTCAAAGTTATTTCTATTAATGAATTGAAAAATCTATATTTAACTACGGGTAAACCATTCTTAATTGGTGGTGACTTTAATGTTAAAAATACTAGATGGGGTTCTCGAATTTCAAATAATCGTGGGAAAAGGATAAATAAATGCATAGAAGAACTAAAACTTTCTACTATTTCCCCTTCTGAACCTACTTATTGGCCTACAGCAATATCAAAGTCACCCGATGCTATCGATTTCTTTGTTAAGAACTCCTTGCCACTTAAACATTTCAATGTTTCCAGTCTTTCTGATCTCTCTTCAGATCATAGCCCAGTTTATCTCCAACTATCAAATCATCCACTTAAAAAACCTGCGCCCATTAATAAATGGCTATATAAACTGGAGTAAGTTCAAAAATTATTTAAACAGCAAAATCAAGCTTAATACTAACATACGTACAGCTGACGACCTGCACAATGCTGTTAATCACTTGACTGTAAGTATTCAAAACGCAGTTTTTTATTCCACAACACCAAAGACGACTTTATCAAAACCTGATTCCTACCTACCTGAACCAATACGAAATCTTATTAAAGAAAAACGTAGGATCAGAGCTTTATGGCAAAGAACAAGATATCCTTCATACAAAATAGAACTCAACAAACTAACCCGCAAACCTTAACAAGAGCTATCAAAATTTAGAAACAAAGTCATAGCTACAAGGACTACTTAAAATCTACAAGCAACAGAGACAGATCAGTGAGGACAGCTACAGGGAGTATACTAATGCAAAAGTTGGTTCAATATCCTCTCAGAAGTACAGACAACACTGGGCGATGACGAGCGAAGAAAAATCTAACGAGTTTGCAAAACATCTTATTCAAATATTGAATGCTAATGAAAATCAGGATAATACTCTCACTGACAAAATAGATGGAGACTTGATAACAGCGCTACCCTTATCACTCCCTCCTCCAGCATTTCATCCAAGAGAAATTTATCAAGTACTGAACAAAATGCCAAACAAAAAAGCTCCTGGCTATGATCTCATCACTCTCTTCATCCTTCGACACTTACCTCGGAAAGCTGTTCTCTTTCTTACCCTCATCTATAATTCAATCATGCGCACAACATATTTTCCGCTCCTTTGGAAACTTTCCACGAATAAAATGATATCTAAACATTCTAAACCTGTCACTAATCCTTCATCTTATCATCCATTTGCACTCCTCCCTATAATGTCTATATTATTTGAAAAAAAAATTCTTAATCGCATAAAGCCTATCCTCGAAAAAAGCGGAGTGATACCGAACCACCAATTTGGCTTTCGTTCTTATCACTCCACTGTACAACAGTATCATCGTATGGTGGATGCAATATCTATCGCTTTTGAGAAAAAAGAACATTGCTCTGTGATTTTTCGTGACATTGAAAAAGAATTTGATAGTGTCTGGCATAAGGGTCTTCTCTGGAAAATAAAACCTCACTTACCTCCTACATACCTTTATAACTCTGCAATCTTATTTCAAAGACAGATTATTCTGTACTTCCGTTGACTCTTCGATTTCCTCCTTCTTTCCCGCTAGGGGTGTACCGCTAGGCAGTGTTTTAATCCCTATTCTCTATTCCGTTTACACCTCTGATATTCCGGAGCACCCTTGCACCACCATATATACCTTCGCTGACGATATTGCCATTATTTCTTCTCACAGAGACCCAAACCCAACATCTACAGTTCTTCAAAATCATTTATTTGATTTAGAAAAGAGGTTCTGTGAATGGTAAATCAGAATAAACGCCTCAAAATCGAGCCATGTAAGCTTCTCTCTTCGCAAAGCTTCGTGTCCAGCAGTCAAAATTGGCAAAGACGAAGTACCTTCCAAAAACTATGTACGTTATCTCGGACTGTACTAGGACAAAAGACACATGGAAAATACATACAAAATTAAAAAGACAAGAACTGACTAGACGCTACAAACAACTATCACCTCTTCTGGACTACAGATCTTCACTTGACTTATCTATAATAATATATTAAAACCTATTTGGACATATGGTGCTGAACTCAAGCTATTATCCATGTTAATTCGATGAATAGATTTTAACATCATGAAGTATATTTATTTATAACAAAGAATAAAAAATTCATAACCATCCTAATTAATAATAACCACATTGGGCTGAATTACTGTTCCTGAAGTTATGAGCTCGTTCGTTTTATAGCTGGAAGGTGAAAATTTTTATTTTTGTCTATTTTAAACCGTTCATGGTTACGACTTAAGAATCTTTTTTGGTTTAGTATTGTTTATCCTCTGTAGGGAAGTTTGGGATGCAATTAAATGTTCCTTCATGGGCCCGGCCTATGTAAACCGAGAGGAGCCAGGGGGCATCTTGTAAATTCTCCATGTTTACAATTCATGTTTATCTTTCCCTACAGAGGCAAAGCTGCCCCAATTTCCGCCTAGTATATTCTATTTATCACATCCGTATTCCATTCCTACAATTCTAACGATGTTTTATTTAGTTTAAAAAAATATTTTTTATCTTAATTTTAATAAAATCTCTCCCTCTGGACTTTTCTGGTATTTTCTATTTAAAAAAAATTGTTACGACTCGATTACGCCTCTTTTATCAGATTCGTATCTTTAATTAATAATGGTACTATAGTTTTTTTTTTTGGTGAATAATAATAATAAATAATATAAATGTGAAGTATGGTTTCAAATAATATATACGATCTCATAATATAGATTCGAAAAATACAATAAACAAAGACTATTTATATAAATAGACTCATATACATGGCAATCATTAGGCCCATCTGGACTTACGGAATAGAGCTTTAGGGCTCCTCTGAACCATCGGATTCTTCTCGTATTCAATCCTTACAATCCAAAATCCTGCATTAAATTCTCAATACTCCTTACTTTGTAACGAACAAAGTAATCCATAATGACCTTAATTTCCCATTTTTGCTGATTTGGCCGGAATCAAATATCAATCTTTTCATGAAAAACTTTATTTCCACTTAAACCCACTAGTTTCAAACCTAGCAACCTATTCAATTCCTGATAATCCTCTGAGGCGTCTGAAGAGAAGATGGCTTCGTGACCTTTTAATTTGAACTTATTATTTGAGTACTGCTACTTGGTAGTTTCTCTACTTGTCTTTCACTGTAATATGTACCAATCATTATATTTAGTTGTTTTTATTTTGTATTTATTTTATTTTAATACAGTTATAAATTTAATTAAAAAATATTTATATAAATAATCTTTTATTTAGCTTTTCTTAAACTGACCATCAATTAATAGTTTTATAAAAACTGAACTAATAATATTATTTGCATGGAATGGGCGGTTTAAGTAATCGACCCAACTACCAAGTAATATTTATACCGCTATCACAGCTTGTGCAGTGTTCATGATTCACTTTTGGTCATTTTGGATTTTCTAAAGTCCATCGCGGGCCATACAGTTCTTCTCGCTATCTCCGTGCATTAAACAAATTAAATTTGTAACAGTAACCTAAAAATTAATATAAAAAAATAGTTATAGTATAATTTATATAGCTAGTATTTTATTACAATTGTGTGAGATTTGCTATATTTTGCTTTTAATATTTAGCAGGAGTGCAATTTTTGAACCACTTTCTAACGATTATCAAAGAAAGACTCAGTGCAGTGTAGTACAGGTTCAATAAAAGCCAGTCTTAATTTTGAAGTAGTAGGTTATCATCCGCAATGTCCGCTATAAATTTTTTATTAGTATGTAAATATAGTTTTTACTGTATTTATTTACTACTTAAAAATTGATTCGCGGGCCGTTCCAAATGAGATCGCTGTCCGGATCTGGCCCGCGGGACATCATTGAAGACCACTGTTCTAGTGGCTGGCCAACACGTAATTCCGATTCGATATTGAAGATATGTTGGTAAATATCTCACAATATTACTCACCTGCAAATGTTTCATCCGCTTATATTTATTCTGGTAAAATTATAACATTACTTTAATTATAATTATAGATTAATTATAAGAATTTATAATCTTACTGGTTTTGACCATTCAGTCAAGTTCTTTGCCGACTTTTTGCTGACCAAACTGCTAGTTCCAGATTCAGTTATTAGTCATATATATATATATATATATATATATATATATATATATATATATATATATATATATATATATATATATATATATATATAATGTTATATCTTAATAAAATAAATATTCAGAATCCTACTAACGGTGCTGATAAACACTTATATTCAACCTCATTGTTGGATTATAAAATAATATGTTTCTGGTCAATTTTATAATTTTATTTATTTTTATTTTTAATTATATTTTATATAATTTTAAATATGTATTTTAAAAAAAACTTGTTTACGATACTTTATGAATTTTGTAATTAAAATCTAAAAAACCATCTACACTTAGCATTGATCAATAAGCATCCTAATTAAAAAAACTAAACATTAAATGTTAAGGTATTGTTAAGAAAAACTACAAAGCTAAGTGCATCATTGCATTAGGAATATAATGCAATTACTTAATATAAAATAAATAAATAAACCACAAAAGGGAATGATTTGGCTAAGCATTTAACAATAGTGTAATATTGCTTAATTATAAAACCGGGATTCCAAAGGTAGTAATTTTCACTAGAAAAAGCATAAAACATATTTTTGTCAACGCTTTGTTATAATAATTAATTTATATATAAGCATATTATGAATTAATCCATATTTATTGGATACTCGTTAACTATTGAAAATAGCTTTCCCACAACAGTTGTCTGCTAAAATTGTCCATATTCACTATCTGATGTTTATAACTTCTATATTGATGTTAGAAGTTATTGATATAACAAATTTCAGATCATAGGATATCACGGTTATAGAAGTTTAGTTTGGATATTGGACACTGTCGAACGAACGTGACTATACTATTGACTATAGTGTTGTATAGTATGTTGTAAACATAAAGAATGCCGTGATTCTTCTGCCTTTTAAACTAAAAGTGATAGCTAAAGTAAGAAAACAATATTAACTAAGAAACAATGCTTATTATGTTTGAGAAATTACCAATAAGTTAAAATTATTAATAACAGTATTTGTTGCTATTCGTTAGAATAATCATTTTTTTTAGGGAAAGTTATTCCTTAAGTATTGTATTTGAAATTGATACTCTTCATCTATTATTTAAAATAGTAACTCAAAAACACTACATTCTAGACGCTCTTTACTCAAAAATATTATATTTTAGACATTATGATACATTTTGATTATTAATAAATTATTATCAATTCCAGCATTAACATTATTTGATTCGTGAGTTGAAATGCATGGTTTCTTTAATTATCACTATGTTATATTAATATCGGGAGCGGAGTGGCTCAGTGGTAGAGCACTGAGCTGCCATGCCGGAAATCCTGGTTCAAATCCCGCTGCAGACCATGATTTTTATTTAGTCTGTTTACAGCGGATGGATCATATAGGATCTAGGACCCTCCTGGGGCCAACCCAGCCTCTATATAATATTATAAAAATAGGGTTCCCTAAATAGGGGGGAAAAATCTGGCGGTTGAGCGTGACCTAGGACAAGTCACCTCCTTGCAGAACCGTTGTCCGTGAAACAGTACAGTCTCTACCATGTACTGAACCCTAGACCCTTCATGGGTTGTTGTGGTACAGGTTTTTTTATATTAATATCACTGTTTTCAAAATTCTCTCTTTATTGAATTGAGCTCTGATAAAAGGAGGTTAAATGATTGTTGACTAATATTCCCAATATATATATGTATATTTTAATCTATGTGAACTTTCTTTGAAGAAAAAAAAATAAAAATATTCGGTCTAGTTATGAGAAATTTCATCTGGTAATCATAATCGTATCATCGTTCGTTAAATGTAATGTATTTAAAGACCCGTTAAAAAATACTCTCAATGTCTATTTTTTCAGAGCAAGAAAACAGAACAATTACTTCAACTTTAGGCGTTGAACACACTGTTTGTTCTCTCTGTTTCTATATTTAGTCAACTTCTGTTTTCTGTGGGCTTTAAACGCTCCAAGCTGGGCCTGCACCTTCCTATTCTTAAAGTTACTTAATCCTGATTGGTTGGTCCATCCAGCTAGTCACTGTTGATTGTAATCTACCAGAACTCTTTAAAAACAAATTAAAAGAAAGAAAAAAACTGTAAATGAATTATAATTTGTTTCAATTCAGCTGAGCTATAGTTCTTTTTGAATTTTTAAGTTTTATGTACCGTTCACTCAAATTTATAATGTTTAATTAAACTTAATTTTATTATAATTTCGGTATTATTTAGAGTATTTAATTTTCAATATGTAATGGTTTTAAGTATCATATTTATTTACCATATGATAAATCTACCGTATTTATACCGTATATACCAGCATTAATAATAATAATTGCTCTGAAATTCTTTTATTCTAGATCCCCAAGGAGAACTTTTTTTGTTGGAAAAGAATTGTTAATTGTTAGCAGTTTGTTTTCATTCATTCTTACGTTTTTGTTAAAAATTCCGATTTCCTTTACTAGTTCTTTCTCGCGGTCCTACAGCAGGATCGCGTGTTGGAGAAGTTGCTGACTCCATTCCCTATTACCAGCCCTTTACAGAATGCCAAATTCCGGAGCTATCGACCGGCGGAGAGGTATAATATCCTGGAGAAGACGTGGCGAGACGTTTAATATAAGAGACAAGAGGGCTTCATCAGTCTCTTTCAGATCGCTATTGAACCCGATGATGAATGGCGGTGACTACTTAGCTCTAATGGGTTCCATGTCATCACCATCGCCCATCTTGTTCTTATTGTAAAGTAAATCTGTCGTCCACTTCCAAGATATGATAACTAATTGGTATCTGAACAGTGTACCAAGCATATCTCTAGTGCATGAGTATGGGATGATTCTTCTCGCTCAAAAAATATTTTGAAAATTTTGTGATCTATCATAAAGTACCTACTCCTTTATAAGACCAGATAAGAACAAAAAATGTGGAGATGTCTGTAACTGTTCTTTTTTAGAAGCCATAGTTTTATGTTTTGTTTTCTAATATTTCTTAGACGACTATGATTTTAAATAATATTGCATCTCTTTTATTTTACATCATCTTCGTTTTGATAATGTCTATTTTTACGAAATTTATAATTGAATTTAGTAGTGACAATAATATTTAGAAGCATTAATAAATTTATTACAGATATGTAAAATAAGAGTTTCGTGTTATATTAATGCAACCCAGAGTTGACCTCGGTACATATGACAATAGATGTCTGGCTATAACCACGCAGTGCCGGGTAATAGAATCCCTGTATTACGAAATAACTTTCTGTCTGCCAACCTTACAATATATAAGTTTTTTAAGTCCATTAATTTTCGGATCACGGATGATCGGATTTTCTGTCCCCAATATTCCTTCATGCGTGCACTGGCACGTTTCTGCTGTTCCTCTATCCACCTTCGTCCAATTGTTTGTGGTCATTCTTCATCCCGAAATCCTTCCAGATTTTCACTCAGCTTCCGAATTCAATTCCTTTTAGCATGTGGAACTCAACGTTCTTTCTTTACTTCTTTAGTCTATATTGTTATGATCTTCTTTTCCAAAAATAGTCAAATATTTTCATGGTCAATCTATGCTTTTTCATTTTATACAGTTGTCCGGTGAACGTCAGTCTTCTCATCTGCATAGTGTCCCAGATTCGTTACATTTTCTGGTATGTCTTTCGCAGTTTCCATCCATTTTCATTCTGAGTTGTATCCATAATTTTTTTTCCAGTTTTTTGTGGATATAGTATATCCTATACTTATAGTGCATCTAGAGGCATTCAGTGTCTAAGAGCCATTCTGTTTTTAAGACAGTGTCATAATGCTTTATTGTGGCATTCCAGTATATTCACTTCTTGGTTTAGATGTTCGTTTTAATAAGCTCTTTCCATTTTCAGAACTGATCTACTACTGCTGCTTTCTGTAATTAATATTTGTATAATTAAATATTAGTATTTAAAAAGTTCATAGTTATTTATTTCGAAATAAACTATTTATTGGCAACGAGTATTCAAATTAGGTTCGAATAAACTGCAATTAAACGGAAAATAAAATTGAGCATTAAGCAATAAAAAAATAGACCAACGACAGTACCTTTGTTTTTTTTATAATGTCAAAAGGCAGCGACCTATAAATCTAAAATAATTTTTTAATTACTATCTTCTATATTTTTATAAACAATGGCAATGGAATCATCTTTAAGGACGATTTTATTATCATTTAAGGAATAAAAGTGCTATGAAAAAAAAATTGTATAAATATGTAATATAAAGTAACATAAGTGTTATTAATATTTTTAAGACCACTTATTTTACATTCCTTTATTAATTTGTACCTATTCATCTCAAAAATTATTGTTAAAATATTAACACTCTAGATACATAATTATGCTAAATTTCAATGATTATTAAAACTTTTAAGGTTTAAAAAATGTCCTAATTTTGAATTTAGTACTGTAATTATTCTTGTATCATACCATATTATAACAACACCCGCTTATTTTATATTTGGCTGTAAAACTTCATTGCCGATAAGTATATATGTCACGCGGTTAACTCATTCTAGGGACTTCTTGTTTTCATCTAGCCGTGCTTATTGAAACTCATAAAAATAACAATAACATTTTCAATGGTGCCCGTGTGTTATTGCCCATACTCAATAGACTTATTTTATTAGTTTTATTCCTGTGACTCCTCGCAATATTAAATATTAGATAACTTGTTTCTGTTTCCCGTAGTGTTTACCATTATTATATTTGAACCTAATAATGGATAATTCTAATGATGGATTGAATTGGTCAGGGGGTGCAGTCTAAGATAACACAAAATAAGGAGAACTTATTTTTTAATTGCGCTAACGTTTCGTTGTGTTGTGTCACCGCAGATTCGGAATCCACTAATTGGTTGCCCTGAAGATGGCCTGCATAGTTACATCAGTTCTACTTATTTTGTGTTATCTTTGACCACACCCCCCCTGACCAATTCAATTCATCATTATTATTATTATAAATTTATAATTATTTCAGCTTGAATATTCTATCCTATAAGTTCAATTTTAATCTTGATCAATTTAATAGTGTTATTTATTAGGTTTTTGTAACAAGGAAGAAATAAAATTAATGAGTACAGTTTAAGAATATTTACTTATACATTTTTAATAAACAATATTATATTATCTCACATTCTTAAAAAAAAAAAGGGATTTGCTTTAAATTTCAGAGAGTTTTCAACTTACATATATTTTCTAGTTGGAAAAAAAAATCTTTTATTTTGAACCAACATTATTTGGACCCCCACTGATCAGTTCTCCTATCTATATACCTTTCCTACATTTTTCTTATTATTTACTTAATTCACTTAAATCAATAAAATGCCATTATGGTACTTTATTTAAATAAATGTTTGTGCCTACATAAATGTGAAGCACGTAGGTGTGTAGTTGTAAAAAAAGAGTTATACCCAACAAACAAACTTATATTACTTATATCTCGAACTTAAATTATTAACTGGAAATCCATCAAATTAAATTTAGTTACTTTTTAAAAAATTCTCTTACATATTAAATGAGTGCTTCCTTATTTTTGCACACAGTAGCTTATTGTTACCCCCGTTAATTTTATTTTATTTTATATACAATAAATTCGATTTTAAAAATTAAAATGATACAGTTCCAAAAATAAATTTTAAAAAATTATATCTCAAATAAAAGTGAAAAAATAAATAAAATAATACTAACTCGTAAAATTACAAAACTGCATTTTTGCGTATATAAATAGGAATATTTATAATATATTGATTATTTTTATTAATATTTTATTTGGCTCTTGTGTCGATTAAAAAGTGAATATGTTAATTATTATTTTAGAGAAGAATTGGTTGACTGTAACTTCTAATATAAGAAAGAAATAGTTGGGGGTGCCGAAACGTCGGCACACAATAAATAAGTTACACTTATTAAGGTGTTTTTATTGACTGCACCCCCAACTATTTCTTCCTTATGTTAATTATTATTCATTGAATTAACGTGTTAAAAAAACAAAAAAACATTTTAAATTTAGATATTTTTATCATAATTAAAATTAAACTATTTTATCACAAATTAAGGAATGATTAAAAAAAAGAGGCATTTCCGAAACAAACTGAAAATAAATCATTTAATTTTTAGGTCGATGTAATGTTTTTTTTTATTCAGAACTTTCCCTTTCTTTTAAAATCGTCATTACATAATAGAAATAAAACTTTTAAAAAAGTAAAAGAAAGAAAGAATAAAATGAGGACGACAAGAGAGGACATCATCGACACAAAAAAAAACAAATGGACATAAATACTGTCGTAACAGTTCCAGAATAGATCCTTAATACGGTAACCGGTTTGTGTCCTACGAGGGCATGGCCATATCCTGAGTCATCGCTCCAGAAATACACCCAGAGGTTGTCCGATCTCCTCCACCGACTCGTGTACTCGCTAGTACCGTCCTGGGGTAGGAGTGGGAGGAAAACAAAAAAAATTTCTTGAAATAAGCTCAGAACGAAAAGAGGTTCGCAAATCGAGCGCATAATGTCGAGAGTTCAGGATAGAAACGCACTAAAAGCGATTGCCTCTATGGAGCAGAACTATAGCGCATTAAACCGAAGAAAATTGTCGTTTCGTCGCGTGAGAAATTGGAAAATTAGTTAGGATGAGAATATAGCGCTAGGAAAGCCTGGGAGGTTAATTTGTCTGTTTAATATCCGAAAAGGGATTGGATGCAGAGCATGTGTGAGTGCGGTCTCTAAGCACCATATAATCTATTGTATCATCAGTATATAACCTACTGTACATCATTAGTATATGATCTATTGTATCATACGTAAAGCACCATATAATATATTGCATCAATATCCTGATAAACTATTTTACCAGAAACGGTTCAAATAATTTGTTTTTTGAACATATATAAATCCTTTTCATCATATTATCATCATACTAAATTTGTGTCATCCATTGACACCATAAAACTAATTACACAAACGTTTGATGAGTGCAAGTAATGAAATAGGTCTGAAAGTAAATTCGGATAAGACTTAGTTACAGAAAATGGGGAAAGTTTGGTTACTGGAGTTTGAACATGCCGTGAAGTTGAAGCACTTAAGGTCTATGGTAACCAGAAAAAGCGAATTTGAAGAAGAAACAAAGGCGCGATGAATGGCAGGGAATTCTTGTTATTATTCAGTCCCGACATTACTGAGATCGCGTCTTTTGTATCGAAATCTTAAAATCAGAACTTATATAACGATCAACTTTACAACTCTTCTTTACGGATGTAAACCATTGCTCCTAACACTAAAGAATAATCAGCGTCTTAAGGTATTTGAAAATAAAGGGATTGGAATCCAAGTGCCAATGGATTAGCAGTTTTCTCCATTAGGACTTTGTAAAGATCTAATCCAATGGTCCTAAATGTTCATTATATTATCTAAGGAATCCTATGAACGTAGAGATACGTGGGTGAATCAAATATAAACGAGACTTATTTTTTAATTTTTACTTTGAACACAAAGAAAAGTACACCTTATTTTTCTACATAGTCTCCTGATTTGGAAATACATTTTTCCCAGCGCATAGGTAATTTTCCAATCCCGTCCTCATAGAATGAAGTAGGTTGTGCCTTCAGCCAATTGAGCACGTAGGCTTCAACCTCATCGTCACTGACGAATCTCTGACCTCCCAAAGCTTCCTTGAGTGGGTCAAACAAGTGAAAGTCACATGGTGATAAGTCTGGACTGTAAGGAGGGTGTTCTAGCGTCTCCCAGCCCAGTTGCTCCAATTTTTCTCTCGTCAGGGCCGCAGTATGCGGGCGAGCATTGTCCTGAAGAAGAATCACTTCTCTCATCGGTAGATCCCTTCTTTTGCGGCGATATGCAAGTCTGATTTCTTTCAAAATGTCGCAGTAGTATGCGGCATTGATAGTCCTGCGTTCATGCAAAAAATCAAGATGCAGCAAGCCACGCAGGTCAAAAAACACGGTAGCCAAAACCTTCCCAGCTGACAGCCGTGACTTGGCTTTCACTGGTCCAGGTTCCCCTTTCAGTCTCCACTCCACACTCGCTTGTTTTGATTCAAGGGTTCAATGGTGCACCCAAGTTTCATCACAGGTGATAATGTGAGTGAGAAATGAGGCTCCCTCAGCCTGAAATCTTGCAAGAAGACCTTCACAGACCTGCAAACGGTTCAGCTTCTGCTCAGCTGAGAGAAGTCGAGGAACCCACCCGGCACACACCTTACGAAACCCTAGCTCCTCTGTGAGTATGGAAAAAGTGCTTCCATAGCTTATCCCAACCTCACTTGCAATGGCATTGGTGGTTAGACGTCTGTCACCTTCAATAAGCTTTCGAACACGGCTGATGTTGCCTGGTGCGATGCTGGAGCGGGGTCTGCGGTCATGGCTTTCATTCTGAACACGATCACGACCCTCCACAAACTGTTTATGCCATGCAAACACTCTGGCACGATAAAGTGTCTCTTCCCCAAACTGTACAGTCAACCTTCTCAAGATTTCAGCCGGTTTTACACCTTCAGCAGCAAGAAATTTGATGATAATGTGTTGCGCAATCGAGGGGGATACATCCTGCTCAGACATCGTCACGACGGTAACTGGTGAGTTCGAGCGCATCCGCCCGCCTGCTTCCCCCACTCCTGGCATCCCTACCCAACACCCCTAAACGCGGGAACGTTCCCGCACCTTCGCTGGGCTTCCAGGACAAAAAGTCTCGTTTATATTTGATTCACACGTATATTTTTTGCAAGAATTTCATTAGGTGAGAGCCCTCAAAGTCACTAGACATGAAGCATACATAAGTAAAATTAGACAAAGAAATAAAGCTTTCAAACGCTACTTAAATTAACTTATTATTATTAATAAATAGTAAAATTGTTTTTTTCTTAAAAATAATATTATACAGCACTTTTATATGAATGTAACACTATTCAAAAAGCATATTAGGCATAGTTGCATGCTGAATGCAAAGAAAATATCATTTCACAACGATTGTAGTAAACTTACAGTATTACTGTACTGCGTATCATGCGATGTTGTGCACAAAGTTAGTGACCTCAATTTAGTTTAAACTGAAATTGCCTAAATTGCAAAATAAAATTATTATAATAACTTGGTACGTATCAATGCTACTTAGACTCCTAGTGTGGCTATCAGGAGAAGCGAGTCTAAAAAAAGGCCGGTGAGTTACAAAACGAAAATTTCCGACGCCTTTGACTGAATAAGTTGTTTGCATATTTTATGAGCCTCGGTTAACAAGAACGTGGCCGTTAAGAATGTCGGACGTGGGCGATTCTAACCTGTCTGAAGTTAGATGCATTTAAAGGAAGTCAGAATGGAGTAGTTTGAAAACATAAAATAAAACTTTATTTTACAAGGCATCAGAAGGCTTTATTACTATTTTAATGAAACCACTTAAGAAAGTCTTTAGATGTACTAGTGTATCATTGAAAAAACAATTGAGGCTATTTCATCCTAATAAAATGGGTATTTTCTTTGGGGAGCGGAGCGGCTCAGTTGTAGAGCGCCGAAGGTTGTGGTTATGTTTATTTAATCTGTTAACAGCAAGGGATCCTTTATAACCCAGGTCCTTTCTGGGACTCACTCAGACTATATGAAGTGGATATCCTGAATTGGGGGGGACCTGGTAGCTGAGCGAATCTATGACCAATCACTCTCTCCCTCTAAACGTTCATGGATTGCAGTGGTTCTGGTTTTAATATTTTCTTTGACATTGGTGTTATAATCTGTGTCAATTATATAATACAATATAATTATATACAATTACAATTTAATATATAATTGCTTATGTCAATCAACAATGACAAGCAAGCCTTGGGTAATTTTATCATAATTTTTCCAATACAATTTTTCAAAAAATTTAATTTGATGACTTCATAATTTAGATTTTATGAAATAATTTTCTTATGAAAATACTTTTTTCATTACGAATTAATGGAATCTGTATCAAATACAGTGATTTCGTATTATTATTTCATTTTTACATTAAAAATTTATTATTATCTTATTAATATTATTGGTCAGTTACACAGTTCACTAAGCCGCCTCTACCATTAGCTCTGAAGATGACCTACAAAGTAGGTCGAAACGTAGACACAAATAAAAATAAGTCTTGACTTATTTGGTGTTTTTTGACTGCACCCCCCCCCCCCCAACTATCTCCAACCTCCATTATATCATCCAGTCAACTATTTTATTCTCTACTAATATTTTTGTAATATTTAAAATCCACTTTAAAATATTTGTTTATTCAGATTTATTTGTCAGAACTTCTTTTCTTCACATTACTTTTAGTACAGGATGACATCGCCTATCGTGATCGAGTGTCTAGTGTAAGGTCATTCGCTAGTTCTGTCAATATTACCGCTTATTGCAGTACCCTAACTTCCTTGTTAAGTTCAAGCACCTTCAATGTGCCAATTGTTCCTTTCAGAATAAGGTCATTGATATAAACTACTATTAGTTACATTGGTTATTATTTCTACCAGCCTGTAGAAATGTTTCAGATCCTCATGACCCTCATGAAAATTTATTCTTACTATTTTTGGGAAGATTGTACAGGTACACTTAAAATATTCAATATTTATTGTCTCCAGTTAATAGTTTATATGATTTAGTTAATTGTTTTGCGTCATCACAAACATATTTCAGAAAGTGTGTCAGCATTTTACATGCTCTAACCAGATTGTGCAGTGCCTATTAGATTTATTATATACGAGGGTGGTCTGAAAAGTTTCCGACCTAACAAAAATACATGACATTTTTTCCGATTTTTATTTTTTTATTTTTCAACATAGTCTTCTTGTTTCTCTACACACTTTTCCCAGCGATGCTCCCATCTCTGTAACCCGTCCAAAAAGTATTTTGTGTTTTGCTCTGCAAAATAATTGTTCACGAAGGTTATTGCTTCTTCATTTGACGAAAATCTCGGTCTTCCGAGCGCAATTCTTAGATGAGTGATCAAAAAGAAGTCGCTTGGAGCTAGATCCGGTGAGTAAGGCGGATGGTCAAGCAGTTCAAACCGTAATTCGTGGATTTACGCCATTGCAACCGCCGAGGTGTGAGACGGTGGTTGTCTTGGTGAAACTGGATTTTCTTTTTCTGCAAATGTAGCCGTTTTTTTATGCTCCTGTAATGGTTTTTCTTTTTTTGAAGATAATCGATTAAAATAACTCCATTACTATCCTAAAAAACAGTCGCCATCACTTTTCCAGCTGATAAAATAGTTTTTGCTATTTTTAGAGCCGGTTCCCCCTTTGCAGTCCATTGTACCTCTGCTATCTCTCTCAGTTTAATTCGGCGGTCGTCTAGCACCGTTTGGTGAACTTTGGCTATGTTCGGTGGACACTTTTCAGACCACTCTCGTATTTTTGCAATGCTATATTTTACACCTTGTTTCAAATATTTCCTGTTTATAAGTGTTTCTGCAGTCCATACTTCCTGCTATGTACTGATGCGGGCGGTACCATGAAAGGGATGCGGAGCGGGGAAAATGTGTCATGTCGGGACACATGAAAGGGAATATGTTAGGGACAAAGAACAGACCTTTTGGGTCCCTTATGGAATTTTATGGTCCAACATGGTGGAGAAGGATGGAGAGGGGGAGAGAAGAAAACTCTTGAAAAACGAGGCTGAAGAAGGCACTCAGGAGATAGACGCAGGGAAGGAAGGTGCTCTTGAGAAGAAGGTGGAGCAGGAAGGTACTCGGGAGACGAGGCCGGAAAGAAGAAGGACGGGTACCCCGAGAGAGAAGAGCGGCCGAATGAAGCAGGCGGAGATGTCAAAGAAGAAGACCGACCGACCTGTAACCCGATCTACCCCTGTCCGCAGATTAGTTTAATTTATTTCCTGTAATGTATTTTATGGCAATCCTTTTTATATATATTAAAATCTGAATCATTAACCTTGTTGAAATTAAATAAATAAACGATCCTTATTGTAATTCTTTTGGTGCTTACATACCCCAGATACACTATTTATTTATAAATAATATATTGAAGGTATAATAGATAAGTAAATTGGTAAACACAAGAATAGACCTTTGGAAAGGAACCCAATTAAAATTAAGGAATATAATTAATAATTTGAGTACTCATCCTAAATGAGACTCTGGCATCACAAATATCAATATATACATTCAAAATTTATTTAAGAGTAGAAACATAGCATTCCAATACAAATATCTTTATGAGAAAGCATTTTTTGACTATAGACTATGAAAACCAAAAATCCTGAGTAAATAGTATTTTATTAAATTCAGAATATATGAATACAAATTTCTACAACCCTCTAGATCAATCCAAAAATTAAAAAATATAATTGGGCAAACATCGATGAAATATTTAATTTCTCTCCACTGGACTGTTACGGAAGGGTTTTATAATTAAATATTAACACTTACCAGAGTAGAAAGATGAGTTTTATTTGGAGCTAAAACTCCTGATTCTGCTCTTAGTGAGTTTTTTTTCCTTTGTTGGAGATTTAATACTAGCTAATTGTACTTAAAATCTGATTTTATTGATTGAATTTTAGTATTTGTTTCTATATATAATTATGAATAATGTGTACAGAAATTCCTCTTCTAATGAATATTATTTTTTTTGGTTTCAGGTATTTGGATTGTATTACTCCTCTAAATTTGCCACTTGAAAACATTGAAGATAAACTGTGAGTAAAGTTACTGTACTAAACCCATGTTAGATCAGTTGTCTTGATATATGAACTCAATATAGTCAGTAATACATCAGAGATAATGTGAAAATGAAAAATCGGTTACTTGCATACTGATAATGAAAAATCGGTTACTTGCATACATTGTTTCTAACAGTTCCAAACAAGTATAATAGTTAATTAATATAAATTACTATGTATCGTTATATTATTATTATTATCACTGGCTCTACAACCCAGCACGGGTCCTGGCCGCATCAAGGCGTCGCCTCCACTCTTCTCTGTCCTGCGCCAAGGTCTTCCAAGCTCTGGATCCAATGATGCTGCCTGCATCACTCTCGACTTCATCTGACCATCTAAGTCGTGGACGCCCACGTTTTCTTTTTCCATCAACGAATCCAAACAGAAGTCTTTTTAAGATAGCGTTGTCCTCCATTCTGGCCACATGTCCAGCCCATCTCAATCTAGCTATTCTTATGTGCTTCACCACGTCAGGCTCCTGATACAAAAGATACAGCTCTGCATTTTGTCTGAGTTTAAATTGATCGCCAACTCTTACAGCTCCAAACATTCTTCTTAATATTTTTCTTTCGAAAAGCAGCAAACTGTTGGCATCTGCCCTGGACAGAGGCCAGGTTTTCGATCCATAAGTCAAAACAGGCCTGATGATTGTTTTGTACAGCATGACCTTGGCTCTTCTTGATATCAAACGACTTCTTAAAATTTTCGCCATCCCAAAATAACATCTACTAGCGGCCAATATTCTTCTTTGAACTTCTGGGCTAGTTGAGCCATCTGCTTTGACCAAAGAACCGACGTAGAGAAAACTGTCGACACTTTCAAATGTGTAGGGACCAAACGTGATGGTGGGATCTGATTGTCTTGAAGGGTTAGCCACCATATACTTAGTCTTTACTTGGTTTACCTGAAGACCTATACGCCGTCCAGCATTCTCCAATGCAAGAAAAGCCTGTTGCAGATCTCTCGGTGTTCTTCCCACAATGTCTATGTCATCTGCATAGGCCAGTATTTGGATGGACTTAGTCAGAATCGTACCAGTGACTTGCAACCCTGCGTCTCTTATGACCTTTTCCAGAGCAAAATTAAATAACAGGCACGAGAGTCCATCCCCTTGTCTCAGACCCCTAGTTGTCTTGAATTCTTCAGACAAGTCATTCTGGATCTTGACCTGGCTTCTCGACTCCCTCATCAGCAATTCCACGAGGCTTATCAATTGTCTGGTGACATTCATTTCTTCCATACTTTGAAACAGTTTTCCCCTGATGATACAGTCATAGGCATTGCTGAAATCCACGAAAAGGTGGTGGGTCGTTATGTTGTACTCTCTAGTCCTTTCCATAAGAGTTCTCAGGGAGAATATTTGATCAATACAAGATCTACCATTAATAAATCCGCACTGGTACATTCCAATCTCTCTCTGGGCATGGGGAAGTAGTCTTTGGAATGCCACATTCGAAAGTACTCTGTAGGCAGAGCTCAGGAGTGTTATACCACGGTAGTTATCACAAAGCATCTGGTCTCCTTTCTTGTGAAGAGGGAGGATAAGGCCAATGCACCAGTCATGCGGGAGAGTTTTGCTTATCCATACACTGTGTAGCAGATCTCGAATTACCTTTATCATTTCATTTCCACCAGCCTTCAGAAGTTCAGCTGGTATGCCATCACATCCGGGTGCTCGATTATTTCTAAGCTTCGGATTGCAGCCTCAATTTCCTCTTCATCTGGTGGGTCAAGAAGCTCACACTCTTTGTAATTTTGGATAGTGTCAGAGCCATAACTATCTTCTAGGGCAGGGTTCCGAACACTCCCCAGCAGACTACCGAAATGGTCGGACCATCTTTCCAGGATCCCTTCTTTATCCGTGATCAATTGACCGTCCTTACCTCTACAAGTATTGGATCTTGGATTAAATCCTTTTCGCTGGGCATTGATTATCTTGTAGAAAGCTCTAGTATTAGCTTGTCTACTCAAGACCTCAATCTCTCTTATTCTTTCTTCTTCTTTCTCCCTCTTTTTTCTCCTATGCAGGTGTTTCTCCTCCAATCTTAACACTCTGTAATCAGAAACAGCCTGGCGAGTCCTATGCACATTTATCATCTTCCTATAGGCCTTGTTTTTCCTGTCTGTAGCCTCTTGACATTCTTGATCAAACCATGTAGACCTCTGAGGCGGCCCCTCTAAGCCCAGTACTTCTTCAGCAATTTGTTTAATAGCATCCCTACACTGGCACCATATTTTATCAACACCATTCTCCTCAGACCCACGTTCCAAAGCTACATCCAACCTTTGGGCAAACTGGAGTTTGTACTCTGGCTCCTGCAGCTTTCGAGTATTTATTCTCCTTGAGCGGGTACCTCTAGTCTTATGAACGTTGCTAATTTTGGCATAGATGCGTGCTACTACCAGGTAATGATCGCTATCTAAATTTGCTCCTCTGTATGTTCTAACCGCCATAAGTATAGAACGCTGTCTTCTGCTGATAAGAACATGGTCAATCTGGTTCCTGAAGTTATTGTCTGGAGAAACCCATGTTGCCTTGTAGATATCTTTCCTATCAAACATGGTACTCACAACAACCATATTATGTGATGCTGCAAAATTGACCAACTTAGTTCCATTATCATTGGACATATTGTGCAGGCTATGTCTTCCAGCTAGGGGTCAAAGAACTGAATCTCTACCGATCTGTGCATTGAGGTCTCCCTAAACTATTTTTATATCGTGACGAGGACATTCATCGAAGGCACTTTCGAGGTTGCTATAGAAAGTTTCCTTTGCTTCTTCTTCCGCCACCTCTGTTGGTGCGTGGCACGAAATTATAGAATAGTTTCGGAATCTTCCTTTAAGTCGTAACTTACAGATGCGGTGGTTAATGGGTTTAAAATCAATAACCATTTGTCTCATCCCACCGCCAACAACAAAGCCTGTTCCAAAAATATGCTGATCTTTGTGACAACTGTAGTATATGGTGTGATGCTTCATCTCCATAATGCCTGATCCTGTCCATCTCATCTCTTGGATTGCCGTTATATCTATCTTATACTTAGACAGCTCATCCAGTAGCATCTTTAAAGATCCTGGTCTATATAATGATCTTACATTCCATGTGGCTAGTTTAAAATCCTTGAGTGCGCCGGGTCGATTCCTTGAAGACAGTCCAAATCCGAGGCTCATTCCTTGATGTTTCACAGCAATACATGTTTTCTGAGGGTGGGGTAGCTGGCCCCTCCGCTCAACCCCCAACCTGGAGGACCAGTAGCTGATTGCGACCCTAGGGCCGGGCGATGGGGTCGCTACTTCCCTACGCCGGAGGGTTATATGATTAATATAACTAAAAACAGTGTTTCCCCTCAAGTTATTATGTTATTCTGAAAAAAAAAAAAAGTGTACCATATATCTTCAGCCCCGATGATTAAGTGGGTAAGTCGATATTTGGCCATGATGAGTTTCTTATACTCAGGGAAGTGTAAGAAAATAACATTCCTTGCAAAAATAACATTTATATGTTCCAAAATAATATTTATAAAAATTATAATCTGTTTATTTAATTTGAAGATACATGATTATAGTATAATACATATTAATATACACATATATATATATATATATATATATATATATATATATATATATATATATTATTATTATTATATATATATATTACGAGACATCTTTTTTGAAGGGAGTAATATGTTGGAGTGGTTGACTGGTGGGGGTTAACCTCTTCCCCCTCATGAGTCAACTCTAGTTACGCCAATGCTTCTATCATAACTCCATTTCAAGGCGAAAACTAAGAGAATGACACGATTCCACTCCCTTCAATCCAATTAAGTCTGTCTTGACAAAGCTTTTATTCACTGGGGCTGCAGATACATGGGTCCTATCACCAGTGGACCCGTAGATGAATGCTCATTTGTATCAATACCATTATAAACCTTTATATTTTGATCTGTACAAGATATGCAGATGCAATAATAATACATGCTTGCTTATTCTTTTAATATTCTGAAATTAAATTATTCTCAAAATGCTTACTCCTTATAATACAGTAGTACACATTTTGAGCAAACTTGTAAAAACTATAAAATAAACCGATAAATTTTTAAAACATCTTTTTTATAATAAAATGGAAGAAAGGTATCAAATCGCTTTCTTTACTTATTTAAAGTAATGTAACAAAAAAATAGTTACATCTTCTAACAAAATTTCTCAAAATCAGCGGCATTGATATTAGCCCAACCTCCTAGTTCTCAGCAGCTTATTTACAGTTACATTATATTTTTTAGTAAATAAGTCTTTCGGAAGTTTATCAATTTTGTTAAAGAAACACAGAACCTTTTGCCTTGCAATAAATCAGTTTTGAACCTTGAATCTTTTCTGCTAAAACGTAGAAAATGGTCGATCTTCTCCAGTGTCTTCTACTTGAGAATTAATGTTTTTTTTATTAGTAAAAATGAGTTTTACTGAGTTATTTTATAAAAAAAGGAAAGGAATATGCTGTTGGCATCCAAAATGCAAAATAAATGTATTCGACTGTTTGAAATCAAATTCAAGAGTACCGATTTATTGTAATTAATTTATCTAAATATAAACAGTTGAAATAGCGTGGTCCAAAGCAGATCGGGACGAAAAAAAATATTAATCTTGAATGAATATATTTTTTACCACTATGTCAATGTATTTTTACATCGTGTTGAATATGCTAATGGCTAAGAACACATCTCGTGATTGGTTAGGGAAAACATACCGTATGTTTTTATCTGTGTTTTCTATAAGAATAATAAAAGGTATTTAACAAGTAACATTTGAAATATTACGGTACTATAACAATCTATTTACTATAACCTGTGACATAATGGTAGGAGCTACAGTTAACAGATACAACACTATCAACAAGAGACAACCCCGGCCCAGGTAGCCGGATCCCGAACGTGCCGCCTCCTGCATTCCGTCCAACCTTTCTGCCTCCGTGTGTGCCTTTTTTGTCGGCATCTAGCAGCAAGCCTCTCATTATGTCAGTCTTGGTCTGATCTCTTCCCAGCAACTTCGTAGGTGAAGGGAGTGGTTTCATAAAGAAGATCTTGCTTTTAGGATTATTACAGAATAGAACAGAAAAAATATCCATATTCTCAGGCTTGTTTCACAATGTAGCTAAATAGGAAAGTTAAATTACAAAAATAAAAAAAATTCTTCTAAAAATTTCTCCCTTTTAAATAAGCAAATAAAAGCACTCCTTCTTTAACCTCCTGGTATGGCATTGCTAGTCGAGTAGGTACCAAATAAAAGCACAAATAATGTAAAAATAAAGAAATGAAAATAATTATAGTAGATCATCGTATTATAACTGATTATAAAATGAACTGATGGAGAAATGAACTTGAATGAAGGAAAACGTTCTCGTTTCAATAAATATTTACATCTCGTCACATGTTCAGTGCTATGGGCTCCTTACGTTTCAACTCTACTCCAATAATATTGCAGCATACTACTCCAATAGTAAGTGGTACAATGTGTTTTCAAAGTGTAAAGGCATTATTTAAATAAAGTATAATATATTAAAAAAAAACTGTATCACTACTAACCATGAAGGGTATTTGGGTTCAGTACATGGTAGTGATTAGAATCTTTCTAGAGCAACGGTTGTGTAGGGAGGTGATTTGTTCAAGATCCCGCATCACCGCTAGGTTTTGCTTTCTATCCTAGCTTTAAGATACCACGAATTAAGGATACAACTCTATAGAGGCTGAGTGAGGCTTACCTAGAAGGGTTGACTATACCACAAGGTCCATCCGTTGCTGTTACATTCTGAGCAATACACTAAATCACACTCTTGTTCAAAAAACTTGGAAAATTGTTGCTCTCTCTTCTTGTACACATAAATGCTGGTTCCAACCGCCAACAAGTTCTTTTCTTTTAGTCTAGAGCCAAGCAATTCACCTTTTTCTTTAGTTAAGCCAAGATCCCTAACCAAGTCGTTAAGCTCAATTTGAGTAAACAGTTTAGGTTCTACATTTTCTGTAAAACATTGGAATTCTTCATCATCTTGTTCATTTAACTCCGATTGTACATCAGAAAATACTTCCGTTGGCATAGAATTTAAATCATCTGGTGGTTCAAGGACCAGTAAGTCTACAGGTCGGGTGGCGGACGGAAGGTTAGGGTAGTTTATTACCTTCTTGTTTTTTGAGTTATGACCAGTAATATCGACATTGCAAAAGTAGCAATCATCGGAATGATTTCTTGGCTCCCTCTATATCATAATAACAACAAATTTAAAGATTTTTTTTACCATTTTCTTAGATTTTTCTACACATACTTAAGCTTATGCGGATCCCAAGATTTATCCTGATCACCAAGTTTAGTTCCAAAGTATGATAGATAAACCTTTTTGACAAAGTCTGCAATGTTTCTTTGGTGTTCTTTAATCACAAACTCACCACAAATATAACAAAACATTGATTAGACGTTGTACTGAGCACATGTACAGAAAACGTGAAATTGAGGTTTGGTTGACAGTTAACAAAACATCAGCTGTTAACAGCAAAAGGAATCAACCTTTTTTTGCCAGCAAATGAGTTTCAGCAGTGCTACCATCTTCATCCACAGCAATAGGCCTAGTTTTTCAGTTATTTATTTTAAATATTAAAGCTGTTCAATTCTTTAAAAATCGCTTAATTTAATAAAATTTATCTATAAAATGTGAAGAAATTGTGGGTGATACAGCTTTTTTAATATCATATTTGGATTCAACACCCTAAAAACTATAGGAATAAGGTATTTTCAGTACAAAAGTTTTTTCATAGTTGGCCCGTGTTATCAGTGTAGAGATTAAATCGGTGTATTTGGGAAATATGTAAACATAACATCTAGTTCTACACCTTCCTTTTTTGTATTTCTAATCCATTAGGTGGTAAATTATTGAATTTTAAAACAATCATTTCTTCATCTTAAAAAAAGGATGTTGATTCTCAACGGCAGGAAGGTGAACTAAGCTTAGACCACACAGGCTATTGTAATTTTAATTCCCAAAACTTTCATACTTAATCTTTATTAGTACGATGTCATCTAAAGAGTAAAAGTTTTTGACAATTTTTTTTTTTAATATGTTTGATTCACACACGTTTATTTAGCGTGTAAATGTCTACAAAATGAAACCAGCTGTGTGTTTCAGCTGTAGCAGTGTTTTTAAAACGAATGTTTTTTAACAATTTTTTCCGGAGTGGTTCCCTAATCTGCTAGCTGATGACAAACATAAATTAAGTAATATTTCCCTACTGCAATACAAAATTAACAAATGATCACTGTTGGGAAAAATATATATCAGTATATATAAAATACTGTAAAGATAAAAAATTTAGTAGGAGGTGGGATTCAACCATGAATGGAACAGCTCCACCCCAAGACTATCTCCAATACCACAATGGCTTTTCAATCAAGGCCACATCTAGGTCGGATATTTCCGATCTTAAGATTTTCATGATAGCGGCTCGGGTTCTTCCTGAGTACTTAGGTGTCAGGACATAAGTCTAGCAGAGGTCGAACATATAATGGTCCTTTCTCAGTATTTGTATATTTTTCAGTATATTCTCTTTTATAATTTATATTCTTCTTTTCTTCTTCTTCATCTTTTCAAAGAGGCGCTCTTAGCAGAAAAGAAGTATTTGCCTCATCAAAAAGAAGTGCCAATTTCAATTTTCCCCATCTGTTGCTATATCTTGCTTTTTTTCAATATTCTTTCATCCTTTTACTGTGGTGCTACTTTCTGTTATTTCTACTTTTCTTAGGAATCTCTCCCAAGATCCTCTTCCTAAAAATTTCTCTGTTCACAATGCCGACTTCCCTATTATCTTGAAGCAGGTGGTATATTTTACTTTTTTCAAAACAAATATCTAGTACTGATAAATATTTTATTTATAAAATTAGTTTAATTTCTTAAAAATAATTCGGTGAGTTGAACAGGTAAAAACTGAGTGCTATATTTGTACCTATACATTATTCAGTTTGAAGGAATGATATTAACTCATGTAACGATACTGTAGTCAAGTAATTGGTTTAGCTAATTTACATTATTATTGTCAATTCATGCAGGGTTGATCTTATAAGTGAGTCACAACATTTTTTTTTATATCCTTTATTTCCAGATTCTTTCATGTTTTTTTTTAATAATGAATTTTTAACTTTAACAAAAGGTAAAAGTGTGGCTTTCCTCTCTTTCAAGAGACACCCCTAACTGTACATTATTTGATTATTTACAATAGAAGATATAAATATATAATAGTTTTTTCATATAAAACAATTATAATGTAATAATAAACAGAACTAGAGTACCATAAATCGGAAAACTAATAGGAAACAGGATTATATTACAATTTGTTAAAACGATTGGTGAGAAAGGTAATAAACATTCACATCAGAATATCTTTCAAGAGTCTCGGTTTTAATCTTGAGGATAAAATAAATGAAGTTTCACCTATGTTGGATGCTACAGCTCCTTTGACTGCTGGTAATCCGGTCTTAAATCTGAGGTAGAGCCTTTTAATAAATTCTTCTATCGTCTCTAGTTGGAGTTGAGTGCTCTCGGTGGATTTGACTGTTTATTACAAACCAAGGTGCGTTTAGTGCGATCCATAGGATTTTATTTTGGAAAGTTTGCAATTTTTTCACTTTGTTATTGACTCTGCACCCCATACTTCCCAACCGTACATTAATGGAGGTCTAAGTATGGTTTTATAAATTAATAAGGCTGTGTTAGGTTTTAATCTAGATTTTCTATTAATTATCGGATAAGGTACAGCTAATCGGGCGTAGGCCTGTGCTACTTTAGTGTTGATATGCTACAAAAGTATATATATACAAAATAACACACGAGATGTCTTGGGTTCTGAGTGTGATGGACCGTTTTTAAGACTACGGTTTTGCATGGAGTTGATTTTTTTTTTTTTGCATGGACTTTATAGAGGTTTGGTGAGCCCTAAGAGAGTATGAAAATCCACAAGTTGTGAATAGATTAAATAATTTGTATGCCAAAGATTAATTCAGATCCATTAGTACACAAACTCAGCGCTCTACACACTGAGCGACCCCACTCCCATGATAGATACATATTATGTGTTATATATTATACTATATATAACTATTATATATGATATAATGCTCGAGAAGGCGCACGCTCGTTTGTAAACGTTTCAATTAGCTGTCACGTTTTTTAACTAACGAGTCAATTATCACACGGCACGTTCTAATTTAAGTGATTTTTAAGTTTCACAAGAGATATTTATAATGTTTAGCTCAAATAAATGGTATTATTTTGTAGTAGATTATATCTAGCCGGTCTACAAAGTCATTAGTGTAATTGTTTATTGCTACGCGATGTGGAAAAGTAATGACTTTCTCATTAAGGAATAAATCTTTGGTCAAAGAAGTTATTCTGAGATTTAGTAACACAAAGACAACGTACACTTGAGCAAAGAATGTGTTGGGATTCTTTCGATCAATTCTTTTTTTGTGCTCTTTACATTAGGTATTCTTTTTGTGAGTTAATGTATTTTTTTTTTTTTTTTAACTCTCAATTGTTAAGTTTTGATAGACAAAGTTTAAAGCAGCTCAAACGATTGAAAACATGATTTTGGCGAGAATAAATCAATGGGATTTATACTGTAAAATAATCATGTACGAACGAGTGGAATTTATTAAAAATGTAATACAACGTTAACATAAAATAGCTCTGAAAAAATGAATCAAAACACATTTTTGATTATTTATATTCTTTCTAGTTCGAATATATCAGGTTTATCCAATATTGCTCACGGTTAAATTATATATAAAAATAAATTAGATAAAAATTTTAAAAATGCTAATTAATGTATTAAATACCTTACTCGCCTCATTTCACGGAAACAGTGAGCTTATATTTTGATTAAATAAAATAAATTATAATGGTTCAACATTACATTAATTAGAACGCCGGAGGGAACACGGTAGTATAATTAGTAATAACGCTTAATTAAATTTTATTAATTAGTGAAATATTCATCCATAAATCTAGAAAATTCAAATCATAATTTGACCTTTAGCGTTAAGTGTAAAACGCCATTTAAACTTGTACATAATATAATGCTTATAAATTATAGAGCATGGGATTGGATTTTGCGCGAAAACAAGTAGAATGTGGTTAGTTCGTTATTATTATGCTTGATGAAATCAGAATTCAACATCTACATTAATTGTTGGAATTTACATTTATTTATTTGGAGTTCCTTCCTTAAATAAATTATCAGTTTTTATATTCCTAAAACATAAATTAGTTGGTTCGATAAATTGATGAAAAGTTATAATGTTTTAAACAAAACTGCTCTAACAATTTCTCATTTTTCATCCCCTTAATTATTTATCAACTGTAAGGTTAGGGTTTAATTTCTTACCATTTTCTCATGTCCTCAGTTAATTTCTTTTGAAAGTATTTATAGTTAAAAGCATAACAACTAACCACAAACCATTGAATTTGTGAGACCTTTTTTTTTAGCTTTCTCACAGCGCGGTAGTGCGCTAAATTGGTATGTTGAGGTAATGGCTTCAAAACCCGCACCCTGGTAGACTTTTATTTAATATGTTAGCTTCCGGAGACGGATCCTATGGGATTTAGCTGACACAGACTGTATAAAGGGAAAAATCTAGCGATTGACCGTGATTTAGGACTAATCACCTCCTTGTACAACCATTTCCAAGAAACAGTACAGTCTCTAACACGTATTGAGCCCAAGACCTTATTAAGAAATTATGTCTTAAATACAAGCTTAAATAAAAAATCACTTCCATTTTGAGTATTTGGTTAAGAAACAAAATATCACATGGTAGAACTTTTAAGGTACCTAGAGAATAAATTATATTCATAATTTAATTTTAATAATAATTCGTAATGTTTTTCGAAAAAAAATAATGGGCACACCTTGTTATAACTGCAAAGAAAATGAATTTGAACTTTAGATAGGAACTATTAGATTTATTAGAAAACTATTCAAATTAAGCAAATGATCTTACTCACTAACTTTTGGAAGTTGAGTTGAGTTCCATGTGGCACGAATGTCTGGAGGATCTTCATGAGGATGAGATTCCCAAGAAAATGAGGATTGACGCCATTCACAATACTAGGCGTAGAGTAAAGTAAGCGAAAAAGTCGATCAGTTTCTTGTCTTTTCAGTCTTGTATGAGGACTTAAAATAATTTTTAAAAAAAATCTAAGAAACCATTAAAAAAAATGTGAAAACCTATTTCCAAAAATAGTGTATTGTACATATAAACGGAGTAACTGAGGATACCCGGAGGATTCTGGGAGTTATTATTGTTACGGGCTACTGGGTATTAAAATGAATTAAACAATTCCTTAATAAAGATACTAATATTTATTAACAAAAGTGATAAAAAGGATACAAGTAAATTATTAACAATTAAATTATTAAACTAATATAAATTTATAATGACAATATTCTAAATATTTATTATAACCTAGGCCTATTTAATTATTACAATAATATAAGATATTACTAATTCTAGACACAGTAACAAACAGAAACAGTTTATTACACTCGCGAGACTATCACAGTTCACTGATACTTATGATATATTACACTGGCCGGTTCAACACTGACTAGTTTATCACACTGACACTCACTTATCACACTGACACGCACTTATTATGAGATCATCACAGTGAGTGGTCTGCTCTCAGACTAAGACTGACTCGCTCGAGACAAGGGAGGTATTTAAATAGGCAAGGCCGAACATTCTAGAACAGTCTCCACTCTTCCGTGTTCTAGAATCTTCTTAATCTCTTTCCGACAAAGCAGAGGCGGATCTTCTATGCTGAGAAGGTCCTAATCCTATTTTAACTTCTCCCGCCGACGGATTTAAGCCGCTAATCCCTTGCTTCCGTCCTCCTGTCGGCGACCGTAACATTATTATTCTGGGAGCTTGGGAGCAGACTGGAAATCTGCAGTTCAAAAGCGTGCGGAGTGGCGGGAATTATTGGAGGGACCACGAATGGTCTATTGAGCCAATGGAAGAAGAAGGATAAAGATACAAGGCTAATTGTACCCTTATTAAACTGAAAATTATCCTTTTATAATTATCAAATCCATTATGATTCTCCAGGAATAAACAATTCGTTCTGATTTTTAGAAAACAATGATCACGTTTTTGTTTTTCTTAATAATATTCATAATATAAGTACTTTGAAGACAATCTTGAATGTTGCGTATCTGATATGACTAACCATATGTTATAGATAAAGGGAATAAGGCGTAATGATGTAGAATGAAAGAATGGCTATTAGATATCTCATAGAACTTTCCTAGCCTTAGGAGCTTCGTGGAGTCGCCCTAATTGTGATATAGCTCTCGTAGTGTGCTCTTAAGAACACCCACGCTTCTCTTCCCTCCGATAGCAATCCCTAATTTATATCCTGACAAGTTAATTATTTATCATTAGCCTCCTCACATTCAATATTTACCCTCGCTCACTCCCCAGACATATGCGATGCATCACAGGCAGCAATTAGGGCCCGCTTTGAAATCAATAGGATGTAATTTTTCGTCAGACGGCGTGCGAGCGGTTGTATACCCTGTGATGGAAAACCTTCACTTCCCGATTATATGTTAATTCATTCCGTGTTGTATAAACGAAAAGATTAGAGTGTAATGCATTGTATTCTATGTTATGGGCGAAATAAAGCTTGCAGAGAATTTTGGTTTTTGCACATAAAAAACACAACAAATATGGCTAAAATGAATTTAAAGAAACAATTAAAAATGCGGGATAGGATAACTAATATTAATTGAGGTTGATTATGAAGATTGCGTGGGATACGAGGTAAGTCAATTTTCCTCAAAAATTGTTAACAGCGGTTTCTGATAGTTTTACCGATTGCGAGCACGATTGTATGGTCAAAAGTGATCAAAGCCCAATTCAAACGGGTCAAAACAGCTTAAGTAGTATGTCCGTACAAGGGAAAAAATATTTCATACACAAGAACAAGAACATGGTTTCCCAAAGTTGGGCATCAAGTATTCAAACATCCTGGTCATTGTCCTGAAGCAACAATCTGCATGGACTTTAACAAAAATAATGATACTTATATTTTTTAAAGTTAATTTTGCTGTCCTCAACATTTAGGAATATTGGAGTTACAATAGTTCATCACGATTTGTGTTTATTGGCAACAATAAGAGCTGTTTTGAAAGTGATATAAATGTGTTGATATCTAAGGGTTTCCATTTGAATAATTTTAAAAAGATGGACAAACGGGCTGTTGTTATCACTTAGCACTTAGCAAAGAGTGATGTTTTAACCCTTTACACCTTTTATATTTTATTATGAAATAATAATCATCAAAATCATTTAAAAGAATAAACGATTTTTTTACATCCAACATGCCACTTTCAAAAATAACAGCGCATATATTTATAAATTATCTAATTGTTGGTAAATCTTAAATATCCCAATAAAATTATGTAATAGTTTCATTTATTATTTAACTGTGCCTTTACAGAAAATATAACAATTTAAAAAATTCATAATCTCATCATTTTTATTGTTATTATGCCGATATTTTATTAATCTAAATCTTTATGCCAACTTAGTTATTATCATGTTTCACACAAAAATCATAAATCAATTCATAAAAATCGTTATCTTTTCTTTTATATTTAGCCATAATGAAGTTTTTCTTTATGAAAATTCTCATTTATTCTGTTATTTTATTTTAAATTCTTCATTTTGCTTTAGGAAGGGAAGTAATAAGTTTGAATTTTCCACATACCAGACATTCAATTATAACTATATTCAAACATCTTCCAGTTTCTAATAATAACATAACCACGTTCCTGCAATGGTCAGTTTGTGTGATGTGGAAAATACAAACGTCTATTGCAGGTCTGGAATTAAATTTATTGATTGCTATTACAACTATTTTAAGCTCTATCTCTCTCTCTCTCTATCTCTCTCTCTCTCTCTCTCTCTCTCTCTCTCTCTCTCTCTCTCTCTCTCTCTCTCTCTCTCTCTCTCTCTCATTAGTAATTTCGGAGAGTTAAATAATGACACGTCCTGTGCAGCATTAAAGTTATATAGAAGAGAATCCTTGAGCTCTAGGAATTCTGAGTTCAATTTTAAAAGAACTCGATTCTGGACCGAGGCAGATCAGCATAATTCTGAGAGTTTCAAATTTTGAGGGTAAAAAAATCCATCAATAGTCAACACTGTCGATAGTTGCCATCTACTATCCCTCAACCGTACTAGAAATACACTCGTTTTGGAATAAATTCGACTCAACCACTTATTCACTGGGATTGCGGCTATATTAGCTTGTTGTTATTTTTTCGTTATTAAATTTAAAGACCAACAGAAAAAAAATCAATACATATTTGGTGACTATTAAACTATCCGTCTTCAATAATTTTGTAAATGGTGGGAGGGGGCATTCAATAAATTTAAGACAAAATAATAAGTTATTTTATTTTTGCTAACGTTTCAGACTAATTTTTAAGCCATCATTATTGCTGAGAATAAAACAAAATAAACAGTACAGTACTTCACAGAACACATAAACTCTTGCATTTTTAACATTTCTAAAGATATATCCAGTCAACCATTTCCACACCAATATCAGTCTTTAAGTATTAAATATTATTTTGTAGTTAATGGTTTATTAGAATACCATGACTAACACGATTTATTATTTTCATGTTCGTAATTTTTGGTTTGAAATGGAGTTATTGTTAACATTTCCTCCATTTCAAGCCACGACCTGACTTGCTTAAGGCCCTATAAGAATAACACGATCCCACTTCAAAAAGTACAATGAACTCATTTTAGACAAAATCGTATTAACCAACTATTCACCACTGGGTTATTTGTTCGTCATTAAAATGAAATATCAAAAAAAAAAAAAAAAGTCCAATGTTTATTTGGTGTGTTTAAAACTATTAGTCTTTAAATATTAAAAATTATTTTTTAGCTGTAGTTAATAGTATATTAAAAGTCATGTCTAACACTATTTATTATTTTAGACTGACTAATATAAAATAATGTAATGTGGAAGAGTGGCACTAACGACAGGGGGGAATGCGTTATGGCGTCGGCTAATCTTCTCTACCTCAGCCTCCACGGCTCTTATTTTTTGTCCTGCCCTTCCAGCATTTTTTGTAAGCTAAGTAGTGTAAAAAGTAACAAGTTTAGTAGTAAAATATATCAATGGAGTAATAGCTGCCTCATTCAGCCTGTCTGTAATATAGCGGTGATTAAATTAAAATGTCAAATTATTTTTAAAAATTATATGGTTTTTCTTATGTTGAGGCTGGTTTTTAGCATGGTTTTTTTCTCGAAACATTTTCTATGTTCTAAAGGAATATTTTAGAAAACACCCTAGCATTCACAATGCCATAGGTTTTTTGGACTATCAATAATTCTTCACTAAGTCTGCTAAAACGTTTCTGTAATCATTTAAACAGGGAGTGCTGTCCTTCAGGAGAGTGATTATGTTACACAAGAACATTGTCCCCATAAGCATTCCCTCTCATTGTGGTTTCCTTTACTATTCATTTTTAATTTTAATTTATGATTATTTAGGGGACAGAACCAAGGTATAATTAGGTTATCAAATCATTGGACAATAAAATATATAACAAAGTTTTTATTTTTGTTCTTATAAATATATAACAAAGGGATAATTATTAGAAAATAAAAACAAGTGTTGGAACGTAAAGAATGTAGACGCAAGTGTATCCCCGCGTTTCCATATTCTCGCACAGATCATTAAACAAACTTGAGACTTGCAAGTTATACCTCTCAGTCCGAAATGTGAATAAGACAGTTTTATGCATATCTATTCAGTTCCAGCTAGAAAAATCTCAATAGAAAAGTTTCATTTGTTCGATATTTATACTTAAATAATGATCTGGGTGAGGGAAGCGCTCATGAGGACACCTCTCCCTGAGTATAACATAAAAATAATATTATTCTGTGACTAAGTCTCTTTAGAATTACAAAACACGAATAGAGGAAGCAATATAATATACTTTCGCTAGAAGACTACATAATACAAACCATTTCAAAGTGCCACCAATGTAAATAAACACAAAAAGTACAATTTGTAAAAAAAATTCGAAGGAACTAAAGAGAATAATTCTAATAAATAAATAACAGGGAATAAAAGCATAGAATGTAAATAAGTTACAAGTCAAAAATACAACATCTGTAAGGAAATTGAGGATCTCATGGAAAAAACTAAGTTAAAAACGAGGATATAGAAGATGAATGGTAGATATTAGGTGGGATTTATTTCCAAATGTGGTGGAACGGTTGAGAAAATAACGCTGAAATGTAATAGTTCTGTAAGAGCGACGATAAAGATATACAAGCCTACAGTGTACTTGTTTCCCGATGTTGGGCTGAGGATTTAAATTGGAAATGAGAATAGATAGAGGACGGAAAATGAGAGTTAATAGATTGATATGAGAATGAACCGAGGAAATATTTTTCTACAGATAGAAGGGAGGACCACTTTAATTCCTCTTAATAAGGGATTTATGTCGTTGTTGGATTGAGCTATTTTAATGTATTGATACAGTATATTTGTGTCTGTATGTTTTTCTAGAAAGGTCTATTCAGCCTTAAATAGTACTATATAAAGTTACGAAATAGTAACTGCTTAATGACGGCCTTTAAATACTGCAACTACTAAGATAACTATGTCGAGCCGTGAAATAGGCCTCCTTGCTCCACTGGTCCACACCTACCTCTATTATTCCCTCCTCCAGTCAGTCATCTTCGTCTTCCTCCCTGGATGGCAAATTCGTTCCAGGAGTTGCTCCCCGAGGGGAAATTAAACTACTTACTTCATTAAAACTTCTCTACATGTTTTTGTAAGAGTAACTAACATTAAATATGATTATGGGAGAAACTACCCAAACTTGTATTGTTCCCCCAGGTGGAGGAAGTTTGATGGTATGGTTAGTTCCATGGTCCTCACAAGTTAAAAAAATATAAATAAACATCGTTATCATTAATTATTCATAAGATTTTATTTAAAATATAATAGAATATGGTTAAGAAGTAATGGATTTTAATTTTTCATTCGTTTACTTTAAATTATTCTCGAAAAAAATTAATCGTGAGTTTTAGTATGAAAAAAATGAAATGTTATGTGAAATGTGTATGTTTCGGTATCAATTTTTTATATAAAACCCTTCAAAAAGCATATATTATCTATATTTCGAAATTCTAGTTTATTTCTTGATGAAATGATTACAGAAATATACACATTTCCAGTAATTACATTATTTTTTCCATACAAAAAACTCAAAATTATTTTTTTTTCGAGAATAATAAAACGGAAACGTTATCAAATAAAATGAAAAGTTAAAACTTGTTACCTAACTGGAAGTGACAACCAGCGGAACTAATGCCAAAATATTAAAATGCTTCATTGGTAATAATTTACAATGATAAAAGGCAGTACAATATCCTAGCTCTGGATTTTTAATGTAAAATGTGATTTTTATTTATACCAATACTTCACTACTTCTAAACCACATTTATGGTATTTGCCACTTAACGCGATGCGAAAATCTGTGGTACTAGTTCCAAATAATATTCAAGACACCTACAAATTAGTTTCGGAGTGTAGCTCAGTGCTATAAAAATTCACTATAATAACTCAATCCAACAACGACATCAGTCCCATAAATTTGATAATCATATCAAATAATTTGGTAAATAATTTATACTATAATCCATCCGTGAATTTAGTCTGTAAGACTCCTAGCCCTCCAGGGGTCTATCCAGCCTAAAATCTGGAGAAGGTGCGTGATCTTTAAAGAACAAAGCTTTAACAGTACCACCACTATGACGTACCATTCATGAGTTGTAGTGGTGCAGGTTTTTTATTCATATAAATTTAGCAGATTATTCATCACCCAAATTATTGTTATACCTTAGAAGGGGTTTTAACATTATCCATGAAGCACCGCATGAAGTATACTAATAATAGTGCATTGTTTTGGAATTGACAATGTAGAAGTTTAAAATGAAAAAAAGCAAAAAGTTTAATGTTTTGTTTTGGTGGAGATCCCAGCAATAAACGATAATGTCTGTTCCCCTGGCAAGTTAAGAAATATGTTATTGTACATTCCAGAGACAACTATACCAGTCACTATTTAAAACCGGGTCAATTGATCTGTTTACACCGATAAAATTTTAGTGCATCACCTATTATGTCTCAGAATAGCAATTTATCGTTTTGATATACTTTGTTTGTGGTTTTGAATTACTATTATGAATAGTTTAATAAACATTTATTTTATTATAAAATTAACTATTATTTTTTACGGTGATCGAATAAATATCCGTGTTTCTATCCTTAATAATTTGTAATATTTTTTAGCGTATTACTGGATGATATTCATTAAACATCAAAAAATCCTCTACATAAATATAATGAAGGATATAATTAGTCTGGAGTGCAATCATTAATAACACTAAATAAGGTTAACCTATTTATTATAAGTGCCAAGGTTGCGGCATACAATGTAGGCCATCTTCAGGGCTAAGAAGGAAAAACAGAAAAATAACGATAAGAACATTGCAGTACTAAGAATAGAATTAATATATAAAGTATTGAAGAGTAGAGAAATGTAAGATAGGGTAGATTATAAAAGATACACAAGGATACCATAATGACAAAATGTGTGAACAGAAAGGTGATAAAGTTAAGAAATATAAAAAGTAAGATTATTGAGAAAGTAAAAAGTAAGAAACAAAAAAGTTATTATTCATATTTTATAACTTTTTTCACACGTTTTAAATCATTACCAGTATTACTAATTTTTCCATACTTGAATGTCTCGCCATTTTTACATTTGTAACTTTTTCTGTATTTTTCTTTTTTGTATCTTACTCTTTACTTTCTCAATTATCTTACTTTTTATATTACTTTACTTTATCACCTTTATGTTCACACATTTTGTCATTATGATATCCTTCTGTATCTTTTATAATCTACCCCTACATTTCTCCACTCTTCTATACTTTATATATTGTTCTATTCTTATTACTGTGAATGTTCTTATAGTTATTTTTCTGTTTTTCCTTCTTAGCACAGAAGATAGCCTACATTATAGGCCGAAACGTTGGCACTTATAATAAATAAGTTAACCTTATTTAGTGTTATTATTGACTGCACCCCCATACTAATTATATCCTTCAGTAAGATCTTCCAGTCTACTATTTTCCTCTTTATCTTTACATAAATATAAATATGTTTTCACACAATCCGTTTTGTCATTAGCTACTTTTATTGATGATAGCACGTTATACGGTATCCAATATTATTTACTAGCAATAATATAGCTTATAAATTATGCCAAAAGGTAAAAAATAACTTTTTTCCTCTAAAATTCTAAATAAATCAATAGCATTCGTGACCTAATATATATGTTTTTTTTAAAAGTATATTTGTACACTACATAATGGCCAAGATGGTAAAATATCGATCATTCATTTATTATCAGCCGTTTCATGCTATTGTAGAATATATCGGATAGCTCCATTTTTTTATGTTACAGGGACCTAAAAGCTATAAAAAACAAGTTTATAAGTAAACTTCTCACAGCCATCTGAAAGCTGATTTATAGCGAAAAAATATCGAATTTTTTTTTATCTGGTACCCCAGACGCTCCTACATCTCTATTTGATATCCCAAATCTCTAATTGATATCCCAAATCTCTAGTTGGATTTATCCAGTTATCTTAAAACGTTTTTTAACTAAATTGTCCCCATGCATCCTCAGGTCGTTCACTCCAATTTGTTTATTCCAAATATTTTCGTAAACAAGGAACATAAACATACTGAACACTAATCTTATATACGTTTATACATATTATAAAACTATGTCCTCAGCCGCGTTTGTTCGTGGTAAATTCAATAACTACTGCATGGATTTTCACGCGGTTTTTACCAATAGATAGAGTGATTCGCCAGGAAGGTTTAGGTATATAATTTATCGAGGTTTTGTGTAAAAGGATTGGAATATAACGTTAATTGTCGGAAATGTTTGACAAAGTATAGCCTCCTGGGAGGTTTCATCGAAGGCGCTTCCTAATGCCATTGTCAAATAATTAAACAAAGCATTGTGGAATATTCCTCTTTTATTGATCTACGAAGAAGTCAGCGATAGCATATAACTATATTTTAAGGAAAGCTTACTATACCTATTTTATCATCTAAAAAATTTGATCACGTACACTGCTATTTATGCACACATTTGGAAAGCTATTTATATGAGTACAGTATTAATCCTTATCAACTTTATACTTTAGTTACCTTAAGCATTTCATGCGCATTATTAGAATATTTCATACCATATAATTTAAATGAGTATCTTATTGGTTATCGCAAACACTTCAAGAAAATAAGAAAATAAATTCGTATATAAAGAAATATTTTGTTTTGTTTTTATGTTTATAATATCTAAATAATAAAATACATTCGACAGACAAAAGATGTGGACATAATATGTCTTACCACCCGTGCTAAGCCGGGGCGGGTCGCTAGTGATAAATACAACGCTTTCATTCTCCGATCCACAATCTATATTTCGATCTATACTTTCCTTTGACCTTGTTCCAAAGCTGACCTGAACATAGTTAATAAAAACAATGACCCAGAGATCTCATACTTCTCCGATGATGTAAAACATTAATCATGTTCCCCATCATCGAGTAGGTCGATGATAACATGATCGATAGAACTTTGAAATTAAATAAATAAAAGAATCAAAATGCATTCTCCATACACCTCTAAATAACGATAAAAAAGATAGTAGTGGTCCATGTTACATTTCTGCAAAATTATATTTTTGACTTAATTAGTTTCTCCTAAGCTTTTTATGCAAGTTACGAATCAGGGATTTCTATTAACTCTTATTTTTATGTCTAAGTGAATAAAAGTCAAGATCTTACCTACTAAGACCTTGAGTAACTTAGTAATTTCTACATCTTAAATAAAACTAAGAAAATCTAATTTACTTCAATAGAAAATATTTATTTTAGATATGTAATTATGGTGCAAATGTTTAGTTGAATAATTTTTCGAGTAGCGCATTACTCCTTCAAAATAAAATCGTCATAACTCAAAATCTATTTTTTTGACATGGGTACTTATTTAGGGAAAACACCATGTTAGTTAAAGTAATAAAAAAATAGTTATTGGTAAAGCAAAGCATTCCTATTGTAATGATGGTATTCAAATCATTTTATTAACCGATCCTATATCCTCTTGTCTCGCAATTTTTGCGATTTGTACACGGGGAAGAATGCTCATTGAACATTACTTTAATTAGGATCTCGTTGACTTACGTCAATTTTATATTCATAATTTATTTTTATTTATTATTCTTTTGTTAGTGATTATTTTTAAATATTTTTATTTTGAAGAGAAATGATTTGTCCTGGCAGGGATTCGAATCCAGTTCGTCCGCATCTCTAGCGTGGTGCTCTAACCATCTGAGCTACCAGTCTCGTAACGCGGGCGCGGACGACCCGGGTTTCTAATCCCTGCCAGGACAATTCTTTTCTCTTAAAAATAAAAATATTTAAAAATAATCACCATCAAAAGAATAATAAATAAAAATAATTTATTTTATTAACCGTTGGGAATTTTTAAAAAATTTATTGATTTTTACTTATGTCATTATTCCCATAAAACATCGAGTTCAAGTATGATACAAATCAAAAATATGATTTTATTAAAAACAAAAAAAAATAGGTCGGAAATGGATTATCAGATACATCGTTCCTGAATTAGATACCTTCAGCCAATACAATTTCTACTGAAGGCTTAACTCAAAAATGGCAAATTTTGAGTTATGTTGTTGTTGTTTTCAAGGAGTACTTTAACGTCTTTAATAATTGATTTCATGTAGCTTATATCACATATGAGTTACGAAAAAGCCTTGTTATCAGTCGTGGGGTAATGTGAATTATTTCCGCACTCTTAAAGATTCATGTTTGTTCACAAATGTTTACAGTGCTTTGCTATCTTATAGGTATACGAAATTTGCAAAAATCATATGTTCATATTCAGTCCCCTCTGAGATAACTGGTCCCATTTTTTTTTCAAAACTTAGGACTTTCAAATTTATAAAATTCATAAAACATAAGGAAAAATTTGACAGTGGTTTTGTTGTACATAAGGCATGTAGGTGATGATATCTTAAGGCCGATCAAGACGCTAATTTTTGCACAACCTTTTGTCTGCACAGTTCAACACGTTGCAAATAAAACCTTGCGTGCAGATTGGAAAACCGCGCAGTTTTGAATCCGACGCGAAGACGGTACAGTTGCAGCGATGAATGAGCTAGAGAGCATAGATGTCCATGAACTGTGTTGACAAGTCGGCGCATACAGACGATAGCACCTTTTTCCGATTAATTTTGTTCCTCATTTTCAATTCGTTAAGCGACAATAAATTAATTAGGGTCACTAATTCCAATAAATAAGTTTACGTGTCTATGTCCATTCTCAAGTAGTTCTGCCAATCATTAGTTCATCACGTAATTCAGGCAGTAATCTAATATGGGAAAATTACTGCCTTTTTAGAAGCCACTTCCACGACCACTAAGAACGCCGGGTATTTCTGAGATTTTCCAATCTTTTTTTTTAACAAGACACCATGCCAAAATTTACCAGAGTAGTATAGTGCGAGGATATCGCACAAAACTGAGCGGAATGTACATTTATCTCTGTACCACGTAGATGCTCTAAAGATTGCAACGTTTTCATTCCGTCTTAAGACTGTGCAGACAAAATGTTGTGCAAAACGAAGTGTCTGGACCCGCTTTTATAATAACTAGAAAAAAAACATCCAGGTATATCATCCCTAGGTTGATATTTTCAGGTCAAAAAAGTTTAAATTAATAGCTTTAAGATAATAAGATTTTCTTAAGATATATAATGTATACATAATTGATTGGCCAAGAGTATCCCAAAGATGAGTGAAACTGAGAAGAAAAAAGAGATTATTGTCATTTAAAGAAATTAAAACTATTTAAAAATGATACTCGGCAACTTAATTTATATGGTATGATATTATCGGATTGTCTGTATTTAATGGTTGTTAACTACCATATATATGGATTAACGAGGTATTAACTGCCATTGCGAATATCGTTAATCTCGTAGAATACGATTGAAAAGTGACAACTTTTTTTTTTTTTTTTTGCATAGGTGTCTTTATTAAAAGACACCTATCCTACCATATCAGGTTTTGGTTTTCCCGAGTGACCGGTGTTCTTGTTTAGATTTGCGCCTTAGGCTGCTGGACTCCACATATATCCTGTGGGTAAAAGACAGCAGCTAATCGGGCAGCGTTGCGCTGACAAGAATACCCCCACCCTTGTGTAGAGACTGTGAACATGACGGAGCCATCAGGACCCTCCACTACAGCAGCAGCGGTCAGCACTGCAGGGCTCACGGTGACCAAAAAGAGTAAGAGCGACGCCGATGACGGCTGGGAGCAGCCAAAGAAAGTCTGCAGGCAGACGAACCGGACGATAAACTTCTCGGTGAGTACCCAAAACAGTTATTTATCTCTGTGTAGTGACAGTGTTCCCAGTGATAGTGCCCCCAGTGCGCCACCTAAATTCAAAAAACCACCTCCTATAGTAGTTAGTGGTGCGACTAGCACAATAAGAGCAGTAGAAGAGCTTCAGACCGCTGGGTTTCAGGACTTTAGCATTCAAAAAACCAAAGATGGAATCAGAATTTTCCCGGGCACCTTAGAAGCACACGCGGGAATTGTGAATTTTTTAAAACAAAAAATAACCCATTCCACACGTACGCGACATCCAATGGACCCAGAACAAATAAATATATCATATACGGGCTAGACCTCAAATATGACATAGAAGAAATAAGTACATTTCTAAAAACGAAATTACAGGATGTTTTAGACGTGCGCCGCATGAGGAAGAGCAACAAGGACGGAGTAAAAACCGAACTTCCACTTATCCTGATCACCACAGCAGCCACAGTAAAGCTGGCCGACCTACAAGCTGTGCAAGCAGTCAGTCGAGTTAGATTCACTGCCAAGATATACAAAGGACGGACAGGCATTATCCAATGCCATAGATGCCAACAGTTCGGACACACTAAAAATCATTGCTCTCGAGCACTGGTTTGTGTCCGTTGTTCTGGCCCACATTTAGTCTCTGAGTGCTAGAGAGAATCAACCCCACTGAAGTGCTTCAATTGTGGAGAAACTCATGTAGCCTCATTCTCAGGTTGTGTAGTCAGGAAAGCTCTGCAGGCGAAACTGGAGAAACTCCGCCAAAGTACCAGGACAAGAAGCAAGCCTTATCCAGCAGCACTACCATTATTTAACGAGAAAAATTTTCCCCATCCCCCCAAACTAACTCAAAGACGGACTGACGGACCAATGAGGGACCGACCTCAACCTCCACCCAGGCAGACCGAATGGACTTTAGCGGAGAGGACCGTTGACAGGCCCTGTTACGATACTACTCCCCCTTGGGTAGAACAACTTATGACAAATATCAACAATTTCACAAACACTGCAAACAGACTCTTAGAGTTATTTTCTGCTCTACTGACAAAATGAATAACCCAATGACGCTACTAAATTTCAATACTGACGGACTTATGCCTAAAATTACAGAGGTATACGGCCTGATAGCACAGACCCAACCCACTGTAGTGATCCTCACTGATACCAGAGTTAATTTCCAGCGCATACGCATTCCCGGGTACGATCTAACGGGAGACCATTTGGTTGAGCAAAAAGGTGGGGTCATGATAGCCATTCGACATGGTACAAGATGGAGGGATCACCCCACACCAGTGGCCATCAGAGACCCAAAAATACACCACAAAACCATACAAGTTCAACTGGATAAACCCACCATTATTACAGGGTTATACAGAAGACCTAGATCATCCCATGAAGAATTCTCGAGACTGCTCCACGCGTGCGCCAAGAGAACAAACCATTGGGTAGTGGGCGACCTAAACGCCCGGCACACCCTCTTGAACAATGCCTCTTGCAGTGAAGCGGGAAAAATTATTTTAAAAACACCGTTTACAGTGGTTCACCCCGATACCCACACATTTATACATATGGCTAATGTGGCATTCAGGTCAACGATCGATCTACTTCTAACTAGACAGCCCCATCGCCTTATTGAATGCGTAGTGCTGGATATTATAACAACGGACCATAGGCCTGTGTTTTACTCATTAGATGGAGAAATTCCCACCTCCACCAACTAAATTTAAATATCAAGCAGCAGATTGGGAGTTTTATAAAGCACATGTCTACCATAATTTGTCAACTGTTCCTACTCTCCGAAATACGAAAGACATAGACGATTACCTAGAATTTTTTACAAAAACGATCAGAAGCGTCGCGGATGCGGCCATACCGAAATTTAATCCACTTCCGCCAGCCCTGCGTCCCCTACCAGATCACATTCTTTCACTTATCGCCTTGCGCAATAAGTGGAAGAATAAATGGTACAGGACTAGGAATCATGAGGTAAAATCGGTAGTGAATTCCCTTACTACTCAGGTTCGCAATCTCATGAAACAATGGCGGACTGCAAAGTGGCATGAGAAGCTCCGAGCAATCCATGGTGACCACCGTAAATTTTGGAAATTACTCAGGGCGAGCACAAGGAAGAAAAGCTCTACATTACTACACGACGGAGACAAACTGTTGACAGATGAGGAACAAGCAAGTAAGTTCGCTGATCACTAAAGTGCGACTATAGCCCGTCGAACAATCAGTATGACCGAAATCCCGAACGAAGAAATAGGAAATAATTATATGTTTGTATCCCCGAAGCAGCTGAAGGCGATACTCCGCCGTTCGCGAGGGAATGAAGCCCCAGGCCACGACGGAATACAAACTATACTCCTAAAACAATTACCAAGAAGAGGCATAGCTCACCTGACGAACCTCTACAACTCCTGTCTCAGGCTAAGATACTTTCCTGAGGCATAGAAAAGAGCTATCCTCTTTCCGCTGCTGAAGCCCGCAAGAAATGGTAATCAGCCAGTCGACTACCGGGCTATTAGCTTACTTCCGCACATGGGTAAAGTTTTTGAGAAAATTATTCTTAATTATCTCAAAACCTATTGCTCAGAAATAGCGTTAATCCCAACGGAGCAGACCGGCTTCCAGGCCGGACTGGGCCCGGACCACCATCTGGCGAAGCTACACGCGGAAGTAAGCCAGAACACAGTTAAGAACGAGGCAACCGCTTTGATATCCATAGACTGCACGGAGGCGTTTGACTCAGTGTCCCATAGCCTTCTATGTAAAACACTGCAGGACAACGAGTTTCCCGAGCAGCTATATACTATCATAAGGTCCTTTCTGACACAACGTTCAATAAAGGTACGAGTCGGCGAAGAGCTGTCCAACCCCTTTCCACTCACGTGTGGTGTACCTCAAGGGTCTGTGCTATCACCAGTATTATTCTCAGTTTATAGGGTGGAAATCGTTGGTGCCAAATACAAAAAAGCTACTGTAGCGGCGTATGCCGATGACATTGCCATCTACAGTAGCTCATTGAATGCAGAGAGAGCTCTACGGCAGGCGGAGGTGGCTTGTGAGGAAATAACTAAAAGACTGGGCGGATTGAATATTACAGTTAATCCCAAGAAGGCCGACTGTATTATTCTTTCCTTCCAAAAGAATAAGCGCCCTCTACCTAAGGTTTATAGAGTAGCAGGCAATGTTAACAAACCTGCGAATAGGATAACGTATCTCGGTGTCACCCTCGACCGGCACTTGACGTTATCCCAACATTGCAATAAGAAGATCAGGTCGGTGAGAACCAAATCTTACATGCTAAATCATCTTTTAACCTCACCGAACTTATCACTCCGCCTCAAAGTAATGATCTATAAGGCAGTTATTAGACCAGCACTCCTTTATGGGGCGCCTATGTTGAATAACATTTCGCCAACAACTTCAAAAAGGCTCCAACAATTTCAAAACCGTATGCTGAGGCGTATAGTAAGGCACACTTCTCTACAAAGGACGAAATCAGACATAATACACGAGACTCTCGGACTCCCGACGGTAACGGACTTCATCACATGGAGGCATATCAAATTTTTTGATAGCCTCCAACACTGCACGAACCCACTATTCAACGCACTTACACCTCAGCGCTGGCAAACACACGTACAGACACTCAACATGGACTGAGTAAACTACTAACAAACTCCAATCAGACAGAACTAGTGAGCCCCATCACTGGATCCCCCACTCCTTCCATTTAATTAATGTTCAGAAAATCCTTCAGACAATCCTCTCTTAAAATGCTGGTGCAGTAGAAGAGATACAATGTATCATTACTAATTTTAATATGTTATTTTTTCAAATATTTATAACAACCAAAGGGGTTAAGAAATAAAAAAAAATAAAAAAAAATAATTGTTGTGAAGAGTAAATGTATAGTCAAAATATAAAATGTAATATATCATTTTAGAAGAACCATACATAATCTTCATTAGTATTACGTATCTTTTGTTAATGTAACTTAGAATATATTCGAATAACACAACGAAAACCCATTATTTCATATCACAATGCTGTTTTGATTACAGAGGGTTTTGATTTTGAGATTGTGATTTGAGGGTAGATACAATAGTTGATGACATAGCTATTTATACCTGCGTGAGAACAAGAGGTACTCATAGCGTCTCTGTTTGTCTTTCTCCAGCGTAGCTTTTGTCTGCCGACCTCTGTAATTATCTTTAACCTCTTCGTCATACTCAGGCCTCAGAGGAGAATCCTTATTCTGTTGATATTCTGAAATCTGCTCAAGGTTATCTACAAGTGATAGTAGTTAGATATGATTAATTATCAGGCATGATTAGTATATAAGGTATTATTCATTTGAGATATTATTCCTTTTGATTTTCATTAATCCATAAACTAGCGACTAATTACTAACTAATCCATTATTTTTAATGTTGTAAAATAAAATAAATGCTGCAATATGTCTCTTTTTTGGTAAAATAATGCCTCTTTTGTTAAACTGCATTGAAAGTGAGGTATCAGTTCCACAAGTTGTCGCTTCGAGTCAAGTCACCGCAAGTTTTAGCTTTATGGGTAAAACAATCTCACCATAACCCTACTCAACTCGACACAATTCGTCAGACATGCCCCGTAACATCCTGAGCTAGATCTGATTGGCGGAGGAAGGAGAGCGAGATGAAGAAGGAAACTAAAAATAAGAAGGCACTTATAGAGGATCCAAAATAGGTGGAGTGGAAGAATGTGTTTACACTGACGTCAGGCTCGGTTTCCGCTGACCCCGTTTCGGAGTCCATCTCCTCCGTACTTAGAACTATTCCATTAATTTTCTATCAGCTCTTTCATTTATCCTTAAGTTCTGGGAGTTGGTGTCGTTATTTATGTATTATTGGTATCGCTTACAAGTACTTACTTGTAATTTATAATGTTTTAGATGAGATAAACTATTGATATAAATAATCTGTTAAGATTGACTTAGTAAAATTGATATATTCTCTCCAAGGAAAGCTTCTTGTTCAGCAATCAATATTGCTGGACGACCATGTATCTTCTAAAAACTATGTAGTTTATCTAGGCCTATAAACGGGAAAAATGCTTGCATGGACACATACATACAAAATTAAAACGATAAGAGACAAGACACTACAAACAACTATCACATCTTCTGGACTACAGATCGTCACTGGACTTACGAAACAAACAACTTATCTATAACACTATACCATGACCTTGAAGTAGAACTTAATAATGGTTCGGCCAAACACGTACATATACACAAGATACCACACAATCAAAATTTCTAGATAGAAATGATAGAAAAATATTTAATGCACTTTTTTCGAATCACTCTGTACGCTATGACCGCTGTGTAATCATATTGCTCCTCCAAAAGAACAATGTCATAACTAAAAAAAAAACTTATTTTTCAATAGAGATATGAAACTTCCATGTTAGTTAAAAAAATAAAACATTTGGGTATTGGTAGAAAAAGACAGTGGCCTAGAGACCTACTCATAAAACATTAATTAATTCAAAACTTCATATCCCAACAAATCTGAGATGGAAAAAAAATTGAGATAAAATTTGCTGGATGCGATACTGCACATGTATAAATATAAGATAAAATAAAAAAAAAAAATTGTACACTATTTTCAGTTCAAGAGGATTTATACATTTATCAGTTTTACCAAGTAATGAATTTAAGTAATTATATTGAATTTAATTATCTTGAACTAAATTAATATTTTACTCATGCGACCTAATCCTGTGCATTGGTATAGCAAATACCTTCTTCATAAGCACTATTCAGAAGCGGTGTATGTTACTTGCTTGAATAAATTATTTCATCAATTATGTGTCGGTACTGGCCCGCACATTGTATCTCAACGTTTTTACTAGTTCCAGCACATACAAGCAAAATATCAATATTATAAGTGTTATATAAAAACAGGTTTCGGTTGAATTATGTTGAAGAAGAAGAGGTGTTTGAAGGATGCTTTGGAGAAAGATTTACTGATTGAAATGGGTTAGGTGCTTGAAATGAAAGGAAGAACGGACAATACGATTTCGCTGAAGGAGCTGTTCCTTCCTAGTGGTCGTAGGGATCAGATGGTTAGGGCTGTAGGGTTAGTCTCAATGCTCAAGGGAGTCCCTTCTCATCAAGATAAATTTGTTTTCATCAACATCGGTATAAAAACATCGTAAAAAAGTAAAGATTTTTGAAGGATATTTCAATTTGTTGAACAATTTTCACAACATAATTAAAATTAAAACATTTTAGCTCTGCTATTATATTATGAAGTATATTTTTCTTTTTTGAAACCCCAAATTAAATGTTAAGTTACCTTTCAGCAAGATCTTAGGGGTTAATGGTGATAACGAAATGCCAATGTCGAACCCCGGATATAACCATTCACTTAAAATTATTCTTCATTTTCCTTCTTAAGGCCAAGGTTCGTATTGTTACATGCCTCGACTACGAATTGGTATTCATAATTAGTAGAACTTTCTGCTTATTAGTTAACTTGATGCATGAAATTATTTTTGCTCTTCATTTCCTAATGTAGTTGGCTAGGATGAATTTGAAACCACATGACTAAATATTTAGTTTGTTTGCTAATCGACGATGCTACGGTGAGAGCCCTAAATTTTACATATCATGGCATAATTAGGGTAGGGATCTTTAAGGAGTACCTGCAATCGCGCAGACGCGGGACCGCCATTTTATGTCACCCCTGAAGGGCAGCAGCATTGAGGATATATTACTCCACTTAAAATCCTAAGGGGAGTAAAAAATGCTTAGGCCAACAGGGAATTGTGGTCTTGAACATAGTAGATTGTTATGCTAAACATTGCACCACAGATTACCCTCTAAATATTGAGCAGCTGTTTTAAACATAAAATTATTCTCGTAAAATTAAAGGCTCATCATTATCTCTAGAATTGTTTTTTTTATAAAATACCATTACATCACATCATTACCAAAATTGGACTTATTTTTACTCCCTGATTTTCGTCTTATATTCTAGTACAATTCAATTATATCTTAAAACATGATATTCTAACATCATAAATAATTTTATAATGAATATAATAACATTATAACAAATTAATATATTGATTAATATATAATGAAATTGATCATATTTCCCTTGATTTCCCTTGAAGACTGTTGATAATTCGTGATCGGTAGACCATGTCGTAAGCCTTTTTTATATCAAGACTGATTGCTTGATCAAACTCATTTTTTCTGAAAATGCAGAAAGTATCTCGCTAGTGATAGTAACGAGGTGATCGGTTGTCGAATGGCTGCGCCTTAAGCCCGCTTTCTATCTATAGAAATATTGTTTATGCTCGATGTACCAAAAAAGTCTTTTATTGATGATCAATTCCATCAGCTTGCACCTAGTTCACGTCAAGGGTATTGGTCTATAGCTATGGGGATCTTGTCTATTTTTATTAGGCTTTAATATAGGGATTACAGTAGACTTTTTTTACCACGTTGGAAAGACAATTTGGGTCCAAATTATGCAGGGAAAATATGTTTTACCCAGAACAGACTAGTATAAATCAGAATAGAAAACAGACTAATATAAAATACGGAAATAGGATTAAAAATAAAAAATAAATTAAACAGGTTTTCTTTAAATCTTAAAGAAAACTTTAAAATCTCTTCCTTTTCATTTCATAATTGCAATTATCTCTTTGATTAGATTCCTTTACCGCTCATATTTCAGGCCTCAAGTTATGTATTACTGTAGTTAAGTAAAGTTAAAAAGTACGATTTTTAGCTCTGGATATGATCTCATTTGTTATTCTATTCAAATAACTGGAGCATGTTCCCGATTAATGATTTTTTTAAATAAGAAAAAGAAAATATAATTAATAAAGATGGTTTCCCCATCTTCTCTCGTAAAGCTCTCCAGCTATTCATAAAATTTATTTATCGATTCCTGATCGCTTTCTCATTAGACTGGGATCATTAAAATTTCATGCTTATTTCAGTTTTATAGGAATTTACGGTTTAGAGCTGCAACTCCTCCATCATTGGTTCTGCTAGCTTAAATATTTACACATCGGAGTTACTAGCGACCTCTATATTAGTTAGTGTTTTCAATTGGCCAATACAGACAATGAATAAACCATGATATAGCTCAATGGAGGGACTGATAGCGGGGCCATTACATATAAATGAGGACGGTGAATATTCCTCCTGCCCAAGACGTCTGCTCCTCCTCGTCGGCACAGCAGTTCCTAACTGCCGCCAAATTGGTTCCCACTCATTTCAATTTATAATCAGTCCAGAGGTACTGATTCTATTTTTTTTTTTAAGAACTATTAGAATCGGATATGTCCCTTTTTGAGTTCAATGACTCTCGTATGGAATTATATGCATCCTTGAGTTTACGCTCAATACGAAAAGTTCAATCTAAAATAGCTGTAAACTTTACATGTAAAAATAATTTTACACATATGGGTGGAACAGAAATGTGCTGAAGTAGGAGTGAAGTTTTTGTTTGATTGTTCAATTCATGTCACTTTATGCTCCTATGGCTAAGCGGACGATGCTATATGCGGAGCTCTAAATTTTGCCCAGGTGTAATTAGGATAGGCTTCATTAACGAGTACCTGATATCGAACGGGTTCGGGACCCCCCTTTAATATCCCTTCCGAAGGACAGCATAACCAAGGATTTTTTACTCCCTAAAAAATGCAAGGGCCACCTGCCGGGCTACAAATCCGCGATCTTGGGCTTAGTAGGTTGTCATGCTAACCACTAGACCACAAGTCACCTCTATTAAGTTAAAAATGCGTCTTATAAATAATAAAAAACCCGTACTACATACAAATCATAATTTATAAATATACGAAATGTTAAGTGTAAAACCAATTTCTTCTTCTTCGCGCATTATGTTATGTATTTATGATATGGTTGCTATAAGTCCAACTTTCAATAGGGCAGTCCTACAATTCAAATAAACTATCCTATATTCTATGTTATTTAGCAGGAGTCTGTCTTCCATCAGCAGTTTATTTTTAATTTTTTTTTCATTTTAGATTAATTTATTGATATTTACAACTGTAATGATATTACAACAAGTAAATCTGCAATATGAACAAATTACATGAAAAAAAACACACAAAAGAAACTACCTGTTGGTAGCACTCCAATAAAGTTCTATAGTAGAAGGTCTCGAGCTCATCTTCTTATCCGACGCCTCGGAGGGTTATCAGGAATAGTATGGGAAGCAAGTTGAGAGACAAGTGGATTCAAGTTTGTATGGAGCATTGAGGATTTTACGAAAGATTTTGGATTGCAAGGATTGAATACGAGATGAACTGGATGGTTTAGTAGAGCCCTAAAGCTCAACTCCGTATGTCCAAATAGGTCTGATAACTATCATGTAAATGAGTCTTTTGTAATTAATTGGTAGCTTAGAGCGTTTGTCCAGTAAATGTTCAAGTTGGTGAAAACGTCGAGCAGTTTCTTGTCTTTTCAGTCTTGTATTAAATAATTTAGATATAGATTTAATATTAATGGGCTAAAGCGCCCCGTCAAGTTTTTGTATAAATAATCGAAAAAGAGTATTTTTTTATTAGAAAGGCAGATCTTAGGTTTTCCAGTAGGGCTTTTATCATAGTAATTATTGTTTTTGTATTATTTCCGCAGGTTTTCGCTTCGAGGTAAGTCACAACAAGTTATTGGTTTTATTTTTAATATTCTTTAAAAAAAAATACTGAGTTTTAGTCTGGAAAAAAAAATGTAATTACAGGAAATGTGTATATTTCGGTAATCATTTCATCAAGAAATATTCGTTCGACTTACATTTAGATGATAGATGATGTATGTCTGTTGAAACGTACAGTTCATGATGTAATGATATATACACATTTTCATTAATCACACTCTTTTTTCCATCATAAAACTCAGGATTATTTTTATTTTCGAGTATATTAAAAAGGAAACGAATGAAAAGAAAGTTAAAACTTGTAGTAATCTTACCTTGAAGTGACTGCGGAACTTATACCATTTTTTTCCCTGAACATAAAATCATGTTTTTATGGAAGATTAAAATTCCAATCCTTTCAGTTTTGTATGAGGTAGTTTGGAATCTTTTAAAAATTTCATGAAGCTGTCAAGTGCCTAGGTATGTGGAAAATCATTAGAGTCTAATGTCCTAGCAATTTCGAACTTTTTTGCTGAGGTATTAACGCTCATGCAAATTTTGTTATCGTCCTTTCTGTAATTTAAAGTTGTAATAATGGCTTATTGCTTGTCGAAATTTATTTGAACAATGTTTTGGCTCAACAATTTAAAGTCCTGTAATTGTATTGAGAAATTTTTAAATATTTTATTATTTTTATTCAGTTATAGTCCAATTTTACACGCCCGCTCTTATTTGGTTAGAACGATGTGGAATTAAAACAAGTTTTGTAAAGAATACATTTATTTTAATTGAAGGAAGGCATATTGTCAATACTGTGAGAATGAAATTTAAAACAAAAAAAGAGTAATTAGTACTTAGCTATAATGATCTTTCGATTTATAAACAGTAATAGTGTTTTTTATTAGTTCATTTATTTAACTCTATTTTATGCTGCTATGGCTAATCGGTCGATGCTTTGGACTCCTAAATTTTGCCTTTCGAAGTTCAATTAGCATAGGGATCTTTAACGGTTTTTTATATATTATACCCCTGACATTATACAGGCTCTGGATCCCATTTCAACATAATGTCAACGCAATTGTTTCAAAACTTACGACAGTAACCATGCATCAACCTCAACTGGTTTTACAGACCTCGTTTCGGCAAAGATTTGTTGTATCATCAAGGAGAGAAAAAAGATCATTCTAGTTATTAATCTTAAATTAATAATGATATCATGGACCAAATCTTTGATGGATATGATCGATTGCTTTTCTATTCGGATTCAGCTAATTAAATATTCTAAGAATGACTGATTGAAGTTCGGCATCGCATAGCCAGGTACTCTTTTCAGAACCTGAAGCTATGTGTTCAATCATATCATGAATTGTTTGTCTGTTTCTTTAAAAACCGACTTTATAAAATAATTAAAGAAATTCCAGTTGAAAAGGAAGTAGTATCATATTTTAAAACAAGCCCTTTGATTTGATTTTCAGTAATAAGCCTCTATCATAAAAAAAAAAAAAAAAAAAAAAAAAATGAACATCCCACCCTGTAAAATTAGATATTTTAAATTTTAAAATATCCATTCAACATTTTTAAAATCCATCCGGTATTCATTCGCTGTTTTTGAGACAACTGTTTTTTATTATTTTTTTTTATGAGAATAGTATGAAAAAAATATTAGTTTTCATGGATCAAGTTGAGGGTTCACACTCTTTTTACTTTTATTAAGTACCACTTACTAAGTACTTAATGAAAAGTTAACCATAAAGTTTACGTATATAGTTTATTAGAATTTTTTACTTATAAAGATTTTCTTTACGGGATACATTTATTTTTCCCCAGCATACAATACCTCCATTTAATTCCAACTATTTCAGTCTATTTAATTTTAATTTCCACCGTAAAAAAAGGGCGAAGGGAAAAAACAAAGTGAAAAATGAAATATCTTCTATTATCCCCTCTATTGAATTGTTTAACCTCACATTTATTATATGCTCTATGATCTGTGTGATTAATTTATTATGTTTCACCATATTAAATACAATATCTTCAGTAATATAGTAATAGCGTAATAATTATGCCAATTATTAGGGTATTAATTATGATATTCAATGAAATGTTTAACTATATATACCGTTTGTAAAGAAAAAAACACTTGAAATATAATTTACATATTTTTTATATATTTGTTACATATTTTTTATCGAACATTAATAATTAGTTATTATAGAAAATATTCTTTCAATAATTTGGGGTCTGTTCCATTATATATATTCATGAAGCATAGAATTTTTTTTATTATGAAATAAAAAAAATATCTTTTCATTACAGTAGTCTAAGTTTCATCGCTGAAATAAAAATTCTAAAATACAGAAATATTGGTTTTTGTTTATCGGTCCAAATTTATTTTGTCAAAAACGATTTACTTACTTACTAAAATTTTTTACTTTTCCTCCGTATTTAAAAACAATGTTTCATTTTCTTTATTATTATCATCCACATAGCTAACACCATCCCAAGACATAATTTTTAAATAAAATGATCAGTTACAATTAATTTGGATTCGTTCTTTACAATGAAAATCATTATTATTTAAGTGATGAATAATTTAGAGCTTCCTTGCACAATATCTGTAAGAAGAGATCTTATCTGCCCGATATAGTTTATTGGCCATATCGAGTGATAAGGTGACCCGGTGTTATCAGGCCGACTCACTACACGGCCAATTATATTCTGATTTATGGTTATAGCCGCCATTCGTTAACCTCTTTTCCTTCTCATTCTTATAGATTTACTATTCCGTTGCGGACTGTTGTCTTTGTATGCGAGAATGACGTGGATGACAATAAAGTATTGGTTATTATTGGTGGGCATATGTGTTTATAAATATTGTCTCGTTAGGAAGCATTTCTTGACTATCTTGATTTTTAATATTAATAGTTTAAGATACTGGACTTGAATTATATTTTCCTTTTGTTTTATAAATACAAAAACCCTTATTTGTCCAAGCAATCATTTATTTATTTTTTCTTTACATGTAAACGTTTCGACCCATGTGGTCATTCTCAATACATGTTTCCAATCATCATTCAGACAGCTGATTTCAATCCGCAAAATACATCTTACTTTTTTCCTGGAGACCAACATTTAAATAAAGGAAGAAGAAGAAGGCTGGGTGGGGTCACCCATAGTCAGCTACTGTAAATAATAAAATAAAAAGTTTACAGTAGCTGACTATGGGTGACCCCACCCAGCCTTCTTCTTCTTTCTTTATTTAAATGTTGGTCTCCAGGAAAAAAATAAGATGTATTTTGCGTATTGAAATCAGCTGACTGAATGATGAGTGGAAACATGTATTGAGAATGACCACATGGGTCGAAACGTTTACATGCAAAGAAAAAATAAATAAATGATTGCTTGGACAAATAAGGGATTTTGTATTTATGAAATAAAAGGAAAATATCTTGATTTTTTTTAAAAGTCATTTCAGGTCCTTTACTTAAATCTTTGGCGATCAAAAGCGGATAACTAAAAAATTTCAAAAATGTACTTCTAGCTATTTTATGCTATCAAATCTTCAAGTGATCCAGAAGCAGACTACAGCCAACAAAAATGAGGATTCAATGTTTCTTGTTAGATAAAATTGCTTGACTATACTAGCGAAAAGATTGAAGAAATAAATTTTGAAAATATTTGATTTATCCGCTTTTGAACCGGAATGCCTCATCTAGCTGTCTATAAATTTGGTTTAGGTTTTTTTTTATTTTCAAAAATGGACCTTTGTAATCTACCAGATAAATAATGATATATGTACATACCCATCTAACTCTCTAGAGACTAGAGTAGATTTAACCACTTTGTTTTGATTGCACTGAAACTTTGAAGCTCTGAAACTGTAATCCTCGATTAGCAAATCTTTATTCAAAGTTTCAAAGGGTAACCGAATTTTGAAAGTGTGGAGTACTCATATTTCGGTCAAAAACACAAAGGAGAGAGGAAATATATATATTTTTTAAATGAATCTGCACGTTATGCTAAGGATGCTATGCGAGGCCTTAGTAGGCTCATATTAAATTCCTTCTTATTAATGAGCTATGGGACGTGCAAGCGAATTCCGTTATTAATTACCAGCTCAGCGTACGCTATGGCGGCGATCTCTATTCAACTCACGAAAATAAATCACACAGCCTCAATAAGTATGGAAATTATTATAAGAATAAATTCTGGATACTCAATGGAATTTAAAACTATAATGATGTCATGGATAAGTATAAAGGAATAATACGAAACGTTACTTTCACGATAGTTTAGACTGCTCTATTTTACTGGATGTAAAAAAAATTCTTGTCAGTAAGGAGAACTGTTTATTAGAGAACCATCGTTTCGATCCGCAGGTCTTCTTCAGGGGAAATAAACAAAATACAGGAAAATTAAAATTATATATGGTAAATCTTACTAATATTATAAATGTGAAGTTTGTATGTTTGTCTCTCTTTCACGCAAAAACTACTGAACGGATTTGGATGAAACTTTACAGTAATATAGGCTATACATCAGAATAACACATAGGCTATAGCAAGCGTGGATTTAGGGGGGAGCTACGGGGGCACGTGCCCCCCTACAGTTTTTAGATACTGTGGAGAATCCATCATAGTACATAATTAAAGGCAAATCACGTGATAATAGTGGTTAAAATAACAGAAAGAACATGAGTGAAACTATTGTTTTGATATCCTACTAATATTATAAGTACGAATGTTTGTTGCTCATTCACGCAAAAACTACTGAACGGATTTGGATGAAACTTATTGAGTAAAATAGGTTATACATCTTAGGCTACATCAAGGGCAGATTTATGTGGGGGCATGTCCCCCCCCCCGTTATAGTAAATAATTAAAGGCAAATCAGGAACTTAGCATCTTGAAATTTGTAGATAGGTTCTTTGTATAGTTTAAGAAAGAAATTTGGATAATTCCACCCCAAGGGCTTTTCCTTTAATATAATAGGGGTTCAAAGGTTGTATATAATCCGTCAGTTTGAAGTTAGACATCTGAAATTTTGGATGTATGAGTAACTTATATTTTAAAAAAATAATAGGGGTAATATTTTAAAAAAATAATCTTTCACGAAACGATATGTAGCAGATCAAATTCCTCGCGAGCGAAGCCGCGGGCATAAGCTAGTATGGAAATAAATAGGCATCAAGGAGGTCTGCATTGTTGAATTCTGGAATTATTATACTATTGTCTATGACTTATTATTATTATTGTCATGTAATGTCGTACAATATTAATATTTAGCTAAGATAAGGTATGTTATTTTAATAATTTTAGGGCTCATTACATCATCGGTACATATTGCTCCTTCGAAAGAACAGCTACATAATCAAAATGTTTGTATTGTATTGTTTGGAGCTTTACAATTCAGGAACGACATTTCTGCTATTCCGTTTTCTATATCTTTTTTGGTTTTGTTTTTTAATAGAGTCATAATTCAGTTTTACTACGTTTGAAATTTAAGTTTAATATGAAAAGAATTTCAATATCATCATTACAATGTGAATGCTTTACCAATACCCAAATTTATTCTTTTAACTCATCTGGATTGATTTTGACAAGGTAAGTAACTTATAAATACCTCTATTGAAAAATTAGGTTTTTTGAGCTATGACAATGTTCTTTTGAAGGAGCGATATGAAGTGTGAAATGATTTTTATTATGAAGTGGAAAAATACATTTTCATTACATTATTAAATACCCAAGATCCCCAGTTCGCGTCTCCGGCAGTTGGCCATAGGATTATTTAAAATAAAATGGAGTTAAAAAGTCATGGCGTCCTATAGAAGATCAGTAAAATGGGTTTGAGGGCGAGCCTGCACTGTGTTAGGTACACGATAAAGATCCCTATTCTAATTATAACTGAATAGAAAAAAATTATGACTCCCACTGTATCATCTTTCAACAGTGGTTTTAGCAGCATAATGTGGCGTTAAACGACTAAACAAACATTACAGTAGTTTAAGATTTGTAATTGAAATAACTGTGTCTCACAAAAATTTCTTTTCTTTAAATGATTCCATCATTTCAACCTCACTTCCAAAATTTCTTACTTATTCTTACTTAAACGGATAAGTATGATATTACTTACGTTTTCATAATTACTCCTTATATTTAAACAAATAGTTTTGGTTGAAATTTATTATTATTATCTGTTTTTCTAACTGAGGCGGAGGACAAGTTCAACTACCTGCACTTGTTGGTATCATTAACCATTTAAAACGTTTCTTACCATTCTGGCTCTGTCCAAGACAACTGCTTGCTGAGCCTCCCTGAAGACCTCAAGCGGAATTTCCTGTCTCTCGACACCCTCCGCCGTGGATTTAGTCCATTCGGGGATATTATAATTGGTATTACCACCACGCTTTCCATACTGTAGAGTTATTTGAGTTCAGCCATTAGTATATTGGCTTGATATTTTCGCTATGTTTCTTCGACTGTTTAGTTCATATTATGATCGTTAGGGATCATAATATTAATAATATTTGCTCTCTTCTCTCTCAACCTTATAAGGAGGATATCTGGTTTAATGTGATGTGTCGTCAAGGAAAGTGATTTAACTTTCATCCAAGCTCCCACAAATTTTTTTTTTAAGAGGCTTATTTGTACTGTCTGGTTGTAAATTTTCGTTTATATATGAAACGGATTCTTAAATGAATAAGAAACTTTCATTTTTGAAGACAGTTATTGATTACGTAGGTAAGGTATTGATTATAAATATGCTCGGAAGAGTGTAGTAAAATTCCTAAACGAAAATAGCAATGCTCTTGGGTTCTTGTTTAAAAATCCCTTCGTGAAAACACTCGAAAGTGGATGTATATTTCCGTTTCCGCGAGCAGAGCCATGGTGGAATCACTGTTTTCCTCTGGTCCAAGATATTTTATTTATTGTGTATTTTTTCCGCTATCCTCTTCCTAATCTACTTGGTTATTAGGCAGCTGCCAACGGCAGGTTTATCCTAGCTCATCTCATAAAGGTGAAATATTATATATATTCATATATATATTCATTTATATCATCCTTCCATCCCCTTTACTTTTATTCTTGCAATAATGGTTTTATTTTTATTTTTCCAACACCTTTGTTGTATATCTAACACAATTATAAATCATGAATAAACCTTCGATTCCGCGTTTACATAAAGCTTTTTCAACAAGGCTTAGTGATTGGCTGACTTTAAAATAAAACCATTGAATAAATAAATCCAACAAGAGAAAAAAGTTAAATATTCCTTGTCCAAATGGATTATTTTTCCTTATATTTTGATTTAGATATATTCAATGGTATTTCATGAAATGATCAATAGACAACAGGCATAAGGAAACCGAAATTGAGTTTACAGAAATGTATACTTTGTAAAAAAAAGGAATAATGTTAAAATTTGGGACAATAGATATTCTGTATCACAACAATCCTTGAAGGGCATTAGGTTCGGTACATGGTACTGTCAGTACTGTTTCTAGGTGGAGAGAGTGGTTTGTCCGAAATCACACTTAAATGTCAGGTTTTTTCACTTATTAAGGATAGCTGCTTAAACTTATTGGTTAAAATTTAAATAAATAATCATTAGATTATAACTACCATTGCCGGATTAGAACTTGGGACCTACTACCCCTGGTATTTATTGCGCTAGGATTTTTTTGTGTGGTTCGTTGGAATCATTGGCGGGGAATTTTGATTTTGTTTGATGGTGAAGCCTGGTCACCTGCTTATATCTTATAAATTAGGGGCGACCTATGGTCTAGTGGTTAGCGTAACAAATTACTAAGCCCAAGATCGCGGGTTCGTAGCCCGGCAGGTGACCCTAGGATATTTTAAAGGGAGTAAAAAATCCTTAGTTACGCCGTCCTTCGGAAGGGGCGTTTAACGGGGGTCCCGAGCCTGTACGATATCAGGTACTCGTTAAAAATCCCTATCCTAATTAAACCTGGATAGGCAAAATTTAGAGCTCCCAATTTAGTGTCATCCGATTAGCCATAGCAGCAAAAGGTGACGTTAAATAAACAAACAACAAACAGCCTCATAGTAAATATTTTTGTTATAATCGGCATGGTTAGTTTTATGTTTTCATTCATTCATCCCAAGTGCTTCAATCCATTACTTGGCGGTCATTGAAATAAATCTTATTTATTTATATAAATCAAATTTATATATCATTATTTATTTATTTGGAAACCGCAAAAATAATCAACTTATTTTTCCACATTTGGAAGGGTACTGTATCTAAGTATTTCGCAAAAATAAGCGAAGGGGGGAAAATAAACAATTTCTATGAAATTTAATAATATTTAAAATTGTTTATTACAATTTTTTTACATTAATTTCTCTGGAAGTGATTTATTTAAGAAATGTGACAAAGTTGTTAAAACTGGAGGGAGGAGAGAGGTGCAGTGAGTAAATTATACACAAATTTGTGCCAACGTTTCCCCAAATTTTTAGGCACCCATTAGGGCTAAGTTTTGCAGAGTTTATGAGTGTATCACAAATTGAATTAGTTATACTAAATTGCAAATTTAATTTGACTTAATTTTTAATATTGCAATGAAAACCCGTTTAGTTTTAGTTTTTAGTTTTTGAAATGACTTGAAGAATTTCTCTGGCCGAATATTTATTATGCTTGGTAAATATACAAACTATGCAGTCTATAACATTATAGTTGGAAAGAATGGATCGATTATTAGATAAATATATTGGGAACAATTGTTTTGGAATTTATTTCAAAAATGTTAGTGAAGATACGTGAGAGGACAGGCCAGATATTTTTGATTCCGGAGCCATCGCCTCTTCCCAATTTCCTGGACAAGGGCTATTGAGTCGAGAACAATGCGGAGTTCTCTTCATGCGACAATGGCTTCGCGAAACCAGAATCGAAAGTCAAACAAGGTTTTTTATTTGTCAACCCCGGATCAAAAGTGTTGGCAAGCACTTTTTCGCCATTGTATTTTCTAATCAGTCTCTGGTTATCTCGACTTATAAGTAAATTGCGTAGGATTGTGTCTTGAGTATCTTTTAGTGACTATAAAACGAGAACTTCTCTTGTTAAATCATATCTTTTTTATCGGAAATAATTGAAAGTTAAGATCAGAAATCAATCATTAAGCGTTAAATGATTAATTAAATAGAATTTAGATTGTATCGTTTTTATTGTTAGTATATTTGTTCAATAGTTAAGATGGTAAAGATGAATTTATTAATTCAAGTACGTTATGAAGAAATGTGCATGAGTTTTTTTAGTTTAAACATCTTTTTCGTTAGTGCGATTCGATATTCACGATAAAACACCAAATGTTTTGCAAGAAGTTTTAACATGTTTACAATTCAGACAGTTGCATGGCACAAGTTGCTAGGTAATGAATCATGTTTTGAAATGTAAATTTATGGTTTATGATAGATATCTATACAATAATAAAAGCATATATTAATGTTAATATGCTCAAAAACGTAATTTGCTGTCCATTCACATCCGTTAAAAATGAAAAAAAATAAATGATTCAATAGTTTAATCCAAAATTACGTTGTTTGTTGCATGCATATATGGAAATAAAATTACTCAAGATGTAAAAATGCCAGTGAAAGAAATATTTTCAATAAAATTTACCACATTGAGAACCCTCTCAACTGAAACAACGATTAAAACCAAAGTTAAATTAAATCGTTAATTCCAGCTAAGCCTAACCCTCAAAGGGCGAGCCGAAATTGAAAAAAAAATAACACTTTTTCAGAATAATTATATTTAATTGAAATTATGGGCCTTCTCTCATTCTTAGTCATTATACATTTTTAATAAAAATGTCACTGACACTACACTGACCACGAACATTGAAGAAGGTTGTACGCGTGACGGGTTTATTGTTTCGCTTTTTTTCAGAAGGAAGCTTAGATATTGTTTGTTTATTCGTTTAATGTCACATTATGCTTCTATGGCTAATAAGACGATACTGCGTTGGCAGTCCTAAATTTCGCTTGTGCATATATTTTCAGGATTTGGAAGTTTTACTAGTACCTGGAACCGCGCAGAATGTTTTAAGTCCCCTCCGACGGGTGACATAACAGAGGATTTGATACATTTTAAAAATGGGTATGTAACCGGGCTGCATATCCACTACCTTGGCCATGGACGTGATCATAAACGTGAGGGAATATATTATTGCTTCTAGATTTATATAAATTTATCGATTACATTATTTATGAAACTTCATTACTATGTTAAATAAGGTTTCCTAACCCCTTAGCGGAACCAGGCGGGAGGATGTAATGCGCACTCTCGTACAAGCATTAAGTTAAAATTGCAAAGAGGATTGCCTTTATGGGCAGGCGTAAATCCTCAAGTGAATCCAAGACTTTACTCTCATGTATCTTAAGGCTCGTTTTATTTACAAGATTGTAGAAGTATTATGTGGCAAAGATATTAAATACAAGTGCTAATAAATCGAGGATTTTACGAAGAATTTTGGATTGTAAGAATTGGATACGAAAGGAATTCAATGGCATAATACAGACCCTAAGCTCTCCTCCGTAAGCCCAAATGGATCTGGAAATAGTGAATTAAACGCGTTTGACTATTCAATGTTGAAGTAGCAATGGCGAGTAGTCAATGACTGATTATCGCAATGTACGAAAATATTTAGTGGCAATTAATCTTTATTTTAAAATAAATAATAATCGAATATCTAAATATCACTGTTCCTCAATATATGTTTAGCTGATATACACACACTCAAAGGAGGTTTTAAATTGCCATTAAGTTATTGTTTATGTTATGATGATTTGAAGATTAGAACTGAAGCAGGGAATCTTGTCTTACGATGTCAGCTAATAGGCCAGCGGCCACGTGTTTGAAGGTCGCAAAAAATTGAAGAGAGAATTAAATTGAATTGAATTAAAATTACTACAAATCCGTTTTACTTGACTTTTATCGTAGGATCACTCCTTCGGCCGGTGTTCCTCACCAAAGTCGGTCAAAACTTAAAATTTGAAATTTTAGGAAAAAATTACTAATTTTCAACGAGGCGTAACTCAGACTCTATTAGACCTACAGGACTGGGGTTGGATTCAAATTGTAGAAAATTTAACCTACATTAATAATGGTTACACATGTTTTTATCAAAAACGCACCAATTAGGAGATAAAAGCCAAAAACTGAATTAACTCCGAAAATTTAGAGGTTTTTCGGCCACCATAAGTTTTCCTATCCGTTTGTTCGGTTGAAAACTTGGATTGCCACTACTCAGATATGCCCTTACAACATATAAAAAATGCAGCTCTCTACATGTTTTTGCGACCTAAAGCCCTTTTTTTGGTACCTGGCCGCTGGCCTATAATCCGTTAGACTTTTTTCAATAATTCTTTAATGTTAAATTAAGTAATGTTGTAGATTAAAGAAATCTATTTTTAATTTATATAAAATCATATAATCTAAACCTAATTTTTCCACTTTAATCAAAATTATTAAGATCAAGGATGTGTTAATTTCACCATAAAACTTTACCACGCTATTATCTTATTTATAACCTTTTTAAAAATTAATTTTGTTATTACACTTGCGAATTTGGCCAGTTGCGATAACCACTATCTGTCGTCTTTTTGAATGATATAACACTTTATGAATTAATTGCCGAATTTTCCCCTAAGAAAAAAGTAATAATCGTGTAACGTTGTTTTATGCAATACAATTTCAGACTAGAACTGAGAAATTCGTGTTTAAAGTGTTTGATTTATCCAAATTCGTCATCTATTCCTATTCCCTTAATATGCTTTTTGGACTCTTTTTACAGAATAAGTTTCTATGAAATTCCCTGAGAAGACGTTCGAAATGGTTAATATAACTTTGGCAAACATATCCAAGACAAATGGTCTCGAGTATTATCAAAAGTTGCTCTGGGCTTTGTTATAGAATTGTTGGTATTGTTTGTATTCAGAGGGCGACTTAAGATCCTAACTGGCTAAAATAGTTGGGGGCTGTGTGGCGCATCACAACCAGGAATGGAATCACACCAGTATCCAAGTTGGAATCCTGTTGCCTCCAGATTACCTCTTTCCGTTCTGTATTCCCGAGGTTAACTCCGTTCCTTCTCTCCTCTCATTTCACTCCTGTTTTAGTTCATCCGAGATGAGTGCCTTTTAAATCAATCTTAAAATTATTATATTATTTCCTTTATATTATAATGACGGTAAATTACTGGTAAAATGTCTCTGAATTATTCTGGATCTCAAGAATATGGTTCTTTACGAAATAAATTATATAAAACAAGACATGAAGACGAATGGGATCGAAAAATCGATGAAGTGAGAGGGAAAGAGTAATATATTACGTTAGGATACATGATCAGCATGTACGTAGGTGACTTGTTACATATTTTTCATGCAAGGTTTTATTTCCGATCCAGGTAATAAGTCTCAGAAATTTATTACATAAGAAAATGGATTGAAACCTATGCTCATTACTTTTAATCTAATTTAATATATTCTATTGCATTTTAGTAAGTGTTAATTTTTCTTTTTAATTTAACGAGGAAATGAATTAATGAAGAGTTGTTTTTAAAAGAAAAATGAAGGTGAAACGTGCACAATGGGTAATACAACACAAAAAAGTAAATTGGCGTCTAATGATTTTTCGAATGCCATCAATTATCCCAACAAGCGGGCAGTAAAGGATCACACGAGCTGATAAATATTCAAAGTGTTTTGATGGCGAGCTAATGAGAAAACAAAAGTAAGAATAAAAGGAACCGAGTCTGAAGGAAACGCTCGACATTGTGATTTGATGGCTCCAGTCACGCCGTGTTTCTGGCCTCATCCTGTTTTTTTCCCCTCATCATCATTTCTTGGGTCCTATTAGGCTATCCTGGGTTCAATCAGCGGAGGCTGCCTCGGAATGTGAAGAACAATTCGATGATATTTCGTTGGCAAAACACCTCTGGATCTGTATCTCAAGAAGAAGGTTCCTTTAAAGATCAAAACATGACATACAGAAGAATGATATCATATAGAGGAAAAATACAAAGAAAAACTGAATTATTCATTCAACATCATTCCTATTTTGTAATATACAATAGTATTTGAAGAAGGCAGTCCTCCTTCGAGGTTAAGGATATAATTACTAAGAAAATCATCTGTCAGATTCGTTCAATTAGTTATATCACATTATTTATTGATGCTGATTGCATCAATGCACGCCATGCTGATTCGGTGAAACAACGGCAACAGTCCCAGACCCCACCAAGTTAGTAAAAGTTCCACCTCATTTAGGATTTTTAAGTGAACTGAAGCCTGCGGTCGTGCCATTGGACTATCCTTTAAAAACATGGAATGTTCTTTCATTCCTTGTTCCATTGAGCATAACAATGTCGTTGTCATTTATTAGCTGTTGTCGTATTTAAGCATGTTTAATTAGCTATTGTGTGGTTCCCGTAATTCCATCCTTAAAAAATTAGAGTAGAATGATACTTTTTAAAAATTAAAATGACAAGAATGGTCACATTAGTTACCGTTTCAGGAGGAAAATGCATTTTTTTTTCATGATCCTAATATTATATTTTTGCTTAAACTAAACTATTATGATTTTTCTTGAATAATATTGGTTGATCTTATACATATATATGAGTAAGAAAATGGTATTGGTGGAGGTTAAAAAAAGTTTCGCTTTGTTAATCTATAATTTTTATAATTTATAAGATTGCTCATTTAATGTCACTTTATGCTGCCATGGCTAATCGGACGATGCTACAGTGGGAGCTCTAAATTTTGCCTATCCAGGTTTAATTAGGATATATATTTTTAACGAGTACCCGACATCGTACAGGCTCGGGACCCCCGTTTAATGTCCCTTCCGAAGGACGGCGTATCTAAGGATTTTTTACTCCCTTTAAAAAAATCTAGAGCCACCTGCCGGGCTATGAACCCGCGATCTTAGGCTTAGTAGTTTGTAACGCTAACCACTAGACCATAGGTCGCCCCTAATTTATAAGATATAAGCTCTATTTTATTTTTCGTGTGTATAACTGTTTCATTATCTTATAGTTTATGCTTCTTTACCAGTTTTATTGTCCCCTTCATTCTCAAGATCATTTTTCAATACTCTCTTCATTATTCTCATTCTCTTTAATTCACATCTATATACAAGATTGGCAACTATTCTCACTATCCACACTCCATTGTTCCAGTCCATACATTTTTAATTCTCAAAAACACTTTGCTATTCAACTCTTATTTAAAACTATTGTATTTATTTAATTAATATATCTATTATTGTTGTCAATGGTAATAATTAGTTTGTTACTCAATAATTTTAATCATTCTCTGTCATTTAACTCTTCTATTCTTCAATTTTAAATATTGCTATTATGTTACGTATATTCTATTTTAATATTTCTGTAAGTCAATTCCTAAAAGGTACTTGTACGTTTAAGGGCCTGCTGGCATCAGCGCGCTCAGGTGTCACTTACCTCAACTATTTGGACCTTGTCAGGTTATGTATCAATTTGAAATAGGCATTGCCTTTCATTATGATACAACAGATTATAGGAAATGAAATAAATGAGGAACATGTAGACAAAATTAAACTATAAATAATAAAACATTTATTACAAGGAGTATTCATTAAATAACAATATCTAAAATATTATGTTCTGAAAAACAATGAAAAATTTATTCCAAACAATGCTCATTAAAAAGAGCAATATCTTCAAAAATTGCATCAATTGCATTAAAATCATCTCCATCTAATTTTATTCCTCACTTGCAGTTTCATATAATGTCCATTAACACAACGCATTTTCTGGGGAATGACATTCCGCTCCTGAAGAAACCTAACAGCTGTTTCTTCATCGTACACCTTGCGAAAAATATTCTTCAAATTCCAACTCATATTTAAAGGAAATAATCAAAAACAGATTCACGTTGAACTTGACATAAACAATAACAAAACAAAGAAAGGTTACTATAACAGTAGGAGATGGTTAGGAAAAGTGACACCAGAGCGCGCTGATGCCAGCAGGCCCTTAAATATACTAGTACCCAATTCCCCTTCTATTATAACTCTTCTATAAATATATTTTAATTTGCTGTAACACTTCTATAATTTATCAGTAAACTCTTCCATACTTCAGATTTAAATAATGCCGATATGTCATGTTATTCTATATTTCCCACAACATTTTTATTATCTCTTTTAATTATGCGCCCATTGCAATATTTTATCAACAATTTTAATATATCATTAAAATTTAATTTTTTGTTCATTAAACCATATCTATTACATTAATTTGTATTACATTCTTTATTACTTATTTGATAATAATCTATAACTATTTCCCTTTGTTACGGATATTTTTTGCAGGGTTCCCAACCTTGGATAAATTATACCATTTATAATTTTAATTTTCCTGTATTTTGTATATCTAGCTCTGAAGATTATCTACAATATGGGTTAGTTATACAATTAGTGCGCCGATAGTGGGAGTGGTGAAGTATCTGTTCTCATGTCCGCGGTGATTTATCCTCAACAGCCCGGACCTGGGAGCAGCCACCTCAGTGCTGGAGCCCGGCCAGCTGCCCCCAGTTCCAGCCGAGCCGGCAAAAACCATTGTGTACACACTCCTCGCTCTGTTATATCCGGACCTCCCTCTCTGCAACACCACTTAACACCCTCTCTGCCATGTCCTAGCTAACGTCCCGTCCGTTCAGAGGCCAACGCCTGCATTTCACGGAAAAAGTGTGATGACTTCCGATATAAATGTCTATATTTGATTAGAAAATGGTTGACCGTATAATCCTAATAATTAATTGAATTGGTCAGAGGATGCAGTCAAAGATAACACTTGGCCTCGGAGATAAAGACAATTTTTATGGTTAATGGATCCTTATGTCGAAGTTGGATTTTAATATTTAAATAACCATATTCTTGACATACCGAACCAGACGTATTTTGCCAGCGAATTAATATTTTATTTTAGTAAATGCCTATAGTAACTAAGCCGAAGATTCGATGCCGTTAACGAATTATCACTATAACTTACATGTATTCAGTAGATCAATTTATACCATTATCCCAGCATTATAATTTGTACATTCATTTCCAATACTCAAATTAGAGAGAAAATGATACTTCTTCGTGGAATATGTACAAATTCTACTCCATTTAATATTTAAATTTTATGAACCTGTACCACTACAGCCCAAGACGGGTCCTTGGGTTCAGTACGTGATAGAGGCTTTTTTGTTTCTCCGACAATTTTGAATAATAATTAATTGACTTTATATATATGAGGAAGAAAATGGTTCCAGTGGAGGTCAAAAAAGTATCAGTAAGAAAACTGCTCATTTTTATAGCTAACGTTTCGACCAATATTGCAAATCTTCTTCAGAGCTATTATTATTATTATTCGGCGCTACGACCCTTGTAGTCGAGTCTTGGTCTGCTCCAGCATCGACCGCCAGTTCTCTCTGTCCAGTGCTGCTACCCTCCAATTGCGGACATCCAATACGGTCCGGGCGTCCGAAGCTATGCAGTCCTCCCACCGAAGTCGTGGTCGGCCTGCTCTTCTTATATCATACCTTCGCTCCTAGAGGACTTTAGCTGGGATTTCATCCTGCCCCATCCTAATCACATGTCCGGCCCATCTCAGTCTTGCTAACTTTATAAACTATACAACGTCCAGGTCTTTATAAAGCAGTATCAGTTCATTGTTGGACCGACGCCTCCACTCTCCATCCACCAAAACTGGACCATATATTCTCCTGAGGACCCTCCTTTCGAATCTCAATAGTGAGAGTTCGTGTGCTTGGGTCAGGGCCCAGTTTTCTGAGGCATATGTGAGAACTGGTGGGATGAGAGTTTTGTATAGTCTTATCTTAGAAGATTTGGACAGGAGACCACCACGTAGATGCTTCTGGAGACCGAAATAGCAGCGATTAGCGGTTATAATCCGCTCCTCGACTTCTGCCCCAATATCATTTTGTTGGTTCACCTGGGATCCAAGGTACACAAATTCCTCAACTCTATCCACATTCTGCCCGTCAACTTGGATATGGTTTTCAAGGTTTATTTGTTGAGGGTTTATGCACATGTACTTAACGAAGATAGCAGTAGATGACGATAAGTCCCATCCTCGCTGCAGCATTTCTCAGTGCGATAAATGCTTCCTTGACTGCTGCTAACGACCTGCCAGCAATATCTATGTCGTCTGCAAATCCAAGGAGTTGCTGAGTGCACCTGTTATTTGGATCCCAGAGTCTCTAATAGCCTTTTCCTGATCAAGGTTGAAGATCAGGCATGCCAATCCATCTCCCTGCTGAACCCCTGTCCCAGTGGAAAAGCCTCTTGAGAGTTCACCACTAATCCGGACGAAGGAAATGTTGCCCTCCATAGTCATTCTTGTTAGGCGCACTAGATTAGGTGGAAGACTCATCTCAAGCATTGCTTTATATACTTCTGCTCTGTTGACCGAGTCATAGGCTTCAAAAAGTCAACAAATATATGGTGTGTCGTCACCTTGTATTCTCTGGTCTTTTCCAGCAGTATCCGGAGTGTGAATATCTGGTCAGTCGTTGACCTACCTCTTCGCAATCCACATTGATATTTCCCCACCTCTCTCTCAGCATATGGAAGCAGCCGGTTGACAATTGACAATATCTTGTAAGCGCAGGGAAGTAACGATATACCCCTGTAATTACTACAAGACAAGGTATCCCCTTTCTTGTGTATTGGGCAATTAACTGTCTTCTTCCATTCCACGGGTAGTCTCTCCTCAGTCCAGACATCGTGAAGTAGGTCCCAATGAAATTGCACCAGATCGTATCCGCCATGCTTCAGCAGCTCCGCTGGGATAATGTCGATACCGGGGGCTTAAATATAGTTATTAAGCTTTATCAGGGCTTCTTGAATCTCTTCTTCATCTGGGGGTTCCAACTGATCTGCTTCCAGTTCTTCGTTCATGGCATGCCATCTGAACCCTCTTCAGCATTACTTTTATTGAGAAGACCTTCAAAGTGATCTGCCCATCGGTCTAATATCCCTTGCTTGTCAGCGATCAGGGATCCGTCCTTCGCTTTGCAGACAGTAGCTCTAGGTTTAAAAGGTCTTCGGCTTTCATTGACCTGTTGGAAGAATTTCCGGCAGTTCATTTCTTTATAGGATTTTTCAATGTGTTCAAGGATCTTATTCTCCAATTGTTTTTTCTTTCTTCTTCGAAGATGAACTTCCTCAAGCCGTAGAAAAGCTTGGTATTCCTCCGTGGATCTTCTTATTCGTCGACCCTGCACCATTCTTTTGTAGGCATCATTCTTCCTGTCATTCATGATCTGGCACTCCTCGTCAAACCACGGGTTGCGTCTTGGTTTTGCTTCAGTACCCAGCACTTCCAATGCAGTTATTGACAGAGCCCGATGACAATGGTTCCACTTTTTATCGACATCTTCGTCAGTGTTAATTCCCCTTAGTTTTTGTCCGAGTTGTGAGGCGCAATATTTGGCGCAATATTCAGTATCGAAGGAGCTGAAGCTGAAGAGCTTGGAAGTGATTGCATGTCGATTTCGGAAAAGCGAGATTTTAGCTCTGATGTTCGCCACAACCATGAAATGGTCTGAGTCAGCATTAGCACCCCTATAGGTTCTAACGCCGAGAAGTGAGGGGCTATGCCTTTTGTTAATGAGCACGTGATCAATTTGTGATGTCGTGATTCGCCCGTAGGGACCTGGTTTTTGCCACGTTTCTAAGTGGATCTTCTTGTGAGGAAAGTATGTGCTTCCGATCAATAGATTTTTGGATGCTGCAAAATTCATCAATCGTTTCCCATTATTATTTGATCTGTCGTGCAGGCTGTAGTGACTAATAGTGGGTTTGTATACTGTCTCCTTTCCTATTTGAGCATTATAGTCCCCCATCATCCGTCATTACATCTCTCTAGCTCTGCGTAGAAAACATCTTTGTCTTCCTCATTAGAGACCTCGGTAGGAGCATGTACACAAATTAGGCTGAAATTTTAAAATTTTCCTCTAAGACGTAGCCTACATAGCCTGGGGGTCCTATAACAAATTCTGTGCCGAAATGGTGGAGGCGATCGCAACTATAATATATGGTGTGCTGCACTTTCTTAAAGCTTCCGTTTCCGGTCCATCTGATTTGTTGGAAGGCAGCAATGTCTAATGAGTAGTCGGTTAGGGTGTTCAGGAGTGTCTGAAGTGCTCCGGGTCTATATATTGATAAAACATTCCAAAGTGTAGTCCATTTTACGGTTCCTGTGTCGTTTTTCAGTGATCATTCCGGCGTTTCTTAGTAGAGCTTTCTTGATTAAGATTGTTTAGGGGAAGCAGGATATCAGCCTGCTATCCCCGAGTCAGGTAGAGTGGCTGCCTCCTTGGAGCTCCCTGACTAGCTCCCCCATCCGGGTGCGGCTACCGAGGTGACCCTAGGGTATGTAGTGCAAATGACCTTAGTCTGTAGTGTTGGGATGAGTGCAGTGTGCTGTAGTTAGTATACTGTGTGTGTGTAAGTGTATTTGTCCCCCAACCTGGAGGGCCAGTAGCTGACTGCAGTCTGACTGGGCGATGGGGTTGCCACTTTCCGACGCCAATCTTCTTCAGGGCTAAACATACGAAATACAGACAAATTAAAATTATACATCGTAAATATAGATGTAAGATGTCTGGAATGATGGAATAATTTTAGGGAGCTTATTGATCGACGGGAAATTTGGGCAATGTGGGGTTTCCAGGAAATGGTTTTGCCGAAAACAATACCGAGATTTTTAACAGAGGAACTGAAAGTAATGGTAATGAAAGTAAGGGTGATTATTTAAGATTAGTTGGGGAAGAGAGTTGATTTAAGGTAGTCGATGGATTTAAGGTATATACTTAAATTAGTATATAGTATAAATATACAAAGTAAAGGATGATAATTGTAGGGTATTATCAAATACAGAAGGCTAGACAAATAAGTAATTAACAATAAAATAGGTAATTAAAATTAAATCACTAGGTAATAAAAAATAAACAAGTAGTTAATAAGTACAACAAGGCGATTAGAGTGGTTTGGACATCTACTGATGATGGAGAGTAATAGAATATCCAAAATGACGATGCACTGATGCCATGAAGGAAGAAGAAGAAGAGGACGACCACGAATTTCACGGATGAACCAAGTCCAGGAAAATGGTCTTAATGAAGAGCATTTGACAAGAAAACCTGGAAAAAATTTTACTCTAAAATTTTGTTGGAGAAAACCTCAACTTAGGAGAAACTCTCAATAAAAAAAAAAAAAGAAATTCATGTTGCCAACATGTCTTATCAACGTTTTTGGTCAAATTTGGAAAAAAAATCATATGTCATTTTTGAAATTTGTTTTTAATTTTTGAAAGAAAAGTACGCCGGCGAATCTCCAGTTAATATTAAAGGAGAATGGCGACTGAGATCAAATGAAAAATTCTAAGACCTGCTCAACGACTACAGTGATAAAATTAAATCATCTTCAGTGGGCAGGTTGTGTCACTACCAAACACCAATATGATAATAATAATAATAATAATAATATAATCATTATAAATTAAATTATATTATTTCAATAAACAAACTGAGACAGGCGGTGATAAGTGAATCTGGAAACAATTTGTTCCAGTTATCGATAGAAAAGTGATCTTAGTTAAGTTCAATACAAACACGTTTCGACATACATCGAAAGTCATAACAGCACAGAAGAGACGTAAAAGTAAGGGTGTAAGTGTTAGTTTTTTTTTTAAAACCAAACGGTTATCTAAAGTGTATTTTTTAGCATCTACTCTGACCCATACGCGGGTTGGCAGTCCAACAGGCCGTCCATCGGAAAGTACGTAAAATGTCGGTCCCTTGCCTGAGTGGTGTGAGCTTTTCGGCATGAACACTATCCCACTTATATCTGGATCGGCACAATTTAGGACTACAGTAGCATCGTCCGATTAGCCATAGAGATATGAAGTGACATTAAATGAATAAACAATCTAGATTTTATTACTCTAGAAACTCTTTGTAATGTTTTTGAATGTCTTTGAACTAATCAAAAACAGTTGTGTAATAATTTACAAGAGAAGTGGCCCATGTAAAAATAAAAAAATGGAAAAAAAAATCATGTCCGTAATACCTTCTGTATTTTATGTTTTAATCGTATCTTTTTCGACCGAACTTCTACTCTCAAATCTTAGGTCCTAAATCTACCCCTTAGAACAGTGAACTAAGTAAATATAAATAAATTCGCCTTAATATTCAAAATAATTTAGAGGCGCTTATGATGAAATGAAATTCCTCACTAAATGAGAAAAAAACTTAACCATAGGATCTTTCTTCATAATGGTTTACTTTAAAGTATATTTGGTTCCCCCCCCTCCCCAAAGAAAAAGAAATGGCGGAGGGATGTTTTTTGTGTGTAAGCTTTTGTGATAGAAATGATGTTTATTCTGTCGGTGGCTAAAAAAGATAAAAGTGGTTCCGAGCTCCTACGATCCTAGCCCGTCTTCCCATCGCTTGCTTTTAGCAGTAAAATAATAAACAAACAGTCAATTCGAGTTAAGGTGTGAAGATAGGACTATTGGCTTGACTTATTTGTAGCTATATGCATCGTCAGCATATCCAACTTTCATCCATAGTTTGCTATTGAAAAATTTGCTATTTTGGGATTGTCTTGCATTTTAACATACAATTATCTATTCTATTTTTCTTTTTTTAATACCCAAAATAGGTACCTTACTTTGCAAAAATAATAAAAAATAAAACTATTAAAAATAGAGAGTTAGCTGTCTTCTACAATCCATATTCAACTCGTCATTCTTAGTTAGACAAATTTAAAGAAATTTGGCTTTACTGATTAAGTAATTGATAAATAATAACTTAAAAATTAATTACAATTATACACAGAATAGAATAGAATTAATTAAGTACAATTATACACAATAGAATAGAATAGAAAAGTAACTTTATTCTGGGACTAAGTCCCTTTTGAATAACAAATATGAACAGAAAAAAGAAACATAATATATATCATAAGCATAATATACAGGGTGACCTACAAATTAGTGGCGGAACCGTTAAGGGGTGTTAGTTTGGGGCAATTCCAGTCGATATTACTATGGAACCTACTGTCCTAAAGTTAACCCATTCCACGATATGGTACAATTTTTTCCAGGTTTTCTTGTCAAATGCATCCTCTTCATTAAGACCATATTCCTGGACTTGGTTCATCCGTGAAATTCGTGGTAGTCCTCTTCTTGTTCTTCCTTCAGGGCATCTGTACATCGTCATTTTGGGTATTCTATTACTCTCCATCATCAGTAGATGTCCAAACCACTCTAATCGCCTTGTATTTTTTTCGAGAATGGTATTGTTAGAACCCATTATCTCTCGGACTACTGAATTGGGTATTTTATTATGCTTAGAAATCCAGGCTGATCATCTCCAGAAATCCATCTCCGCGTCTAAAAGTTTCTCTCTTCTTCCCTTTCCCAATTTGCATGTTGATTTCTTTCCCCACAAGGTTGAACGCAAGGCAGAGCTGTAATTAGTAATTGAAATATAACCGATATACATAATATAATATTTGGCGCGGGTTTTTATTTCTCTCCCGGATAATCGCCCAAAGTGTACATAGGCGGTATTGTTGTGACAGCGGCGATATGTAGCCCCATCTTTCTACATTTCCTTGAGCATTCATTTGTAGAACCTTGAATGAATATTTATTTATTGTTTTTAAACTTCGAATATATGTCTTTTATTAGAAGATTTGGTGATTAGTAAAGATGGTCAATGATACATTTGTTTATTTTTCAAGGATTTAGTTCCCAAAAATGTATAATTATGTGTGTATATATGTAACTTTTTTATCATTAGGGATAAATCTATCATTCGTAATAAGGTAAATTGATGAGATATAAATAAAGATGTGATTTAAAGAGAAAAAAAACTGATTCCTAATAAAGATAAAATTCGGAATATGAAAATCTACCATACAACTCAGTAATTTTAATGTTTTATTAAATATAATATACGCCATCTTTAAACAGCAATCATATATTTTTATATGAATTTTTAACGAAATGATTTTTTTTCTTATGTATATTTCATTTTTCTAAAGATGACGCATTAAAATGTCCAAATTCCATGGTTTATTGTAATTATCACTGTAAATTTATACTTTTTCGTCAGATCTGTCTTATATAATTGTTTAGAGAATTAATCGTCAGGAAAAAACAATAAGTAAACCAGCCCGATCCCGGTTGGTGTCGAGTTACTGAAAACCGCAGACGGGCACGTCAAGACTTAACGATAGCAGATCAGATTCAGGTAAATGAAGAAACTGGATCGAATTTATGTTACGCCCTTCCCCTGAAACCTTAATATGAAAATTGCAAAACCTCAGATCTTATCTTCATTTTGTTTTATGTGCATAATGAAGATAATTGTCGATACGAGTCAGAGATAAAATTAAAAATTATTATTAACATAAATTAAGAGTATACTTGATCATAACTGATATTTGGAAGTTGATTTAATTAATCGTCGGCAGTAATTTGAATCCGTGTAGCTTTTCAAATTCCGAAAAAAAAAATGTAAAGACGTTAATAAATTAATTTTTTGTTAAGGTAATATTACCATTTAATTTAAATTAAATTCAACAAGTACATTCGTCTTTCTCATGTTGAATTTTTACATTAGTTAAAGGAATAGAGCAATTAATGTGCCCTCAATGAATAAAATAACCAGTTTGAAATAATTCTAAATCAAACCATTTTGACTAATTGCATTTAAATTCTTGCTTCGAAAGTGTTAGGTTTTCTTTTTAGTCAGTTCCACAAAATCGACATTATATTTGAACTTCTTTGTATAATGGGACTAAGCACATCGTTGAACGACCGTCATTTGGTCATTCAATAATTTAAAGATGAGCAATCTCTGAATCAAATAGCCGAAATTATTTTGATAAAGTCGTTTATCTGTCCAGCATAAAGTTAAGAAATTCAAAAAGGAATCCGCATTGCCAAAAAAATTTAAAAGAGCAAGAAAAATTTTAAGTGCGTTTCAGTGCACCCAACAAAGTATTGAACAAAATGAAATTAACAACTAAATAAAAAGTTAATAGATTAATAGTACTCAAAAGTTAATAGGAAGTAAGCTGTATCATGTTTACAGTGATGCGAAATAATGTTTCCCTTTTTTTTTTTTTAAATAGTCAAATTTCAATATTTTTAATATTATTGTCTGTACATATTAAACTGATATAAATAATTTTTTTGAAAAGCTTCTATTTTTTTCACCCCGAAACTGTTTAAATTTTATTTTTTCTTCCTCTTCTTTCTATACAGTGTATCAATTTCATCCTAGGCAAGTTTATTTAAAATACGAAGATTTGATGCCTTGACGTGACGGAGTACTTGGCGTTTGTCAAGAATTAACGTTAACTTCCGAAAGTATTAATAATTATTAGTGTTTGTATTACCTCATTCTTTCATATCAAAAAATTTAAAGGAATTGATCTTTTCTTCTTAGAATAAATCAAACATGATTTTTATTTCCGGTTCTCTTATTCAGGTTTCTTTAAGTTAAATTGGAAAAAAAATGTAGCAGTATACTTAATAAAATATATTCCCTGGCAGACCTGCCCCGCGATATCCCCGAGTGCTCTGAATTTTGAGAAAACGCAAATACAGACCTAGCGAAGGAAATGGCATTACATTTGTAACTTATTCATCCAGGCCGGAACTTCATTTCACGCCTTGACTCCGCCTGATGAAAATTCAAGATCTCTCCAGAACTCATCGATTTGTCTCATTTTCCGTACCACTTTCTAAGAATCTGATTCGCTTCTGAAAATTTGACTGGTACAGTCAATGTCACTGTTTTAGGGAATTGTACCTTCGTTATAAAGGTTAAGTTATCTGATACACAGAACTGATTCATCTTTGGTAATTCCTCGAAAAACAAATCTAGCTTCTTCTAATTCTTGAAGCATATTCTGAAATTCGCCACCACGCTCAGTCGTATTATTTTACCAATAATAATTCGGACATAATTGTTAATATAGCTAGATTAATATGAAATAATAACAGAAGCAAATTTATAATTATATTCTCTATTTATGTAATTATAATTATATAAATACTTAATATATATTTTTCTAAACAAAATTGATTTAGAAAACAATTCAAGCACTAACGATGTGGGATCCATCATTATAAGATGGACCGTAATTATCGTATCCTTAGTAATTGATATAATTACTTCATTAAGCTACTATAGTGAATTTATTTATTTACTTATTTTCCTATCTTTTACCATGTCTAATAATTATTGTTTACTTTCATCAATTGCTTTTTTTTTTGTCTCATTGCACTATCGGTTTATTATATGTGATAAAATAATTAATACCTGTATTATATTAAAATAAATGTCAGAATTAATGTGAAAAAGATATTTCTTCAATGAAAAAATGTATTAAAAAAAATTCATTTACTTAAAAAAAAATACGTTATTGTTAAATTAATATTACTGCTAATATTTATAAAAAGTAATAAGGCATACTATGAAAAATAAATAATGGAAAAATACTGGACTTAAGTACAATAATACATACCACTCTTTCAAAAGAGCGTCATAAATCAATAAACTTAATTTCTCAATAGAGATATTTGAACGTTTCATGTGAATTAGAAAACAAAAATTTGGATATTGATAAAGCAAATTATTCGTATTGTAATGATGGTATTCGAAGTTCTTTAAATACCCGCTGAAACATCTTTAAAAGCTTAAAACTTTTTTCTTTTTAACTTACATCGTTATTCCCGTAATACTTCAAGTTCCAATATGATACAACTGTGGTGATCTGTCTGATTTATTATATATATTATTATTATTCCTTCTAAGAATTATTAGAGAGTTAAACATTGACCTGCGATGTTGTTAAGATTAGATCTACTTATGTGTACGAAATAACGGCATATAATTGGACGATGTCAAGGAGAGGGGGAGGGTAGAGAGTTTTGGATTAGACATACAGAGCTTTAAGCTTGGTCACTTTTGTTTCGGACTTCAGATAGTGTAGACCTCTCTCTCTCTCTCTCTCTCTCACTCTCTCTCTCTCTCTCTCTCTCTCTCTCTCTCTCTCTCTCTCTCTCTCTCTCTCTCTCTACTTTATTCAGGCTTGTATAAGAAATCATATATTATTGTACTTTGATTTATGAAACTATTGTTTGCATGTGTATATATGTATATTATTTGTGAAAATATATTTTACATTGGGTCCCTTATTTTTGTACTGGCTTGTTTCTCCTACTGTCGGTCCACGAGCCTATTTTGAGCCCATTTTATATAACCAGGGAGAAGGGCCAATACACAACTAAAAAAAATAGTTTGTTAAAAAAAACTAAAAACATGTTGGAAATGGAGTATCATATATGTCGTTCCTGAATTGATACCCTTCAGCCAATACAATTGCTACTGATGGCTTAGCTCAAAAATGCTAAATTTTGAGTTATGTCGTTCTTTTGAAGGAGCGATATGTAATGATTTTATGTTGTGAATATTTAATTGTATGTACATATTACACACTTGAGCGCGAAAAATAAAAAAGTGTGTTGTACAATTAAAGAAGTCTGATATATATTATATTAATAAAACAATTTAATAATAATAATAATAAAATCTTTATTTATTCTAGGGCAAGTCCCATTAGAATAGCAATACAGGGTATTATTATGTCTTAGAGTATAAAGTGGTTACATTTAATTAATTAATACAATTAAATTAACAAATGAGAAAGAATTAATGGAAAAAAATGAGGATTATCTGCAGTGATAACATTTAAAGAATAAAAAAAAAACAGAGTACAAGAAATAAAAATAACATAAAATAAAATAACTATAATTATAGAGAGAGAAACAATAGATAATAGCATATGTATGCAAATTACAATCTCAAGTAGAAAAAAACAAAGCGAATAATGAAACAAAAATACAAACAATATTAACTAAGAGAATTTGTTTTAAAAATATCTAATTGGGTAAGTGAAGCGTCACTGATATAATTAAAACGCACTTATCTGTAAATAAAAACGCATCATTCATTATATTTATTTATATCATATTACAGTTAGAAACCAAAAATCATGGTGCATTTCCTTGTTGTTATTAATAGTTTTTTTATTTCTATAAATCAACAAATTATATCATATTTTACTTTATTATCATTAATAGAATATTATGGACTTTTACGAAGCATGTCAATTTTCAGCAAAAATACCATTTTCATTAAAAATACCATTTTCATTAAAAATAAACTTTTATGTTACTGGCAAAAAAAAAATTAATATGAAAATTCACATTTCATTCAATTCATTCAGTAATTAAAAAACTAAGAAAATTAAAAATGTTATTAATTACAAGAAGTAGGAAAAGATAAAAGCTAACCGATGTTAATAAGCTGAAGATGTTCCTTTTCTAGCCAGCGAGAGCGTCTCCGGCCCCTAAATTGCTGTAAGCCTCTTTCTCTTAAGCCCTAAATCCGTCACTTGCTGCTTGACATGAAGGTGCTTGACATAGTAGTGTTGCTATTGGATTTTCAAAGTTTAAAATGAAGTAACGTGTATGATAGTGTAGGGAGGAGATCTTGAAATGTAACAGTATATGTATCAATATCCTCGAGGAATGTGAGATTATTGAATAGAGATTGGATGTGAGGAATGTGAGACACTTGAGAGGGGCACTCGAAGTGGAGTTACAGACCTCTCCACGATCGAGTTCCTTGTAAATCGCCGCCTTACAAGTGCACTCGAATTCTAAGGGGCTCAACAAGACCTAGTCACATCATGCTATAATCCTATTCTTCATAAAAACAAAATTTTATTATCATGTAAAAGTGTTTATAGCCATCTATACGTCAATTATTTATTTAGGTTTCATTATGTGATCGAATTAAGGTCTGTTAGTTAATAAATTAGTTATAATTTAAAATTATTTTTATAATTAGGGGCATGTGTTCTCTCCTATATATTTTTTTTTTGGAATATCATCTGTGCATATGAGGAAAACGTGTTCCGGGTGGAGATCGTTTTAAATTTATTTTTTTTGGATTTGCATGTATTGAGTTAAGAATGTTTTTTCATTTAACGTCACTATATGCTGCTATGGCTATTTGGAGGATGCTACAAGAGGAGCTATAAATTTTGCCTATCCAGGTTTAATTAGGATAGGGATTTTTTACGAGTAACAGACATCGTACAGACACGGGAGCCTCGTTTAATGTCCCTTCCGAAGGACGGCATAACCAAGGATTTTTCACTCCCTTTAAAAAATACCGGCCACCTGCCGGGCTACGAACCCGCGATCTTGGACTTAGTAGTTTGCCATGCTAATCACTAGACCACAGGTCGACTCTTATTAAGTTAAGAGTGCGTCATATAAATAATAAAAAACCCGTACTACCTACGGGTTAGAAATATAAGAAAAGTTAAGTGTTAAATTAATTTCTTCTTCTTCGCGCATTTGGGTTACGAATTTATAATATGGTTGCTATTCAATAGGGCAGTCCTACAATTCGAATAAACTATCCTATATTCTATGTTATTTACCAGGAGTCTTTCTTCCATCAGCAGTTTATTTTTAATTTATTTAGATATAGATTTAATATTATTCGGTTACAAGCACCTTCATAAATCATTGAGGCTCTAATATATCCTTCTTGAGTTCTAATAAATCAGAATGAGATTTCATTAGATTGTGGAAATTGTATTAAATGTTCTATATTATGTTAAATGTTTTATATAACGTTAAATTTAAATTAACTGTTTTAAAAATGAATATGAACGAACACTTTTTTTACTATGCTTATCTAGTTCACTGGTAAGAGGAATATTTTCTGTAAATATAATTAAAGCAGAATTAAAACTCACTGAAAATCCTCAAAGGGATTGTTATTTTAATTAGTTTTATGTTTGTAATTAATCCTGTAAATTTTAAACGTGTTATTTATGTGTTTTTGTAATAAAAATCCCATTGAATGTAATATTTAATTAATTTCTTGTCTCCCCAAAAAAATACCTTTTTTACACTCACCTGGATTGGCTCCTAAATGCTGCGAACATAATTCATATATCATGGAGTTATAATAAAATTATAAAAATTAATTTTGAAGGTTTTATACAAAATGTGACCTAGAACAAGAAACAACGATCAGTAAGTGAAATCTTGAAAAGGTTTCAAACTAAAATTCATTTTGAATAAGAGAAAAGTAAATGTTATTTGACATATTTTGACAATAGTCTATTAAACAGCACATTCGATAACAACAATGTGTTGAATCTAAAGTCTCATTTGGCGTCAAATTAAGTTTTGTAGTTTAACAACTTGAATTTGAACTTGGTGAATTGTCGTATGCCAAATTCCATGACATTGTCCAAAATGACTAGCAAAATTATAATTCCACAGTTAAAAATTATTATAATAACAGTTATTTTTTCTGTCCCAAGCTGCTTCCGAATCACCAAAGAATACAAAAACCATTGGAACCAAGTTTAACGAGTTGAAAGTTTTTAGTTCAACAGAAGCAAAATCATTATCCTTCGGTATGTTCCGTGTTATTGAATAAATTTGGTCCTATATACCTTATAGGTTATTAAAATATTTTCTTATTAATTTAAACATTATATTTAAAACATATTATATAAAACATATTTATAATTATATAAAACATATTTAAAACATAATATTCTCAAAAATAGCTGATTAACACTGTTGTAAAATTCATCATTTCTTGTGTTTTCCCTGTTGTTTTTACATGAAAACCTACGAATATACCTATTACCAAACGAATTATATGAATTCGTTTGGTAATCCAAAAGAACAAGTTGATAACTTCTACTTTAATTCTTGATTATTCTTTATAATATTTTTATTAAATTTGTAATGATAGTCTTTATAACCTTGAGTATCATCCTTTATTTAGAGGGTATTTGAGGAAGGGGCAGTCAGTATACTTAAAATTACAAAATCTACATACACAATAAATTGTTTTATAAGTATTATTCTCATCTTCTATATTATAAATTTCGAACATATCTTCTATGGTACGATATATGTTCATAGTATTATCTTATTAACATTTAAGATATTTAAATAATTACATATCTTCAATGCTCAATAATAATAAAGTCTTTATTTATTCTGGGACAATTCCCTTAGATTATAAGAAGATATAAATATATTTTGGTGAAAATAAGCCTTGATAAACAATATATTATATAGTACGTCCTTTTGTGAGAAATATAATTCCTAGGACGAAATTCATTTTGCTTTACCTGAGGATCGTAGCAATCTCAAAGGGAACCGAATCGGAGCGCTATGGTCGGGCGGGCATAGCTCATTAAAATAAATAGGGTCCTGTCCGCCCCATCTTCCAACTCTCTCATAACTTTTTTATCCATAATAGAAGATGCAGAAGTATAAGTTAGGGATATATCAATAACAATACTAACTTGGTATTAATTCGGGAAATTTTATTTTAATTACTGTGGAAACCCAACATTTTGTTGTTGTTTATGCATGAAACACCACTTTATGCTCATTGTACGATGCTACAGTGAGAGTCCTAAGTTTTGCCTATTTAGGTATAATTAGGATAGGGAACTTTAACTAGTTCCTGACATGGCATAAGGAAATATAAGAAATTTTTATTATCTTTCAAAAAATCCTAGGGCCAACTGCTGGGCTACGAACCATCGACCTTGGACATAGTAGTTTGTAATGCTAAGTACTACACCATAGGTGACCCAACGATTTACCTTTGTATTAATTAAATTTAATTTGAGGATTTCGTCAAATCACCTCCTTCAAATAAAAGATGAAGACATTGATCCTTCCAAACGGCTTGAGGTCAAAAGAATGCAGCACAATAAGCAGGCTATATAAGAACACAGATACAAAGCTGACATATCTCAACTTAATTTTACGGCTGTAGCAACCAATCTTGTGATAATACAAAACTTCCAGTGCAGAGTCTATTTTAATTATTTAAAGAATGAATTTGAATATTGAAGCTTGTCTAACGTTCAAAGAAAATAATAAACACAGGATACACTGACGTATTTAAAACACATAAATTTAAGTTAAGTTAAATTTAATAAGAGCAATCGTCGCTAAAGGCCCAAGCAATCGAAGCGATGTTAATCCAAATGAAATAAAAATAAATATTCGTATGTATTAAAAAATAAAACCTGTACCACTACAACCCGTGAACGGGTCTAGGGTTCAGAACATGGTAGAGACTGAACTGTTTCATGGACAACGGTTTTGCAAGGAGATGACTTGTCCTAGGTCATCTCCTTGCAGGACCGTTGTCCATGAAACAGTACAGTCTCTACCATGTTCTGAACCCCAGACCCGTTCTAGGTCATCTCGACCGCCTGATTTTTCCCCTTATTTTGGGTACCCTATTTTTATAATATTATATAGTGGGTGGGTGAGCCCCAGGAGTGTCGTAGATCCCATATGATCCATCTCCGGCTGCAAACAGACTAAATAAAAGTACTGCCTTGCAGCGCGATTTGAACCTGGATTTCCGGCATGGCAACTCAGTGCTCTACCAATGAGCCACTCCGCTTCCATTCGTATGTATTAAGAAAATAAAAATACACTGGTACATGTCCGTTTTGATCGAAACTATATTGATTTGTTGATTCATCACATTATTACCATGTAGAGAGGTAACAACTGCAGGAATTACAGTCAAGTATGTGGAACCAATGTACTCGTATTAAATTAATAGTATAGCAACAACAGCTGATTAATTTTTTGTATTTATATATTATTGCAATGTTATCCTAAATTTGGTTGGAAAAAATTTCAACTTAGGGGAAACTCTCTAAATTAAACTAAATTAAGATATTATTGTAACGGTCATAACTGATGATTTAACAGCTGTTAGAGAGGCTTAAAAATACTGTAACTACAAATGACTGTTCTTTTGTTCTGTTTTCTTTTGTGCATGTTACAAATGATGGTCAACTAATAGGCCCATGAGACATGCGGAAGTATATTTTTAAATATGCATAAATAAATGGATAAATATGCAAAATTTGTTGTGTTATTGTTTAATTCCATTTTCTGTTACTTTGTTTATTTTTATTTATATATCATTGCATGTTTTAATTTAGATTGTTAGTGCGCTTTGGTAATTTATTTAAATCTACCTAGTTTTGATGCATGCCAATATCAACAATAAATTCAAATATTATCATTTAATTAAATGATATGAAGTTGTTTTTGTTTATAAATATCCTTCATATATATACCACGAGATTACAAGTGCTTAACAATTATATTTTAACGAATTTTAGAAGTGAAAAACAAGCTGTATCCGAAAATTAAGAAGGTAATATTTAAACTATCTCATGAATTTATGCAATGGTCCAGTTTATTCTTATATTGCCCTTGCTTTCAAGCAGTTGTACCGCAATTAAACTACAAATGGCATAAAAAAAAGTGAAAATTTCAATTTATCATTTATAATATATATAATAAATATGAATGGCTTATTTATTTTTTATTAATAAATAAGTTTCGAAATTGATCATATATCGTAATGTAGATTGTCTTTGTCTATATTTTCTCTGCAATGGACCGTTATCCATTATCCTTTAATGCGCATACCTTGTAAAACACCCCAACATACGCTTCACACGCTTCCTAGAGCATTGACAAACATAATCTCCAATGACGTGGTAACCGTAGGGTTCTTAAGTTTTATATATCATATGAAACCTCACCGCCCTATGAAACTAAATATATTCTAATGAAATCTTAATGCTCCCCCGCGCATTTTAATTAAAACAAAACATGTAAACGTTTACTTTCTTGTTTCACTGCTAAGTGGAAACCTCTCCCGCATTAAACACTCTGTCTGTTTTGAAACTTTTTAATTTGAACGTCATTTTAATTTCATAATGTTTGTGTTTTATTAATTTATATATCTCATTTTTTCAGGTACGTTACGGCAGGAGTATAAACTGTACGAAAATAACTACCTCAAAACAGGTATTACACATATGATATTAGTCTAAACATTTCAAACCCAAATTTTTAAAATTTGAGGTTGCAGATTCGAATCGCTAAGCAAGTTTCATTTTGTTACACTACTTTCCTTCTTCCATGTAAAATATATTACGAAAATACAAAATTAAATTACTCAAAATATTCTGTAAAACACTACAGAACAAACAACAGACCCGATGAAAAAAATGATATATAATCTTAATTAAACATAAAGATTGGGAGAATATTAAAACTTGGTAGGAAAAAAAAGGATATTCCATCTTCTTTACCCCCAGATTAAAAAATTGTCTTGTGATTGTCTAATTATACACTTTCTTTTGATATTTTTTCAATTTCTAATATCACAAACAAATGTTTATTTTCCTTTCCGTAAAGACATGACATAAATGATTTAATTGACAAAACTATCTTAAAACGTTAATGATGAAATTAATTTAAATCATCGGAAACATTTATGTTATATGGTGTTATAAATATAATATATAAAAATAAATATAAAAGTACTTTACTTCGGTTCTCGAGATTCAGTCAATATCTATTAAACTATATTTTAGAGTCATTTTGAGATTTTATTTTTCTCGTATTCATGCTTTAACAACATTAAAAAACAGGCTGTTGAAATTACGAGTATATTAAGAAATCACATATATAATCTCGACTGAATCTCAAGAACCAAAGAGAAATAATACTTGTTCTATTATATTGTATTTATATTTGTTTATATGCAATGTGCATATTCACAGGAGCTTATGTTGATGAGTAGTTATTCTTTGAATTACTATAGGCTTGTTCTAAAACGACGATTACTTGAAAACAAGAAACCCAAACCAGAAGTTTGAAATAAATTTCAGTCTGATGGTTACAGTTATGAATTAGATTTATTGAATATATACACGAGAAACAAAATTTGTGAGGTTAAAACATCATTGAACATGGACTTTCGAATTCGCGTAACTAGGCAAGTAATCTTTATTTAATGTACAAGGCAGTTGGCGAAGCACTCTTGTGTTAACTTTAAATAAGGGAATGTCTTTCGTGCCCAACTTACTTAATCGGATTTAAAAGTTACCTAAATTACCTGATCTTAATCTGCGAAAACGGTGGATAGCTATTAACGGAGAATCCGCAAAACAATTATAGCTCGTTTAGTATCTTATGTTTATTTACCGCTAACTTCATACTGAAAAACTAGACAACAATTACTAGTTTTAATTTTAGTTTCTATGTATATACCGTATCTATACCGGATCTCTCTCGTTTTCTCGTATTGGCCGACTAAGTACCTCATCATTTCAACAGTCCCACACAGGGGTATTGGAATCCAATAGTCGATCAAAATACGAAAATTTTTTTTTGTTGACAATTTGACAGATTGACATCTACTTATGTTGAGCCAAATGTGTATCAAACGTTAGGTCTTAACGTTTTCTGGGTAAACGGCAATACCTGCCGAGTTAATAGTCGTGTAATGAAGGTATTTCAAGTCGCACGTGCGGTTACCAAGTGAATGCATGAAATATCACAAACACAGTTTTATATGTGTTATCAAGTCAATAGTGGTGATTTTTATAATTGATATTATACAACCAGATATGTAGTATCATAGTACACCACCGTAAATCGAGTAATGCCTTTCAATGTTATTTCTGAAATTATTTGTTGACTGATTAATTTTGTACACATTTTTTATCATTTTTACTCTTTTACTTAGTTAACATTTTACTTATTTAACGGTTATAGGATTTCTCCTCTGGATTAGAGATCGTAACCTTATAAGCTGTTTATAAGATGGCTAAAGACTGTATAGGAAAGGATTTTGCACAAAAACTGGAATTAGTCGAGGAAAATATTATAACACAACCTACATTCTCAGAGGAACAAACGCAACGGTGGAATGGAAAAAAAACTTCGAACATTCTAGTTATTTACTGTGGAGGTAGTTTTTCGGGCGATTTTAAGCGATTTGCGCAATTGATTTTTTTAGTTTTATCCCCCAATTTTCACCGAAAAATCCCAATCGTTTGAAATGATCCCAGGTTTTATTTGTCTAAAATATCTTATTATGGGTTAGTTGTTTTCCAGTAGGTGCACGATTAATTCAAGGCATTACCTCAAACAGTGGATTGCTTTAAAAATATGAGAGTTTTTAGGAAAATTGATATTTCAATTCAGATTTTTTCATTTGATTTGAATTCACAATTAATTTACCTATGGGTTTTGTTGAGAAGAAGTATAAAGTATAATTTAAGATCAGAATAAAGGACAAATTTAGTTATTAGAGAGTTGGTCCAATGTCCAACAAATGCGTTGACTCGTTCCACTGTGCGTTGCCTTGACTATAAAATGTTGCTCCAATGGGGTCCATGTACCCAATTTGAGGACAACAACACAGAATAAGAAATAACATCAGATGAAGAATGATGGGATGATTCCTCAAGTTAAATTATTTTTTTAAATTATTGTACTGTGAACTGTCATGTCATTATTATTTATATTGAATGACAATTGTTGACCTTGATAATATATGTGGAAGAAAGTGGTCCGGGTAGAGGTCACAATGAATTTCTCGTAGAATTGGAGAAAAACTTTATTGATTAGCCAACGTTTCGACCTACTTTGTAGGTCTTCTTCAGGGCTATGTGCATAATACAGACAATTAAGAGTAAAATTGGTACAAATATATTAAAACATAGTAAATATAAATAAACAAAAGTAAGGTGAATACAGGCCAATAAAAAGGATAAAGATGCATAGCAAGGTAAATATGAAGGTTAAAATGTATGAGTGTGTACTATAAACAACGAAGTGCCAAAAAGGTAGTAAACTACATAATGAAGAATAAAATAAAAATAATGCAGAAAGTATTGAAAAGTAAAAAATAAGGTAATAGAGATAAAAAATAAAAACTGAATATAAAATAGGAATGTAAAAATGATAAAAATGATATGGGTAAATGTAGAAAATGATAAGAATTACGAAATAAAAATTGTAGGTAGTAAAAAAGTAAGAAATAAAAATTGTATAATTATAAAAATCTAGAAACCAAATTATATAAAATAAAATAAAAATAAAAAATATTTTAGAAAATACAGTATTAATATTGATAGGTGAAAAGAGACTTTATATAAGTGTAAAGAATATTAATTGCATAAAAGAAAATACAGGATGTTTTGAATAAAGTAAGTAATAATAATGTGATAGTTAAATTAGGCTATAATGGATTAAAATACATATAAAAAGGCAAGGATATGTGGAGGAGTAAAGATAAAAGTAGTGAGTGAAGTTGAACCCGGATGAATGTCATAAAATGATATTTAGGGTGGGAAATAAGTTAATAAATAAATAAACGCCTTACAGCAATAGTGAGCATGGAAGTAATGAGAATAATGGTATTATGTGTATTGTAATGTTTTAGGTTATGAGGGAAAGAAAATAAAATGGAAGAGGGAGGGGGGAGGATGAGTAAATAGTGAAAAGGTAAGTTACCTGTCTGGGGGGGGAGAGAAATTCATTGTGACCTTTACCCGGACCACTTTCTTCCACATTATAATTTACCTATTTTAAATCTTTAAATTTTTAAAGTAATATAAAAAGGGTGTGTTTAATGTTTTTCTTAGTTTCTTTTATTCCTTTTTTATAGTTCTAATTATCTTTATTATACAAAAGTATAGAAAAGGCATCAAAACTTACATAAAAATAACTTTGATCGACTTTTATTATCATTTGATAATATAATATCAGGGTATTTACCCCTGAGTTCGTCCTCTCTGATCTCATGATGTTTGCCCTCTGCTTCTTCATCAATTTCCGATGTTTCTCCTTTCTTTCTTCTGCCTATTTCTTTCCCATCATCAGCTTTGGATTTTTCTTAAATACTTGATGGTTATTTAGTTTTATCCTGACGACGTCTTCGGTAAATAGTTTTCTTTCTCTTCGAGCCTTGCTTATTTGGCCTTGTTTCCTTTAAAATAGGTAAAATTTACCAGATCCTTTAACCGTATGAGTTTCATTTTTAGCAAATAACCAAAAATACAATTATCCTTTTCCTCATAACTCTTTACAATCCTCAGATATTTTCTGAACATGAATATAAAGGTCACTGTTATACTTCCTCCTGTGGACATCGTGGTCTTTCGTTGGGGAAGAATTTTCCTAAAGATAATTCTTTCTTTGATCTCTAATTTTTCTGCTAGGCCTTTCTTGTTCATAGTGATGCATTCTTAATCTCTGGTCTTATGATTTGTTCTTTATTACTACATTATTTGTATTTGTACTTTTTACTTATTATTTACATTTATTTTTATTCAATTATAATTCCTGGACACATCTTTCCTTCTTTTCTTGGTATAATATGAGTGGAAAAATTAAAATAAAAAAAATCCTCCCGATAGCTTCTGGTCTCCGATAGAAATGAAACTTTTATTTTATAAATTAAAAAAAATAAAAATGAATACCAGTTCTATAAAAACAAGTTTTCTAAATCATTTATTCGGCTCACACAACATTAATTATTTTAACTAGAATAACTTTAAAATAATAAAATTACCCACTTTTAATATCAAATTATTCACGATCCCGTTCCTAGGAGACTATATTTGAGGAACCTTTAATCGTATGTTTCCTCTCGATATGATTATAATATACCCGAACTACAGGACACAGACTGAACGGACTATTATCCTTATTAGGGGCAGTTAATCTCAAAATCAATCAAGCTAATTGAGCAAATAATTTTCGGATGATTAGCTGTCAGATTACGGTCCAATTTAATATAATATATTGTATTACATCATGTTCCATATTACTATCAATATTAGAATTACATAGGACGCTACTCAATTAATTTACCAAACATACAATCAGTCATCGGAATGCTTAAAAGTAATTAATTAGTTCTCCAATTTATTTCTACACATCAAAATGTAACAAGGCGTTCAAAATGTCAGAAAATACCTCGACAATTAAAAGTGAAATTGTGAAAAAATTGGTATTGAGGTGTTTACTTTAAAATGTTTTTGCCTTTGATCTAGTGAGTGAATTTTCGAAGTCGATTTTTTTCTTATTTTAATTAAAACAAATCAGTTCAAAGTTTTTTCGGCTCTATCAGAAAAAAAATCTCATCGTACCGGGTTTTAATACCATCATATGCTAAATTTTTTTCTCAAATGCATGATGACTCAACAGATTAAATTGATTAAAAAGACACAATTCAACGCTGGTTTATAGATTATAGATTAATAAATAATTTCTTTAAAAATTAAGACTATAAATATTACTTGAACACTGTTATCGGATTTGAGTATTTTATAGGAGCTAGGTTCCAAGAAACAACTCTATTTGAATTTCACACACTTTATTTTTAGTCAGGTACAGATCCAGGTCAGAATTAATTTTTAACAGCCAGTACAGAAAGCAAAAAACACGAAAAGCTCTCCACTATACACAGTGAGTGTCGCAAAACAGAGTAGGACAGCTAGGGACAGGTTACAGATTACCTGGATACACGGTAATATAAATAAATAAAAACTATACATTAATGAACTAAAAAATAAATATCAATTAATGACGGTCAGGTTTATTGAATAAAGTAAAATAAATTCAGTGTTTGAGGCAGTGGAAAATTCATTTCATACAAACCTCATTGGTCACCCAGCTCTTTATAACCTTCACTATATTCCACTCCGCTATTTCACTCAACACACTCCATTTACGTACATATTACATCATACATACTATCGTATTGGCAGATTTAAATTAAAACGTCGAGAGGCCATCTTCTTTTCACTTGGAAGGATTTTCGGGAATTTAAGAAAAAGATAAATTTGAAACTAGTGGGTTTGAGTGGAACTAAAGTTCGCCATGAAAGGATTGATATCGAGATCAGGCCAAATCAGTAAGACATTGTAAATTAAGATAAATTCTGGAAAATAATGTTCGTATAAAAAAATGAGGAAGAATCAAGAAGAACTTAAGTAAAAGTAAAGTAAAGCAAAGTTTATGAAGAAATAAATTTGTTAATGCTAGGATTGGACACGAGAGGAACGATTGCTTAGTGGAGCTCCCACAGCTCTTCTCCGGAAGTCCTAATAAGTCTTATTATAGTCATGTATATCAGTTTTTGTAATTGATCGGAAGCACAAAGCATTTGTCTAGTTAGTGTTGAAGTAGCCAGTATAATTTAAATAAAAACTTCAAACGAGTAGAAATAATTAATATTATCTATTGCATTCAGGTTATCAAACAAATTGTTTGAATATCAGGTGTCCGGTTGTGTATAAAGGCAATGTAATTACTAACAGCTTAATTTAAATACAAGAACAGGGCATTTACAATGGTTTATTAAATACATAATTGTATTCATCAGTTGTATCATCACAGTTGTTTTAAAAAAATAAAAAGTCGATTCCTTGAACGTGTTTTAACACCTTAACGATAGCGTATACGTAAAGTGTGCTTTCTTTAACTGCATTTGTTACTTTACGCTACAGACACAACTGAAAGCTTTACTTGATCGGTTAGAAAGTTAAAATCGATTGATCAAACGGATTTTGAGCGTAAGCGACATTTATTTAACGTTACCTTATTATAATTAGCGTAGCTGTCGACACTACACCTTTCCCTAATGTTCTTAATTCATTAACTAATTAATTTCATAATACTTTTTACTTTATAATTTACCAGATCACCAGTTTGGATTCCGAGCATCACACTCCACCATTCAGCAATGTCATCGTGTGGTGGATGAGGTCTCCTCTGCATTAGAACGTGGATCATATTGTTCGGGCGTCTTTCTTGACGTGGGACAGGCTTTTGACCGAGTGTGGCATACGGGCTTGCTCTACAAACTCCGTAAATTCCTACCCCCTACATACTTTCTCATCCTTCAATCCTATCTCACAAATAGAACTTTCCAAATAAACCATAATAATTTCTATTCATCCCTCTTTTCCCAATCTGCTGGTGTTCCTCAAGGTAGTATCCTTGGCCCAATCCTTTATACAGTTTATACAGCTGACATCCCAACTCATCCTAATGCTATCCTTACCACGTATGCTGATGATACATGTGTATTATCAGTCAACACCAATCCAGTTATTGCATCCCAAAGCCTCCAATCCCATATCACTGATCTTGAAGAATAGTGCCAAAACTGGAGAATTAAAATAAATTCTCAAAAAATCGCATCAAATCACTTTTACCTTACATCGTAAACCAATGACTTCCTGCCCTTCAGTATCCTTTAATAATATCCTACTGGTGCCTGTAGAACAGATCCGATACTTAGGGTTGCACCTCGACAAACGATTAACCTGGAATCCTCATACAAGACTGAAAAGACAAGAAACCGCACGACGTTTCAGGCTACTTCAATACTTACTAGACAAAAGCTCTAAGCTCCCAATTAACTACAAAAGACTCATCTACATGAACATCATACGACCTATTCGGACTTACTAAGCCATCGAATTCCTCTCGTATCCAATCCCTACAATCCAAAATCCTTCGTAAAATCCTCAATGCTCCTTATTTTGTTAAGAATAAAGTCATCCATAACGACCTTAATGTCCCTTTTGTTGCTGATTTGGCCCGAACCCGGTATCTATCCTTTCATAGCAAACTTCATTCCCACTCAAACCCTCTAGTTTCAAACCTAGCTTCCTCTTCAATTCCCGATAATCCTCCGAGGGGTCTGAAAAGAAGATGGCCACGTGACCTTCTTTTTTGAACTTTGATTTGAGTACTACCAGTGGGTAGTTTCTCTACTTGTCATTCTCATGTCTTTTAGTAACACGCATTGTATTTACTTGTTGTATAATTGTAATACAGTTGTAAATATCAATAAATAAATTAAAAAAAAAAAAAACTTTATAATTTAGCCTTAAACTCAAATACACTACACCTGATTTAACATTAGTTGCATTTACTCAGTCAATTAAAACTGCTCCATACCTAATTCGTGTTCTTTAACATAAATTAGACAGTCAATAATCCATTTTAATCACCTCATTTTTCTATAAACACTAAGAGATAGTCGTTTCAGTTTAGATTACAGAAGATAAAATTCGCTTTGCGCCGATTAGTTTTTGCATCTGGAATAGGATTCGTGGAGAGGGGAGAAGCTATATCGACCTTCGACTAAATAAAGTTTTTATATTTGAAAAGGGTGAGATGAAAGCCTCAAATCATCACTCAGATAACAGACATCTGAGATGAAGTGTAAGTATTTCCATCTGAGTGCTACAGCTTTAGCAGAAAATTTTTCGAAACAATAATACTAATTATAAGGTTTTTATTCCTTGTTATTTATTTTTTCCTTTAATATTTGCTTAGTATTTTGTCACGAAATGTCCTTTTTTTTTTTAGTTTTGTATGATTTGAACTATTTAGTCTTTACGCCAAATATTTAACAAACCTCTTTTTCTCTTTATGTTTATTCTAAAGGAATACAGATCCATAATTAATTTCCTTTTATTTTCTAATTATTTATATTTATCACTTAATGCTATCATCGATTGTTGTTCTTGTAAACAACTTTTAATGAAATTTATTTACACTAGATGATGACTCAATTCATAATTCTTACATCATATGTTTTGTTTTTTCCCCCAAAAGTATTATTCCAAAAAAGTACCAATATCAATGCAAGCACTGTGAACATCCTCTTATCTTTAGTTATTTTGGCATTTTTATACCTTCATAGAAGAGGATTGGAATCAACCGTACCCAATTATTTGACACTTCTCTGCTTCTCATTGTGCTGTCATAGCTAAATAAATCATCGCTAATTATAAAAGTTCAAACTACCTACTAAAATAATCTAAATTTTTAGTTAGTTTACTAAATCACAGAGATCTGTTATCAATATTATGAAAACATAATTATTTCAGTTTTTATAGTTCTTGAATATTTTTATTTTAAGGAGAAAAGATATGCCCCCGGCCGGGATTCGAACCCGGATCCTCTGTCTCTCCTTGACAGATAAGAGAATAGATTTGTCGCCTGCCAGCAGGCGACTCCGGTGCCTCAATCGGTCAGAGCGCTGTCACGGAGAGACAGAGGATCCGGGTTCGAATCCCGGCCGCGGGCATATCTTTTCTCTTTAAAATAAAAATATAATTATTTCACATTTGTATACTTAATGAAAGTATTCAACACACTTTTTATTGTTCATATGACACTGAAATAACAATTATTTCATGTAACTGGACTAATATTTCCTTTAGATAGATTCAACATTCAATTATCCATAGTCATTATTCTTTACATTGTCAAAAACAATATATTATAAAATATTCTTTGATTATTTTTGTATTTATTTTTTTACACTTTTATCAATTCAATTTAATTCATGATTTGTTTTACCTATATGCTCGTTTTTGATTCAATAGTGTGCAATATGGTTACATTGTAAGAATATGGGTTGCTGTGAACTTAATACGATCGGAATAATAGTCAATGTTAGAATAGATGTTTAACGTTTGAACATTTCGTACGCTCAATTAAAACTATTTTGCAGAGTTTGACAAGCAATTAATATTTTCTCATTATTAATATATTCACATTAATTATTAAGATTGTCACATTATTTCATATATTTATGTTTTAATATTTTACTTTATTAACTTGTTTAGCATTGAGCAAATTGAATGGTGATGTTTGTAGTTTGGCACTTGGTCTATTCAACACCTCCTTATGTGCCTTAATACTTCTATAAATAAATAAATAATAGTCTAAGGTATATTATAAGAAATATATTTATTTTTAAAGAGAAAAGATAGGCCCTCGGCCGGGATTCGAACCCGGAACCTCTGTCTCTCCGTGACAGAGCCCTACCAAACCTTGGTGGCTCAAATGTTAGGGCACTGTCACGGAGAGACAGAGGTTCCGGGTTCGAATCCCGGCCGAGGGCCTATCTTTTCTCTTTAAAAATAAATATATTTCTTATAATATACCTTAGACTATTATTAAAAGAGAAAAAAAACGAAACCATTCATCTAGTTTATTAAAAAACAGCACTCAAAGCCATATTTTTCCAATTCCCTCCGTCTCCCGATCTCCACTGGCTAATTTACAAACACGGCTTAAAGTTTTGTAAACTCCTTTCAAGAGAAATGGTTCTAAAAAATACCACGTTATATTCAACATTCCCCTAAGACCATTTTTCTTCATTTTTAAATTGTTTGCATGTAAGTTTATTTTTATGAATAACTGCAAACAAATATTGAACAAAACTTTTTACTAAATTCATAGCTGGATCGCTATTACCTGTTCATTAAATTAATTGTCAGAGAGAAGTTAGTTGTGATTCAAATAATATTGTGTTACATTGTACCATATATTATCTTTTATTCTAATAATACATAATTAACGAATAGTATAATTTCATTTAAAAATTAATTTTCTTTTAAAATATTTTTTTTAATTTTATTTCAATGTCCTGAAAAAATAAATAAATACAATTGTTGATAATAGACTATTTATTTATTTATTATGAATCAATGTTATTCGAATTGACTTTAAGCGTAGCATATCGGTAGAATTAGTTGAATGTTGTTTTACTGGAATTAGTTGTTTTGGAAAAGACCATATAATTTAAATTAATAGATAGTCAGATAATATCAAGAAATGTTTCTATAGAATAAGTAAGTTTCTCTCATGTAAATATAATAGTTGAAAATTAAAAAAAAAAGACAGATGAAAAATAATACAGCCCGACAAAAAAAAAGACAAATTTTTAAACTAACATGAATAGTAAATATATTTACCGGGAACAAAGAATGAGATATACAGACTAAGAAAACGGGATCTTGTTTCTTAGGACTGGATCGAGGAATTGAACAGTAGAAGGTTACAAATATATGAGCTGATGGAAGTTGCCCGTTTGGAGTAGCATGGATCCGTGGAAGTATAGTTTACGGATCAAAAAGATGAGCCACTTTGATCCGCAATAAGGATGGGACACATGAGACCTCCTCGAGTATAATTCAAATATAAATCTATAAGTGGAAGAAAATGATCTGGGTGGAGGTCAAAAATTTCTCTCAAGTTGGGAGAAATGTTTTATAAAGAGCCAACGTTTCGACCCTCATTGCAGGTCTTCTTCAGGGCTGTCGAGGAGGGGGGCCTGGTATGGTTTCGTCACTAACTAATCACATACCTTACCACAAACAAAGAATGATATAGAGACGTAAAAAACGCGATATTCTTTCTTACGACTGGATCGAGGAATTGAACAGTAGAAGGTTACAAATATGTGAGTTTATGGAAGTTGACAGTTTGTTATGTGATTAGTTAGTGAGGAAACCATACCGGTTATAAATACTGTTTAGCCGCGGACCTATACTACCCGCCAGATGGAACGAACCGATCCTTGCCTCTAAGATACTAGGCTTTATTAATATACTTTACCGCCAAAACGAAGGAGAGGGGAGAGCGACGCTATGAGTCCGTCGCTCGTTGCCTGACTGGCCTGGATCAACGACCATCGCACACTGCCGCTTATCACTCCGCTTTCAAGCCGCTATTCCTATGAGAACGTCCAGAGGTTTCAATGCTTGTCACTCGCCAGAAGCTATGCTGAGATGATAATTGGGTATACATCACACAAATTGTAAGTCCCATTTCATTATCATAAGGCCTTAAATCGTCAACTAATTCTTCTCCTGATGATCAACGTATTACATGGTACCAACCGGACAATTCAAGTTAATTAATGATATCATACTCATCGCTCCTTCATGCCGTGATCACTGGCGAAGATAATAATAATTCGCACATCTTCGCGCCTTATTGAAATCTTCATTATAACTTTCAAGTTCATTTTGTTGTTATTATATCTTTGGCCATTATGCTAGCATGGAGCATTTCTGTTATTGTTAATTATCGCTCCCATTCATGTTAATCATTTTTTTTTCTTTTTTTGTCTTAAATTACTTTTGTTCATTAGATCGCTAAGTTGCATGTTTAGTCTTAAGTTATTCTTGTAGAAGCTATTATTAATTTTTATCTTTTCTTACATGTATATTTACTAGTATTTAAGAAAAGATATCTCGCATGTTATTCAAATTAATAAATCAAACGCTATGTTAATATCAGAGATTTCTTTGCAAATTCCCGCTATTCTTCAATTTAATTCAGTCTAATACATCAAAGAAACATTGGTGCCGTAAAACCCGGGAATAATAACGATCTCAGATATTAACATAGCTCAAAAAGACATTGCGCAACAATAGGTAGGTTTGTTTGTTTGTAGTGGGGATATCCCGGATCCGCTGTAACTTATGTGAATCACACAGGAAATATAGCGTCTTTTCAGCCTTGTCAAAAGCAAATATTAATGTATGCATGCAGACTCTAATCATTAATTTACAATATTATATTCCAACGTATAATTATTAGTGATAATTAAGCATTTAAATCATATCATCTCTTGTAAATTCATGTATTTTGCATAATCTAATTGTTAATTTGCAATATCATATATTCTAACGCATGACTATTATAGATAATTAAGTATTCAAATAATATTATCTCTTATAAATTATTAATTCTCTTTCAGCTTTCTAGTAAATTGTTTAAAATAAAAATGGCTAATCGTCGCCAAGCTAGAGTTAAAAATGTTTCCCAAACAATATTATTAGGATTGTTTACCCAATTTCGAATTTTCGCCGATGAATGTAAAGAGGCAATGATCGGGAATGAAGAGGCAGTAGTTAAAACGCGAATTGACAAATCAAAGCAATTAATAGACGAAATGAGAAAAACACATAATGCCGTAATCACCGAATCCATTAATGACAAGATACCTGTTCCTTCCGATCTTCTGGATCAATTCATTCGAGCGCAGACCGAGGCTATGGACGTAGAGGTCCAATCACTGGACCGCTCAGTTACCACACGTGTCGCACCCCAGGTACCGGATGTTCGGCTGCCCCCCTTGATTTACCGAAATTTAACGGAGATATCACGCAATTCCAGAATTTTAAAACCACTTATATTCCGCTTATACACCGCAATAAGGACATCGATGACGGACTTAAGCTAACTTATCTTAAGAGTTGCCTTTCAGGCGAAGCCTTAGCCGTCATAAGCCATTTGGATAATCTGGGCTCGAACTATTCTATCGCCTGGGCCGCCCTAATTGCTCGGTATAACAATCAAGCGGCGTTCGCGTCTCGGATACTCCATGAAATGATAAATTTCCAACCCATCGCGCATCCATCGCCAAAGGCCCTGGAATCCGTTCTAAAGTTATTTTCTGAACTGGGTCACCAATTAACCGCGACTAACATCCCTGACCTGGAAGACTACTTTTTATATTTCTTAACCTTCCGGAGTTTAGACCCCGTTACTCAAAGGGAATTTAAGTTACAATATCCTGATGACTTCCCTACGTTTTCTGAGCTGCTCAATTGCATCACGCGACTTCAAATTGCTACCGCATCCGTGTCGGAATTACCGCTATCGGATAATCACCGTCGACGGTCACCTAAGAGGAAAGAGCACCCCCCTATGCATCGACAACCGCAATCTGTCAATCGCTCTGCTCGTGTGTTCAGAGCTGGGCTACGGTGTACATACTGTCAAGAAGTACATAAACTTTATCATTGCCGAGAATTTAAAACCTTATCCGGTCGGGATCGCCTAGGGTTTGTTCGTAAAGAGGGTTTGTGCATCAATTGCCTCGGACAACACCCACCGGATAAATGTCAATCCACCCAGCGTTGTCATTCTTGTCAAGGTTTCCACCACACCTTGCTCCATCGGGGCATCACCGGATCACCATCGCGTCCGGAGCCATCCATTAGCTCCCCCCTGGGTTCCCCTCGGTCAAATTCGCCAAATATTACAACGCTTCCACCACGCCGCTACTCTGCTCAACGTCAAATATACAATAACCAGAGTCACCGATCCTCCCCGGCAGTTCAGACGTTACACGCGTCATCACCACAACCTATGCACGGGTCGCCTGTCCTAGCCACTACACGGGATACGTCCTCTAGCAACTATTTGACAAGCCAAGCATCGCATGAACCCATTTCCTACGACGCACCGTTATGTTACTAGAACCCGCCGCCATCCTTCGTCCGTATCAACAGACCCCACATCGAGATCGCCGCTTGTCCGAAGAAATCACTGTGCGCTCAGCTTCGCCCCCGGACAAATTAAAAATTTCTCAATGAGCCAATTCTTCCGCCGTATCGCCGCCTTCCTCTCGCGCCCGACCTCAATGCTCGCCTATCGTGGTCGAAAAGGATGCTTCCTTGTTACACTGCCGCTATCAATTACCACGCAACCGTGCCGCCGAAAATTCTATACCGCTAACTACCATCTCGCATCGATCGCCATTAACTATGCTAGGGTCCTCGGGGGGCATGACACCTTCACTGTTGCCCACCGCGCAGGTCTCAATATCGCGTTCTGATCACCAAGCTCAATCATTCCGAGCCTTGTTAGATTCTGGAAGCCAGGTGAGCTTCATCACCATCAGGGCCGTGTTTCATCTGGGCCTCCCCGTATCATCATCCCCAGTCGGGGTAAGTGTCCTGGGGGGATCGTCGAACCTATCCTGCCCCGGGTATACCACCGCAACTATTCAGGTTCCGGACTCTGATCCGTTAAGCTTTCAGTTATTCGTGATCGAAAACATAACCCATTCTTTTCGGGCCATGCCTGTGGACTTATCACCCTGGCCGTACATACGGGATCTCCCGCTCGCCGATCCATCGCTATGCCATCCTGGCCCTATAGATCTCCTCTTCGGAGTCGACGCCCTGCCACGAATCCTCCTTGGAATCGAACCATCGCCTAAGGGTGGACCCACGGCCTTGAATACCATATTTGGATGGTGTTTCATGGGGGACTGTCGTCCTCGTCGGACAAAGCGCCATATTACCTGGGCCAAAGAAGTAAAAGATAATGGAGGCAAGACCTTTCGCCCCCCGCTTCGTTCCCGTCGTGCTCAATCTTCCGCAGATCTAACATCCAGTTCCCTTTCACCTATCGCTAATACTGTCGCTCCCGAACGTCACGAATTATCCGTATTTAACGCCCTCAATGTCCAATTAAACCTCGATCTCCAACGCTTTTGGAACCTCGAGGAGGTCACAGCCACTTCACCTCGATTCCCCTCCGAAGAACAACGTTGTGAGGAATTATTTAGAACATCCGTCTCCCGCGATGCCCAGGGTCGGTACATAACTCCGTTACCTCTGAACTCGCTCGACTTGGGGAGTCTCTTTACAGAGCTGTGAAACAGTTTCACCGACTCGAAGCCCGCCTTCATCGGGAGCCCGCGTTACGTGAAGCTTATCTCGCTTTTATGCGAGAATATTTGGAGTTAGAATAGAATAGAATAGAAAATAAACTTTATACTGGGACCAAGTCCCTTTAGAATAACAATAATGAACAAAAAAAAAAAAACATAAAATTCATCTGGCCAGAAGGCTACATAATAACACAAATCATGAAACAATCAAGTGTGACAAAACATTGTAAAAATAGAAATAGATAAGAAAATAAATAAATGAAATACAAAGAACTTGACTGCTTTTTAGTTGTCGAAAATAAATATATTTATATTAACAAAATAATGATTAATAATATTAATACAGTAGTTGATGACGAAATTGCTAACTAAAATAATTGATTAGCATAGTATGCGATAATATATTTAAAAAGTCGGTATCATCTTTGTTGTTGGAAAAATAAACAAAACAAAGGGTAGCGAGATCGAGTTTACAATACTGATATATTCAAGCAGACATTTGACCTGCTTGGAGAGCGACTTTTTGAGATGCCAAGAGATGATGGAAAAGCAGGGATTAAAATGAAGCTAGTGAAGAGGAATGGCGAATGAAAGGAGGGATTGAATTCCACACAGTGGTGGAGCGGGCGAGGAAGGAGCGCTCGAATGCCTTAGTTCTGTGGGAAGGAATGTAGAAATCGGAAAGGCGAGATCTTGTTTTGTGGTGCTGGACAGAGGATTTGAATGGGAGGAGACTATAGATATATGAAGGGTGTTGCGAGTTGATGGATTGGTATAGAAAAACGCTAAGGAAATATTGTCTACGGATGGGAGGGAAGAGCCACTTTAACTCAACATAGTGATGTGACACCCGGGATCGCCTCGGAGTACCAAGGACAAATCTTAAAGCGCAGTTCATTATTCTTTTTAAGCGGCTCTCAAGCATTTTCGAGAGGCCCCTGTATACCACACTACAGTAATCGAAGTGGGGGAAGATGAGGGATGATACGAGCAGCTTCCGAGTAGGTTGTGTAAGGAGATGCCGAGAACGATGGAATAATTTTAGGGAACTAATTATTCGTCGGGATATTTGGGTGACATGTGGTTTCCAGGAAAGGTTTTGGTCAATGGTAATGCCTAGGTTTTTAACGGAGGAGTTGAAACTGATGGGGTGGTCGTTTAGGATTAATGTTGGAAGGGTGGGGATAGTTGCAAGGAGGGAGTTGGAACCTAGAACAATGACCTGGGTTTTCATAGCTTTCAATTCTAGTTTGTTCAGCTTTGCCCCAGTTAGGCCATATGTCTGCCGTTCCTGAGCCTGATGGCGCTTCCGGTATCACATACTACCTCCCTCATCATCCTGTACATCGCCCTTACGATCCGCCCTCTAAAATTAGAGTGGTGTTCAACGCGTCGGCGCAATCCTCAAATGGAAAATCATTAAATGATATTTCTTTTACCGGGCCAAAGTTACAATCAGATATTGTCACTTTAATTACTCGCGCTCGAACGCACCGATACATTTTCACTGCCGATATTCGGCAGATGTATCGTCAGATACTAGTGCCTCCCAAACATCAAGATTTACAAAGAATCGTATGGCGATTCTCACCCGATGAGCCGATCCGCTCTTATCGCCTCCACACGGTCACGTACGGTGTCAGCTCCTCCACGTTCCTTGCTATTCGAACTCTTCAGCAATTAAGTCATGATGAAGAGGCTCGTTTTCCTCACGCCGCCTCCGTTCTTCGCAAGGACACGTACGTAGACGATATAATTACTGGAGCCTCTACGTTGCCAGAAACCGTTCAATTAAGGGACGATCTCATCGCTCTATTGCAATCCGGAGGTTTTGAACTCCTCCGCAAATGGGCTGCGAATCATCCTCAAATTCTATACAATCTAGCAGCCGAGCATTGTCGTGTGGGTACTCATTCATTCGAATTCTCTTCCGAAGATGACTCTACCATTAAGATCCTCGGTCTCGTATGGTCAGCTGACACAGACACCTTTTCTTATCGCGTGTCTTCTGACAAACTTCCTGCTACAAAGCGGCTTATTCTTTCCAAATTAGCTAGCATTTATGACCCTCCTGGATGGTTAGTTCCCGTGACATTCACCGCCAAATTATTAATCCAACATTTATGGGTCGGACACTCTGATATCAGAACGGAATTGGAACTCCTTTCAAGAAGAACTGGAAACAGTATCTCACGTTTCTATCCCTCGCCGTTTTCCTTATTATCAAGAGTCGCGGAGTTGCCAACGCCTAGTTTCCTTTTGTGACGCTTTCGAACTGGGTTACGCCGCCGCTATATATTTGCATTCCACCTCCTCTTCCGGGGAAATCGCCGTCAGCCTCTTAATGGCCAAATCCAGGGTCGCCCCCTTGAAAAGAGTATCACTCCCGCGATTGGAACTATGTGGCGCTCACCTCCTTTCTAAGTTAACCGCCAAAATTACCGAAATGTTTTCCCAGCCATTCGAAAACCTGATAGCCTTTTCAGACTCCACTGTAGCTCTCGCCTGGATCCGCGGCGAACCCCACCGTTGGAAAACTTTCGTAGCAAACCGAGTAACGGAAATTCAAGAAAGCATACCCCCTTCTCAATGGCGCCATATTGACGGCAAGGACAACCCTGCCGACTGCGCTTCTCGCGGGATTTCTCCCAAGGAATTAGCCAATCATGCCTTATGGTGGAAAGGTCCGTCCTGGCTCTCTCAACCGCCACCTTCATGGCCTACCTCGCGCATCGACGTACCTTCTGGTCTCGTTGATTCTGAACGGCGAACCACTCATAAAATTATCTCAAGACCGCTCTTACCACTCTTAATTTAGAGAGCCGCAATTCGTCTCTTTCTCGGAAGCAACGCGTCACTGCGTGGTGTCTCCGCTTTGCACTTAACAGGAACCCCGCGTGCCGCTCTACCGGGTTTCTCTCCGCCGCTGAGCTATCTGCCGCTCTAGACATATTATTTAAAGCCATTCAACAAGTCGCTCTCACAAATGAGTATCAAGCAGCCGATGCCCCTACATCAAAATTGCATCTTTAACGTACTCTGCAATTATTCATCGATCCGCGGGGGGTCCTCCGCGTAGGTGGACGACTCCACCATGGTCCACAACCGTTTTCCGCTAAACATCCGGCCTTGCTTCCTAAAGATCACCACTTTACCAACTTAGTCATTGATCAGGCTCATTGTCAAAATTTGCACGCTGGTCCCTCTGCTACGCATTCCTTTATTCGTCAGCGATTCTGGATATTGGACGGGAGAAACGTAGTTCGGCATCGCCTCGCTAAATGCGACAAATGTTTCCACGTTAAACCTCAACCACTCATCCCCACCATGGGACGCCTGCCCCGTGATCGTATCACACCCACATACCCATTTTCAAAGGTAGGAATTGATTACGCAGGCCCTTTTTCCGTATCTTCTGCTCGCATCCGAGGATGCCGCGTAACCAAGGCATATATCTGTGCATTTGTTTGTTTCACCACTAAAGCCATTCACCTGGAACTTACATCCGAACTATCCGTCGCAGCCTTTCTAGCTGCCTTTGCTCGTTTCCGTGGTAGACGGGGACGCCCTTCAGATGTCTACAGCGATAACGGAACCAACTTTGTAGGAGCTAGCCGTCAAATCAGCGAAGTCGGTCGTTTCTTCCGAGACGTGAATACTCAAGAAACCATTGTTCAACATTCCTCGCGCGAGGGCATTCAATGGCATTTTATTCCTCCCAGGGCTCCCCATTTCGGGGGTCTGTGGGAAGCCGATATTAAATCTACCAAACGTCATCTCCGTACCGTAATGGGTATTCAAGTTTTATCATTCGAGGAATTCTCAACCCTACTTACTCAGATCGAAGCCGTACTCAATAGCAGACCCTTATGTGCCCTTATGTGACCCTCATGATCTCGAAGCCTTATAAGCCTTACGCTATGAGTCCGTCGCTCGCTGCCTGACTGGCCTGGATCTACGACCATCGCACACTGCCGCTTATCACTCCGCTTTCAAGCCGCTATTCCTATGAGAACGTCCAGAGGTCTTAAAGCTTGTCACTCGCCAGAAGCTGTGCTGAGATGATAATTGGTTTTACATCACACAAATTGTAAGTCCCATTTCATTATCATAAGGTCTCAAATCGTCAACTAATTCTTCTCCTGATGATCAACGTATTACATGGTACCAACCGGACAATTCAATTTAATTAATGATATCATACTCATTGCTCCTTCATGCCGTGATCACTGGCGAAGATAATAATAATTCGCACATCTTCGTGCCTTATTGAAATCTTCATTATAACGTTCAAGTCCATTTTGTTGTTATTATATCTTTGGCCATTATGATAGCATGGAGCATTTCTGTTATTGTTAATTATCGCTCCCATTCATGTTAATCATTTTTTTTTTCTTTTTTTGTCTTAAATTACTTTTGTTCATTAGATCGCTAAGTTGCATGTTTAGTCTTAAGTTATTCTTGTAGAAGCTATTATTAATTTTTATCTTTTCTTACATGTATATTTAATAGTATTTAAGAAAAGATATCTCGCATGTTATTCAAATTAATAAATCAAACGCTATGTTAATATCAGAGATTTCTTTGCAAATCCCCGCTATTCTTCAATTTAATTCAGTCTAATACATCAAAGAAACAAATACAATTGTTGGGACAGCGGATAAAGAATTGGGAACATCATTAATTTCCAATTGACAAGGAGAGTCTGTAGAATTTTTGAATCACTCGCTACTCTTGATAAAAGGTTAAGGAAAAGATTAAGGGTAGACCAGAAGTGGTAACTTGAATGTGTTCGGAGAAAGCGGTTGGAATCAGCGGACAGATTTTTCAAGTTTTGTCAAATCAAGAGAGCCAAAATCTTTCGAGAAGTCCAAGATTATTCGTACTGTTAGGGTTTTCTTCATCTATTGCCATTGTTCTGTTTGCCATTGATGATTTTGACAAGTGCGGATTGTGTAAAGAAGTTTGGTCAGAAACCGAGTGAAGAGGATTGATTTAGTAGTTATGATTGTTAAATAATATAAAATATTTGAACAGTCTAAATAGGATGGAGATTGGTGAGTAGGCTTTAGCCGTTTGAAGATGGCACAATTTAAGGAGGGAAGGTAATATTGTTGACTTTAACGGTATCCATCAAACCTTGTAGAGTTGGAAAAAGATTGCACTATAATGGAAATAATGCCTGGAAAGATGTAAAATAGATAAAAAATATTAAAATTCAACATTGGTGCTGAGGAAGATGCTTAATGTTTAAAAAAAAAAATGATTAAATTTGGTATACCTGATAGTTATGTTTGGCAAATTTTGGGTACCCTAAGGGCTGTACTAGTCTAATAAGTTTAAGAGCTTGCGTAGGTTTCCATTTTCCATAAGACCTTCCGAAAAGTTGCAGCCGTGCCTTATCCAAGCGTCTGGATAAGATACGTCTGCTACTGTTGAAATCCGTCCTTTCAACCCGCGGTATCTGTGTTTGTGATGTCAAGAATCATTTGTTTCTACAAGTAGTAATAAAAGCTTTTAACTTTTATAACTTTCTATAAGCCAGTGCTTCTCTTAAACATTTCAGTTAGGACTTCCTGAAAATAACACAGGCAATTTTATATCAATTTATTTTACATTAAAATATTATATTATTGCTCACAACTTGACATTATTCCAATTATATAGTCAATAATGCATGTTTTTATATTGACTTCGAAAGAGAGGAGCCGTTCAGAAGATATCTAGTGCAGCGTGTCGTTAACTCCTTTTTAGACGATTAGAGTGATTCTATAAAGAGGTTCCTGTGAATATCCTACGAAAAATATCATTTCCTAATCCTCAATGTGATTTTAACTAGAAAATAGTGTTTTTCTAATTGCTATGCTTTTAGAACATAATCGGAACTGTGCATTTAGATAGTTATTATACACACTTTTAGTAATTTAAAAAGAGGATGTGAATTACAAATAATGTCGAAGAGACTAATAAAACTTTAAAAAGGAGACTTATATAACGGCCTGAATGAAGAACCTTGCGTGACGCATGGAGTTAAAAAATCGCACTCGTGGGCGGTTTCTGTTTGAGGTTCGTGAGGACTGTGACAGGCCGTCGTAAATCGGAAAGGCCGGATATCGTTTCCTTGTTATCGTGGTCCGATGAATGAGTATTCCATCATATTTATCGACTAATAACACTCCTTAATAATCCTTAGCACGAAATATGCTGATGAGAGTGGGTCCACCTGCCATGTGCTTCTGAAGTGCCCGTCCGTCTCGAAGGGAAAAAAAGATATATTAAAGAGCAATGGATGTTTGTCATGTTCTTAATTATATGTTCGTATAAAAAAAAAGAGAAAAGAAAAAAACTAAGAGGATCAAAAAAATATAATTAAATTAAGGGTTCTTTTTCGTTCTGTACCCGCCAGTTAATTTGAGTAAATAGTATATGAATTTAAAATATTAATATTTCTTCATTAAGTAGCGGGGTAGCTCTTTTGTAGAGCGTTGAGTTGCCGTATCTAAGGGTTCGATTTCTTTATTCTGCTAACAGCCGGGGATGAATCCTGTGAGATCTGTAGACCCTTTTGGTGCTAACCCAGCCTCTTTAAAGTGGGGGTACCAAAAATTTGGAGGAATACCTAGTGGTTGAGCTTGATCCAGAACAAATCACCTCCCTGCACGACTATTTTCTTAGAAATAGTACACCCTCTCCTACGTTCTAAGCCCCTGACCTTTCATGGATTTTAGTGATACTATTTTCTTTGTTTTAATATTTATTCATTGGCCTAGTTTAGTTCCAAAAATAAAGATCACTCCTCTGATTTGCATACACACTGCACACATTTTGTGTTTTCGAAATCTGTGAAGGGTTCATATAATTCAAACAAAGCTGTACTGATCGAATCGTAAAGAAATTGTAATGACCCTTCTCCCTGAATGATATAAATATACTCAATAATGTCCGTGGACCGAAAAGCAGGAGAAAAGGAAGGCCAATTACAAAACGAGGAACCCAAAATAAGATATATTCTCAAAATTATATATATATATATATATACATCGACACTATAACATGCAATACTTATTCATTATCAATCAATTAAACAATATTCTAATACAAGCCTAGTATGGAGAGAGAAGAAGCGGGGATGTCCTGACTCAGGTGCCGTTCAGATGAGAGTGATTTTCAAATTTTTATGCCGCTATCGGCTTAAAAATTCCCTTGTCATTCCCTTCCCCTCATACTTTACTCCCTCTTTCCTTCGTGAACCAATGAAATGGCATTTAAACATAACTTCGCAAATACGAAAATTATAAACATCCTAGTTTAAAGGTTGAATCTAAGTTAATATACAATTTGGCAATATCTAATTCTATCCATAGACATATAATTATAAATATAATAAACTCTATTACATCAACTGACAACACTGCATATAACAACTGTATTCTTATACATACATAATTAACAATTCCTAATTATATTCCTTTAAATAATACATCCATATATTTATGTGATCACCACAAAATAATGAAATTATATTTTTTTGTATTTGTTTTAATTAATTTATTTTGAATAATAAGTATAAAGTAAAATATTGATATTGTCATTCTTTTTTAGTGACTGCGAGTTTTGAAAGTAAAATAAATACAACCGCGGTTTGAAGTATTATTTAAACTTTTTTGTTTTAAAACAGCCATAACATACATTATTCCCTCTATTACGTTCTTATTCAATCAAATCGTTCCACCGAAATAAACAAGTCAAGAATCCACATTTGTAATTCTAACATTTATAATTTTTTGTTTATAATATTGCATTGCAAAGTTTTAATATTTTCTGTTTATTGAGTAAAACTACGTTATGTAATGGTAAATTAAGATGAGGTATTTGTACTTCCACAAACTATAACAATATGGTTAATAGTTAAATCTATTTCAGTAATAATTTAGTTTTAAAGTTTAAGAATTGTATGAAGTATTTTATTATGTTATTATCTGAAGTAATATTTACTCGAAATATTTACTATAGAGCAATTTAATAAAGTTTTAAGAAGGTAAGAGAGCGCATATAAGACGACACCTTCAATGGCAGGCTCTACCAAATAGTAGTTTGGCCTCCCTTGTTATAGATCGCGTCACCCTCGGGGCATACATTTACATGTAATTTAAATATATTTGCCGAGACACCTAGGATAGCAGGATGCTAACCTGCCCACATTGAAGAATTATTTATAAACGTCTTCTTCTCCGATCATCTTCTTAGATAAGTGTCAATGGTGTTCTAGTCTGTCCTCTGTCTCATTACCATGTCCTATCGTTCATCACCAGGGATCCTGTCTCAGTGGTCACTTGAGAAGAGCACTGGAAATGACAAATGAGGTATGTTATATCTATTACGGCTTTCAACATTATATATATTTTATCATAAAAACATATTTTATTGCACTTTGATGAAGCGAGAGCTCCTGAAATAAATATCTGTTTATTTGAGCATACTAATATTAGAAATAGTTCAACTTTTTAAAAATCGAAACTGTCCAGCTCAAGTAAAACTGCAAAGTAGTTGTTTTTATATAAAATGTTTGTATTTATTCTGTACTTGATCATTAATTTCTTATTTTTACCTCATCGGATACAAAATCGTGAAAAGATGATTACTTGAATAAACCAATTAATAAATATGCACTTTTGCATACGCAGTTATTGGGCTCGGTAGATGCAATTTAACTGGTTAATTTATAATCACGTCTAGGATACATTTTTGTTTTCTATTTATAAACTACTTTAAATACATTCCTTATTTATGTAGTTATTAAGGTTGATTATTTTTTTATTTAAAATTGAATAATTAATGGGCTTTTGTCAGTGGTGAAAAATCTCTCTGATATTTCATTAAAATAATATTATTTAATCATTATCAAACTTATGGTAGTCTACATAAGTTTCTTCAGGTTCTTCAGAAATTAATTTGTTTTTTTTTATCTATGAGAATAAATAATTTATTGAATTACCGATTCCTTTTGTACACTACCAAACAGTTTCACTTTTTTTGGGTAATATCAGATGTTTGAGTAGTGTTTTGAGCTAGCTCATTTTTATAATTCTATGCATTTTTTAAAAAATCCAGTTTCTCCGGGATGATGCATTACACAAATGGACCATTTTCATGATGTCTGACTGCACAGTTTTTTCCATAAGAATCTGAGGATCAAATATGCCGAAATATTAGTGAATATACTGAAGCGTTTCATTTGATATGATGAACGATTGAAGCAATACGTTTATAAATATATTTCAAAGAGTGGATAAAACAAAAAAAGGCATAGAATTAATCGAATATATTCATCAGCATGCCTTTCTATATCAGCAATCAAGATAAATAATGATAATGCGAATTGTAGTTGACAGTGACAATGACAATAATCGAATGGATGAAATTTTTAAGTAATTATCAAAAAAACATAATAGAGAAAATAGATTGGCATGATTTTCTCAAAGCTGTGCCGCATGTCGTGATCGAAAATCTTCGGTGTCGCATCTTCCTTATAACTGAATTACAATGGTAAAGTAATTTGAATTACTTTAATTTGATTTTATCAAATTTTAATTACTGAATTTTAATTACTTTGTTATGACCAAGAGCGGTTAAAGGCAAGCCTGAAGTGATTTATACATTTCCCACGAGGGCCATTAAGGAATGAAATCCGAAGTCCGGCTCTTGTTGGCCGGGACATTTAGAGGCGAAGGAACCTTTCTGCAGACTAATCCATGTAGAGTACTTGAGCCAGCCATTTCAAAAGGAACCCATATTTACACAGGGACTATTCTCCTATTCAAGCGAGAGTATCTCTCTTTCTCACTCTCACACTCTCTCTCTCTCTCTCTCTCTCTCTCTCTCTCTCACTCTCCTGTCACTCACTCTTTCACTCATTCACTCTCGCTTTCTCATTGGTGTTTGCTTTCCATTCATCTATTCCTTACGAATGATAATGGGACTGCGATTTGTATGAACAGCGCTAATGGAATTTTAAAGTTATTCTTTTGGTTTTGGTAATAAATAATAAATAATCTTCTCATTTTTAAATGTATTTGGAGAAGACAAAAATTAATTTAAAAATCCACAAAAGAAGCATCCTTCTTCTCTATTATTTGTTTCATATTTTATAATTTGTGGTTGTTTTATTCATTTAACGCCACTTTATGATGCTATGGCTAATCTGACGATGTTATATCGAGAGTCCTAAATTTTGCTAAACCTGGTATAATTACGATAGAAAACTTAAATTACTACCAAATTTTATGAGGGAACTTATTAGGCAAACTCTTCGTTTTTCGCGACCCTCAGACACCTGACCGCTGGCCTACATTTGGACTATTTGGAAAAAATGACCAAGGGGCGTAACTCGGAATCTATTAGAGCTACAAAGCGGCGTTTGGATTCAAATTGTAGTAAATTTAATCTACATTGGCAAACTTGTATTTCCACTAGTCATACATGCCCTTAAAACATATCAAAATGCTGCTTCTTCAATTTATTGCGATCTTCAAACAAATGGCTGCTGGCCTACTGCTGACAGACCCATTAACTTAGAATAAAAAACAAAGCGAATGAAATGTCAACGGGGGAGTGACCTGCTACAGAGAGATCAATTATCCTATAATTACCTCCTAACCATGGAGCTTTATCCATCCATCCAATTATTATAATTAATATTATATTGTCAAGCTGCTGTTTGTTGTTATTTCATTTATTCACGAATTCGATTGCAAATTCATTTTGCATTCGTTGGAACTGTGGTAGTTAGTTTTTCCACTATTGTAGTCTGTTAACACTTTTGTTTGATTATGAAATTAATAAAAGGTTTTGGAAACTGTTCGTGTGCAAATAATCCCATGAATGCGACTTTAACGTCATTTTCCACATTACTTGTTTCAGAGTATTCTAAATTTTCTAATTAAACGAATCAGTTCTTTAGTTTTCAATCACTTTTTTACAATTTAATTATGGAATAAATATGATGTTGCTATTGAAAAAACAAATGATTTTCCATCAAAGAAGCTTATTTCATCTTCGACCAATTTACTAATATCGGGGAAGCAGCAATAAATTGTGGAGAGATAGGATGGAACTCCAGAGAAAACATTATATCTTTGTTTTCTCTGTCTATAAATCTTTGTGCGGACAACACAAACTGCAATTGTAGTACTTGTAGGCCTAATAAACTATCAAAAAATGATCTCGAATAAAATTAAAATTTGTTAGTAACGCATCAAGCATTATTAAATTTGTTCTGATTATTTATTACTATATAAAAAATAATATATAAAAATGACATGCACGATAAATAGCGAAAAAAAATCGATAGCTGTCTTCTTGAACGGTTTGTTTCAAAAATAAAAGGAGTTTGTGCTTCGGGTAAAATAATATCACCAGTTTATAGAGGATTACCATAAAATACTATATATATATATATATATATATATATATATATATATATACTATATATATACACATATATATGAAATTAACACTTATCTGATATAACAGATTTATATATAAAATTCTTCATGAGATAGATTTATGCACAGTTGTATTGGCAAGGTCTGTGGTAAGGACACAAGGATCTTGCCATCTTCTCCATAACCAGATTCTGTAGCAGGCCTCCTCCGCAGGCCTTCCTTCCAGAAATAAGTCTTCGGCTTCCTTCTTCCGTGTCTCTTGAAACAATCTTCCTTTATCCTTTGAAGAGGTCCTCAAATATCTTCCTCCCTGTATTTTACATCTGCCTAGGTTACATAGTTTTTATAACAGTCATTTCTGACATATTCTCCAAATTTACACCTTCCTTTCCAATAACATAGCCCAAAATGGATTGTAAGATGCAGGGTGTATTTCTATAATCATGCAGTGGAAAAAAAAATGTTAGGCACTATTATTTGTAAGTTCAAACAAAAATGAAAAATTTAAACATTTTACTGCTAATAGTTACTGTGGTAATAGTTACAAAATGAATGTACGAGAGAACAAACGAACGCATGAAAAGACGGTCCCAAGTTGTATTGAGAAATTACAACAGTTCCTTTGTTGCGAGTAAGCAAGAATATGGGCGGCCCTTTGACTTGCTTTCTACGTTGTCCCCTTTCCCTCGAGAGGCAAGGCAATCAGCCCATATCGGAGGAGGCGGCAGTGACGGATGATATTTAACTTCAGGAGTCCTCGCCATATCTGAAACACCTCTGCCTCCGCTCCCTGACTTAGCAACTGCTGCTTCGTCCGCTAATTGGCTACTATAGATCTCCACTGGCACATCATTTCGGTCGGTGACTTAGGTCTACAATCACTCCTGCACCTTGGTTTGTCTGATATGGACTTTTTAATTTATTAAAATAGAAGAAAAAGCGAAAATTAAAATTTTCCGAAAAAAACTTTTTTTCTTCATCACAATGAGAATCGCTGTTAGAAAGTTGTGTGTAATAATGTAATAATTATTTTAAATAAACCAACATTGGCACATTAGATCCATTCATCATAAGCTCTATACCCACATGAACCCCATTTTTTTTTCATTTCTTACTAACAAATTTTTCTAGATATCTTCCAGATATCAAAAAAACAAGAGAGCCTTCACATTTTATTACACAAAAGGATAAAGTAGTGTCATTTAAAGACAGTTTCTTGAGAAATATTATTGATTAGGCATTCAAATTATTGTACAATAGTTATTATGTATTATTTATTTATTCGTTGTTTTTTTTACAAATAATGTATCCCGATACCCAAAACCTTTAACTGCCAATTCTTCCTATCAGCCAATTCTTCTTCTTCCTCTCGAAGCCCTTTTGTTGCCATTCCTTCTCTTACATCCTCCATACATGTCCTCGGTCTTCCTCTCTTTCTGCTATAATTTGGTTTATATAGGAAGAGTTTCTTTGGCCATCTATTGTCGTTCATTCTCATCAGGTGGCCAAGTCATTGAAGCCTCCTGGTCCCTATTTCGAATAATATATTCTTCTCCTGCCCTATAGTTCCTCTTATAAAACTATTGGGTTTTGGGTGTTGGAGCCATGAGATGCCGCAGCTACGTCTTAGAAAGTCCATCTCAAGAGTTTACGGGCATCTTGTCTTTTTGCTGTCCATGTTTCGGCCCCATATAGGGTTGTCCCCAGAAGAAAGGAATGATATATTTTCTTTTTTATTTCTAACGAGACCCCTTTATTCCAAAGGACCGAGTTGAGAATCCTAATGATTTTCCTTCCTCTGTATATCTTCATTTCTAAATCCTTGTCGAGTGTCTCATTTATATAGAAACCTAAGTACTTGAAGTGCTTGCTGCGAGCTAGAGTCCAATCTTCAATCGACAATGACGTGCACTAGGGATTAAAGGGCCTGTACTCCGTTTTCCCCTGATTTATGACTAGACCCCATTTAGATTACTTCTCTAGGAGCTTCCTAAGCATATATTGCAGGAGTTTATATGTATTTTTATTATCAGACATTATATGTAGAGCGTTGGTGATAGGCAGCAACCTTTTGTTTTGTTCCAAGCCTTTAGTGATGGGGAACGACGAGGATACACTATTTCGTATTTATATGTATTAATCATATATTTTTTATATATGTGTATTATGTACATTAAATTAAATATACATATTATGTATATTTTTAGAGTAGTTATTAGTATATGAATTTTTGATACAGTTTTAATAATAGTTAATAACAGTTAAATTAATTTAAGAAAAATATACCTAAGAAACCTTAATAGGGTTTGATTGCCATAGGTTTGGTTTTATTACATCTCCGATCAATCATGCTCTATCGTGGAATATTATTATTCGGGATTTCATCCATAGGCATAAAATATTTTTAGTTACTTTTTTAAAAACCAAATTATAAAATCTTTTATAATTAAATGTTTGTTTTATTTGTTCCAACCTACCCATCGTCTTCCACTTCAAGAATCCAGAGTAAACTTCGGCACAGATTTTGTTGATTTATGCTTTTCCGAAACTTGCCTTTGTGTCAGCTGTTGTATAAGTTTTTTCTCTTTCTTATTGAGACAGACTCGATCAGTTTAGGCGGAACAAAACTTTTATGTTTCTGAGGAAACAAATTTATCTTGTAGCATTGTGTGCATGGGCTATGTAAATATCTTCCTATCAATGGATCTCTATTTTCGTGTGCTATCTTTTCTTCCTTTCTACATTAAGAGTTCATTGTTTCGAATGCAATGTTGATAAATAAGGAAGATTCTTACCACGACAATTTAAAATATTATCTATTTTAAGATTTTGTTGAGTCAAAATTCTATTTATTAAAAATAATTATAGTTTTTGAATTTAACAAAAAAATTAAGCAGTAATAGTAAAACATCATTAAAACTATTTCTTAAAAAGAATTAATGATACGACCAGTTTCATCTTTATATACATATTTATATCATCCCTAAAATGAAGCTCTGAGTATATTTTTCTTATTTGCAACTTTGGCGAATCAATAGCATTCGAGTTTCAGACTTAATGATGGCTAGTGTAAACAAATATAAGTTAAAAAAAAATATTTTCTTAAACAAATTTCTGTGGAGTTACGGATAAACGGATCATAGAAATATTGTAAATAATTTACAAAAGTTCAGCTCTTATTGTTGGCTTGATATAAATGAAGTTTAAACTAGTTACAATGTTGATATATTTGTGAATGTTTTTAAAATTATATTTTTAAATTATCTCATCAAATGTATTACCATCATTATTATAACTAAATTATATTAATTATCGATAAATATTCACCCATTAGTCGGGAGTGGGGTAGCTCTTGCTAAATGTTTCGGGTTCAAATCAAGCTGTGGCAGATGAATAGACCCTTTGGGATCTACAGACCATCATTGGGCTCACCCAGCCTCTTTAATGTAGGCGGTTGAGCATAATCTCGAAATAATCAACTCCCTGCACTACTTATGTAAAAGAATCAATACAGCCTCTACCATGCATTGAACCCAAGACCTTTCTGGGTCGTAGTGATAAAGATTTTTTTATATGGTAAGTACTATAATAATTATTAATTTTGGAATTCAAAATCTTTAGTTGTTTTAAAATCTTAATTATTTTTTTCCGAATTTTCAAGTAATAAATCACTATGAATGATGTTTGCTTATATTTTTATTTTATAGAGATGATAAATTTTGAGCATCCAGCCATGATTGCTTAGAATTTTAAAAAACTATAATGGCTTTTTCGTTTTGACTTCTCTTAACAGATGTTACTTCTTTATTAAAAAAAAAAAAATAAAAATATTTACGTAAAGAAAGTAATTTTTGGTGAACAACTACCAAAAGGTATTTTGGTAGAAGTACGACGGTAGCTGTTTTGTATTTTCTTTTTTTTAAACGGTATGATGACCTGAAAAAAATGTGGTGAGTGGTCTAATGAATATGGCGGGTGTGAAAGAATTAGATTTTTTCAAGTATCTTTATGTTTTACATAATTAGTCAATTTAGAAACTTTGAGTTCAGTCATTATCGTGTAAGGCTATTAGTTCATTAAGTGGCTTAATGATGGTAACCAAAGCGCCATATTAAACAATTATGAAAATTTCACTGTATATAATTTCTCTTCCTAATATTTTATCCGACACGATCCGATGCTTGAATTTATCAAAGTCTGCCTCTATAAATTAATTTTAAATGGCTGCGACAGTTTTATAATCAATGATAATAAACTCCCCGTCAAAAGTATTGCAACACCCATAATTCTCGAGATTTTCTTGGTTTCGAACTGAATCCGTACTTTGTTTATATTAACAGTAATATTATTTACTAAATGAGATACATTAGTGACTAGACACTTCATTCTTATTCACTGTTTACCAACAAACGATAAGATTTTGGATTATTCATTTCAAATTTCCTTTCAGTCCAAGTTTATCTTTCGTGTGAGTCAAGTCTGTTTCCTCTTTTCTCTTTAGTCTAGTTGAAACAATTAATTTTATCCACAATGAATCGTTTAAGCCGCGATGATTCGGTCAAAATCATCACTCCCTCTGAAGAAGGCAAATCATTGCGTTACATCGCTAATCGCCTTGGGATTCACTATTCTTCCGTTTCAGGGACCATAAGAAGGTACAGGGAGACTGGTAGTCAATCGAGGCGACCAACGTCAACCCGTCCTAGGATTACTAATCCCATAGATGGCCGCTTCATTAAAATGCAAGCTCTTTGGAAGCGTAATTCTACACCTTCTTCCATTAAAAACTTTATCCCTGGTGTTTGAGGGATATCAATCTCGGATTCTACGGTCATTAGAAGACTGAGAGAGTCTAACCTCAGCTCAAGAAGGCCAGTGAAAGATCCTCTTCTCACCGCAGAACACCGCGTAAAGAGATTGAGATTTGCAATCTTGGACTGTGGAGGAGTGGAAAAAGTTGTATTCACTGATGAGACGAGAGTGAACCTTAACAGACAAGATGGACGTGAAAAAGTTTGGAGAAGGCCTGGAGAACGGTTTAGTCAATGCTGCACGTTAGAAACAGAGCCATTCGCAGGAGGATCTATCATGTTCTGGGGCGGCATATTTTAGGAGGTACGTACCGAGTTAGTGCCAATCCAAGGAGGGGCCTTGATTGCTTTGAGGTATGTAGAAATGATTCTTCAAGATCATGTAGTGCCTTTTATGTCGTTCATAGGCTCTGAATCGTTGCTCATGCATGACAATGCCCGCCCTCACAAGACAAGATGTGTTTCTGAGTACCTGAACACCACAAATATCCACACCATTGATTGGCCAGCAAGATGTCCTGACCTTAACCCAATCGAGCACGTTTGGGATTATCTCAAAAGAAAGTTTCGGTCATGAGATTCACCTCCTACTACCCTTGAAATGCTAAAGGCAGCTGTTTTGGAGGAGTGAAACAATATGCCCCAAGATTTTCTTCAAAACCTTTTTACAAGTATGTCAAGACGAGTGGAAGCTTTTTCTCGACGTTTCGCTGGCCACAGTGCTTCTTCAGGCTTTAATCTGAAACTGTTTAACTTTGTCTGAAATTGGTTAACTTGTTTAACTTTAATATTCTTCTATACTTCTGTATTTGTAGCTTTCCCGGATCCGGGGTCAGCGAAACGTCGGAAAAGAACTTGACGACACGGTCTAAACGTGAAGAAATACGTGATGAATGGATTAAAATATTGGCCGTATAGAGAGTATTTATTTCAATGAACTTCAATAGGCACATTTACTGTATTTATTGGTCATTTTCATTATATATATATATATATATATATATATATATATATATATATATATATATATATATATATTATATTATATTATATATTATATTATATTATATTATATATATATATATATATATAATATATATATATAATATATATATATATATATATATATATATATATATTATATACATATATATAGATCGCTCTATTTCGCCACTAAGAACTGAGTTTAAAGAACATACTTGTCATTATCATATTATTTTATCTTGAACAGAAATAAAAAAAATCCAAAACGTCTCCTCTGTTCCATAGCTCTTATGTCATTTTTATAATTTATTGGTGTTTCTTTGCTCATTTACTTGCAACACTTATCTAAAATAGAGAAGTCTGAACATATTTGACTCATTTAGTTGAAAAAATAAGTTAAAAAATCACAATTTGCATTGCAAAGCCTCTCAAAAGGTTTTTGAATTAAAGAGAACCTTTTGTGCTTCAGTATGATTTCGAAATCCAAAACAAAAGGGATCCTGAATTTATGTTGGCCCCATGAGATTGTTTGATCTTATCAGTGGTTTGCATTGTCCGCTGACGCCACATATACATCCTATCACTAATTCGGCTGAAAAGGGTTTGGCATTTACAATCAGTCAGAACATGTACTCGAAAAAAATAGTATTACAACGTAAACAAATCAACTCAAATAAAATTAGATAATTCACCAAGTCATATAAAAAAAAAGGAATATCGAATAATTTTTAGTTTTGTACAAATTTACGGCATTGCTTAACAGACTCACAAAGAACGACTACAAATTTTTCAGTCAAATATATTTAGAATTATTACAAAAGCACGTTTTTTTTTGTTTTTTTTATTGAGAGAGAAGAAGAAAACACTTTATTGAAGCATTACAATCTGCCTGTTGTGGGCAATAAGTAATGGTGCTATGTAGCTTACAACCATTCCATAAAAAATCAATGATATAAACGAAATAAATGTATAAATAAATATATACAAGCGAAAAAATATATACAAAAATAAAGTAAAAAAAAAAAAATATATATATATATAATAAAAAAATATAATAATAATAAATAAAACATAAAAGAAATATACTGCACACATTCATACTCTATTTACAATTTGCCTGGGGTCCCCGAACTGAGCTTCTTCCTCATGAATGAGGGCAAAGCTGGAGTCCGGGAGGCCCCAGCCCCCTTTCCCAGCCACGTCATTGGCATTAAACGCCAATGGAAGCTGAAACCATTGTATGTCAATAAAAAGCTTTACTAACCGACTTAAAAATACCAAAGGTTGACGAACACATACAAACTACAAACGCTTTCAAGAAAAACCACACAAACACCGTAACCCATTAATAGAACAAATGGACACGACTCTCATGCCTGAGAACACTAGGAGGAGACTAGAAAGAAAGTGGATGAGGGATCTATAATCATAGGACACTAAATCAATCCACGAGAGAAGCACTGATGGGTACTTTTATTTTCATGCCTCTCGTATTTTTTTCTATTCTACTGATAGGTAATCTGCTGATTATCAATTGTTTGTACTTGACAGTTTTGGATTCAAATATGGTATAACTTGGTATAAAACGTATTAAATGTAATATTATTGTCTGATAGGTAACGTGTTAAATATAATATTATGCATTTAACTGTTGTTATTAATTCTCTTCAATTGATTGATCTTGCCATTACCCGTAATTTTTATTTATCTAATTTTTATTCAATTTTTTGGCACAATAAATACTTTATGATTTATATTATGTCCTTCTGGCCAAATATAGAATATATTATGTTGCTTTTTCTGTTCATGTTTGTTATTCTATAGGGACTTAGCCCCAGAATAATGTTAGTTTTCTATTCTATTCTATTCTATTAATATAAAAAAAAAAATTATATATATAATATTATAAAAATATTAATTCATATCACATAACGCAGCAATGTGTATTCACAATATAGATAATTAAACTACATGAAAGTAACGAGAGTAAAGGGAAACCAAATATGTAAATATTTATGCCTGAATTTGGGGATAGCGTTGAAAGTGACTTGCTGGTTAAAATGAAATGGCTCTGGGAGTGGGCTCTATTAACTAACGAACGCTGTGTGGATTAATTAAATGTAGCACTACATAGGGGCTCTATACGACCAAGTTACTGACGTAAATTGGTTCTGTCAGTTGGCCATAGAGCTATGTGCTCAATAATACACGCAGGACCGGCTCATATGTCTCGTAGCAGTAATGATTCCCATTACTTCACAAGTCAATCTATGTTATGAGCGGTGTAACTTTTAATTGAGGCAAATACTAAGCTCTCAACCTAATTAGTTAAATACCTTTTATTGTATATCGCTTTTCGAACAAACAATCGTTTTCATAATGTTGATTAGCTTCGAAATTTAACTAATTTGAATAAAATAATAAACAAATAAAAATAATTTGAATAGCATGACTTTTAGTTACAGCATGATTTTTTTTATTTATTAGAAATAAAATAAGTTCCAGTAATACCTAATAACAAATATTAAATTTTATAAATATTAGGTTTTTGAACGAGTTTTTTAAGAATAGATATAATAAATAATAAGGGTACATAAAATAAATAAAATCTGTAACAAATAATTAATAAAAATTAAAAAAAATAAAATTATTAGTAAGTAGAAGAATATACTTACAGAATATTTATATAATATAAACATATAAAATATATTTGTTTATACATAAATTTATTTTCTTAGTTGACTATATACTTACTTTTAACAATTGTAAATCCAGAATTTCTGAAATTGATGTGATTTCTAATCATCCATATAATTTAGGCATATATATCAACATATTATTTTATTTTTGTTTTTGGTAGGTGCTATCGACCAAGCAACACGAATTGCAGTCCTTCCAACCGCCATATTGACGGGTTTAAGGACATTAAAAAACCATCCATAGATCAAATTTCCGGACGGTTATCATGAAAAACCTCAATCCCAATAGTAGTGCTCGAGGCTGCGTCAACACTTCGAAGACCGGTCCTTATGAGTTCCCTCCACTAAGCTGGCGGCAAATACATGCCAGACAACTTAGTGATGCTCCTGGAACGGAGATTCGATCTCTCTATTGCGTTTGTGAGTAGGTGAACATTTGCTAGCGCGTTAACACGATCGGATATTCCGAACGCTTATACTTCCCTTCATATATGTATTACAATAATAAGATGTATAAATACATCTCCCCTATTTTTTGTAACCTATAAGTCTTTTTTTTAGGGATCACCATAAAATTTCAGATTTGGGACTATTATATACAAAATGTTCCATTGGAATGAAAAACATCAATATTAGGAATTAAATATATTTATCCGGATGTTCCATCGAGAAAAAATTCGACTTATTTCCAATTCATTCAGTGTGTAGAAGAAACCATACGGTTTTGTGCAAGTAAGCAAAATATTGTTTCATAGAACGTTACTTGGGGTACTAGACTTTTCAACCACGATGCTCTAAGCACCGATTTTTTTTCTTTCTCATTCTCAAGAGACTGAAATGAGGTCGAGTTTTCTGGTAATAATGAGCTGTTGTGTAGAAGTACAAACACTATTACGTCAGTAAGAAATGTTTTATTTTCTCTTTTCCCCTTGCTCATTTGCCCTCATTATGTTGTTTTGTCATTGTCAATTATTAGAATTAATTCTATTTAATACATTTATCGACTGTATTTTACTTCGCATAATAATACATCTTACCCACAGAATATTTAACATAACTTCAATTAGGATCATAAATGAATAAGTTTTAAATTTACTTTTATCTTTAACAAAAAAAATATAATATTATAATCAAGTAAATCATATCTGTACCTTAGCCTACATAGAAAATTTGTCTAAAAGATAGTACGTATTTCTATGAATTTCACGTGGTCCAGTTCAATGTAGATATCGTTTTTTTCTATTTCAATAAATACCAACTAAGCTAAAAACACTTCAATATGACTTAGGTATAAAAAATTAATAAATAACAATATATAATAGAAGAAAGTATGCGATCAAGTATTTTTTTCAGGGAGGTAATGTCAAGACGACACTCAACCCAGGCTTTTTCCACCAATTCAAAGGTACTTTATGATGTTGTATGTAGCTGTGTGGGAAAACCCTCCTGAGTTTTCAAATCCCGAATGATCGGTCGTCAGCAGATAGTAAAGTAAATAATTTATTTGCCACACTAGGTCTCGAACTTGATACCTTCAGATTAGTAACGCGTACGCTTAAACACTGAGCTATGCTGTCCCCCTCTTATCATAATTCAGGAAATAAATATGCCTTTGCTATGACACTGCTTATCCTGAATAACAAATTTCAATGCACATAAACGCTTTTATTTATATGAGAATATAGACAAAATACGGAAATGTCTATATTCTCTCGCGAATTCTCACATTGCACTGACCATAGAAATTAGTTCTATTTTTTTTATTTTTATAATATCCGTTTTGAACTAAATGAATTTGTAAACATTAAACAAAAAAATGGGTTATACCAAGACTTTGAAACGCAAACAAATGGCCCAATCTTATTACATATATATTTATTAGCAGCAGTTAGATTTGTGATGTAACAGTGAACATGTGATACCAGGCACCCCTCACCCTCGACAGCCCTGAAGAAGACCTACAAAAGTGAAATTTCATTTCAATAATCCGATATCTAATTACCATTAATATTGATTACTAAATCGATTATAATATTCCAATGTTGAAGTCATTAAACATTGGGGAAAAACTATTGTAAAAGTATCTTGAACTCGAAAACTTATCATGCTTAAATATTTCTACCATAAAATAGAAAAAACTGTTTTAATCACATTACCTAGTATAAGAATTTTCAGAAGCCTACCACACTTTAGGTTAACTGAAACAGCATGTTAAAACAAATAATTCATCAATAAATAAAAAGGCTTATGCATTAATAGTTAATAGTACATGGGAATTGTAAACAATTCATTATTAAAGCAAATTTCACTGGCAAGCTGTTTAATATTATTGTTTTAGTGGAGTTTGAAACTGTCTTTAAATAAATTATGCAATGAAAAGCATTTTTAATTTTATTACTTGAAAAAATTATTAGGATTTTATAATATATTAGCATGCAGCCTTCATAGATGTATTGCAAGATTAATGACCATTTAACCATTTTCCAGTCAAGTTTTTCTTTATTATTTTCTATAAATACGTTTCGACCCCTTCGGTCATTTTCAATTTCTTAATTGTTTGTTAGGATTTACATAATATGTCTGTAATTTAACAATATAAAATTATCAACATCAATAACAATAAAACTATAAATAATTACATTAATTGTCCTAAAAAAATTGAAATTTTCAAATATAGATACCTCTTATGGACGTCTATAATTTAAAAATTACTAGGAGATACATTTTTCTCCATGGTCATTATTACTCTGCATTATACTTCGGACTGTACTTATTTTTATATACCTTGATATTGTTTGAAAAATTAAAATGTAAATTTATAAGAGTTTAACACTAATAATTGTTTTGATTTATTTAAATTATATTTTTTTTTTATTTATTTTTTTTATTTATTTTTTTTTTATTTCTTAACCCCTTTGGTTGTTATTAATATTTGAAAAAATAACATATTAAAATTTGATACATTGTATCTCTTCTACTGCACCAGCTGCATTTTAAGAGAGGGTTGTCTGAACATTAATTAAATGGAAGGAGTGGGGGATCCAGTGATGGGGCTCACTAGTTCTGTCTGATTGGAGTTTGTTAGTAGTTTACTCAGTCCATGTTGAGTGTCTGTAGGTGTGTTTGCCAGCGCTGAGGTCGGCCTGTCGGTGTAAGTGCGTTGAATAGTGGGTTCGTGCAGTGTTGGAGGCTATCAAAAAATTTGATATGCCTCCATGTGATGAAGTCCGTTACCGTCGGGAGTCCGAGAGTCTCGTGTATTATGTCTGATTTCGTCCTTTGTAGAGAAGTGTGCCTTACTATACGCCTCAGCATACGGTTTTGAAATTGTTGGAGCCTTTTTGAAGTTGTTGGCGAAATGTTATTCAACATAGGCGCCCCATAAAGGAGTGCTGGTCTAATAACTGCCTTATAGATCATTACTTTGAGGCGGAGTGATAAGTTCGGTGAGGTTAAAAGATGATTTAGCCTGTAAGATTTGGTTCTCACCGACCTGATCTTCTTATTGCAATGTTGGGATAACGTCAAGTGCCGGTCGAGGGTGACACCGAGATACGTTATCCTATTCGCAGGTTTGTTAACATTGCCTGCTACTCTATAAACCTTAGGTAGAGGGCGCTTATTCTTTTGGAAGGAGAGAATAATACAGTCGGTCTTCTTGGGATTAACTGTAATATTCAATCCGTCCAGTCTTTTAGTTATTTCCTCACAGGCCACCTCCGCCTGCCGTAGAGCTCTCTCTGCATTCAATGAGCTACTGTAGATGGCAATGTCATCGGCTACGCCGCCACAGTAGCTTTTTTGTATTTGGCACCAACGATTTCCGCCGTATAAACTGAGAATAATACCGGTGATAGCAATAACCCTTGAGGTACACCAAACGTGAGTGGAAGGGTGTTGGACAGCTCTTCGCCGACTCGTACCTTTATTGAACGTTGTGTCAGAAAGGACCTTATGATATTATATAGCTGCTCGGGAAACTCGTTGCCCTGCAGTGTTTTACATAGGGACACTGAGTGTAAGGCTATGGGACACTGAGTCAAACGCCTCCGTGCAGTCTATGGATATCAAAGCGGTTGCCTCGTTCTTAACTGTGTTCTGGCTTACTTCCGCGTGTAGCTTCGCCAGATGGTGGTCCGGGCACAGTCCGGCCTGGAAGCCGGTCTGCTCCGGTGGGATTAAATCTATTTCTGAGCAATAGGTTTTGAGATAATTAAGAATAATTTTCTCAAAAACTTTGCCCATGTGCGGAAGTAAGCTAATAGGCCGGTAGTCGACTGGCTGATCCCCATTTCTTGCGGGCTTCAGCAGCGGAAAGAGGATAGCTCTTTTCCATGCCTCAGGAAAGTATCTTAGCCTGAGACAGGAGTTGTATAGGTTCGTCAGGTGAGCTATGCCTCTTCTTGGTAATTGTTTTAGGAGTATAGTTTGTATTCCGTCGTGGCCTGGGGCCAATTATAATATATTATAATATATAATAACAATTATAATATATATTAATTGGTTTTAATATTTTATATCTGAATCTTATTATATGGGAGTATTAGAAATAATGTATATGAGGTTATGTGTGATAGGATATATTATGGTTATCTATAAGTGTAGGCTATTCTTTATTTATTTCTTTTTTAATTTCAATAAAACAGATGAAAATAATTTATTGATTTCATTAGACTCTTTTCTATCGTTAACTAACGGTAATTGAAAATGACCGAAGGGGTCGAAACGCATTTATAGAAAATAATAAAGAAAAACTTGACTGGAAAATTGTTTTTGCTTCATAAATTAAATATTATAAAATATAGTCCAGTAGAACTCATATTATAATACAAAAATGTAATCTAAATAAAAAATTTGTTCTTGTAATTTTTGCAATACGTCTTGTTGTTCTCGAAATATCCAATCATATAGGGGGTTCATAGGCTACTATTAAGAACTGGTGTAGGTCATATAATGCTTGTGTTAGAAGTAATGACGTTTCTCAGAATATCGTAAATACAATACAATTTTTATTGGTGAGATAAAACAGTAGAACGGCCGGACGAGGGCTATGTAAGAAGCAGCGAGTTCCACAGCCTATACAATTTCTATTGCCACTCGGAAGTGGATGCAAGGGGAAACGCTCACTTTTATTTTGTTTGATATTTTTTTATCTCTCGACCAACCATATTGAAACTCTTTCGTATCTGGAATTGTGTATCTCTATGTGTTGAACGACCTGGATATTAAAATATTTTTCATTCCATATCAGTATTTAAAAATGCAGAAGTAATAAAAGTAAAATTCCAGTAAGATAAGTTTACTGAATTGAATTATAATCTACGCAATTGAAAGGTCAGATAGTTGTTTAAAAAAAAAGATCCTTTGTAATAGGTTTTTCCTTTTTTCTGTTATTTTTAGACATTTCAAATTTTTAAAAATCTTTTGTCTTTTTTAAATTTTAAACCGAGAGGGATGTAGAGGATGTTTGGGTCGAAGACGACTACATCAGTGAAGAAGAACTGCAAGAAGCCATCAACAAAGTCAAATTAGGCAATTGAAAGAAAAAATAATTCCTAAGGACTGGGAAGTTGCAGTGATCTATTTATAAGAATGAGGACAGTCGAGAGTGTGGCAACTACCGTGGAATGCGATTATCACTTCTCAGTATACCCACCAAACTATACTCTAGAATATTGGATTCAAGAATAAGAACAGTGGTCGATAGTCAGCTCTCTGACAGTCAGAGAAGAACAATACGGCTTCAGAGCACAGCGAAGCACGCAGGATCTCTTCTTCACAATGCGACAAATAACGGAGAAGACTGTCGAAAAGAACAAAGAACTTTCTGTATGCTTTGTGGACCTCCAAAAGGCTTTCGACAAAGTTAGAAAGGCAGACATACAGCAGGCACTGTCAAATAGAGGCAAAGATGTAGGGACGATCTTGGCAGTGATGAGTCTTTATAGTAAAACCAGGAATGTTGTTAGAACAAGGAACCACTTATCACAGGAATTCGAGACAAAATCAGGTATTCATCCAGATTGTAGCTTGAGCCCGTTGCTCATCTCTTACGCTTGTAGGCCTGGATAAAGCGATGAAGAAAGCTAAACTAAGAATGAGGTAGTTTCAGTTAGGACACAGGGACTTACAACGTTTGCTTTCGCTGATGACCTGGTCTTGCTTCCAACGAACAAGACCTCCAATACAACATAAATGTTCTTCAAGAGGAAATGGAAACGATAAACATGAGAATTAACCCGGTTAAGACCAAATATTTGAGGATAAGAAAGAAACCCCCGAGAATAATGAGGGTGATAAGAGTGAGCTGAGAAAGACAGGTTGATAATTTGAAAAATCTAGGTCTCATCTTAACAATCTTAACGATAATGACTATATTAATGAGGAAGTTTCTCCGAGAATCGGTGCAAAGTATTTAGTTTGCTTCGAAGGGATTTCTTGGGTAAAAGGGAGGTGACAAGAAATACTAAAATGATGATCTATATATCGAGGCTATTCTTTCCTACTCTTCCGAATCGTGGACCCTCACCTCGAAAAACAAGAATCAGAAGATGCGTCATCTTCGTAAAGTGGAAGGAAGGACACGACGATGCAGGATATGCAACAGTACCATCTGGTCACACAGCTCACTGCTTTAGAAAAAATCATTGACTTCCAAAAGCTATTATTTCCGAGTGAGATATTACTGTTAGTATTATTTTCATACGTCTGATTTTATTTACGTTATAAAGTAATCGAATTTTTATATATAGGATTAAAGTTGTAATGTTACGTTCTAATGGTAATCGATCGCCTCTAAGAAGTTCCTGTTCCACTTCCACTGACATGAGGTTAAAAGGATCCCGAACAATGACTGCGGATGAATTACGATCTTATGATCAGAGTTTGGTAATGACCGGTAGGAGGTGAAGGGGCCTCGTATGGCCTCGTAAAGGGAGAGCAGGCCCCGTCTGCTTTTTACTGCCGCCCAATGCAACACAAATCAAATCCCTCTCGTCTTGTCTACCAGCTCTCGCATCTTCTCTTTTGCATTTCCTATGGTTTTATAGGAGGCTGTAAAGAATCAAGTTGGTCATACTGTAGCAGGAAGATAAGGTGAAGGGATAAGAGAGAGAGAGTGAGACAGAGAAAGTAAATTTTATGTATCTATGCATATATATATATATATATATATATATATATATATATATATATATATATATATATATATATATATACACACACATATCGGCCTATAACCCAGTAAGAGTTTTGGCCACGCTCAGAATCTGTCTTCAGCAGTCCCGATCCATCTACTTCGTCCTCCACACAGTCATTCGAAGTTTATATTGAAATTCCTATACTGCCAGCTTGTAGGGTGACCAATTTTTATTTTCCCTTGAAAAAAAAACTTTATGTGTTAAGTGCAAATTTGTCAAAAATGGGTTTTGTTATATAAATAATATTGAAAAGTTGTGATCAAGAAGTCATATATGAAAATATATATATATATAGATATAAAATTAATTAAGAAGCTGTGAAGGTTACCAAAATATGTTGTGTGCTACTTGTGTAAACTTGAACTGTATTTCTTGTGTTAAATTATAATCAAAGATGAATCCTGTAAAATCTTGTTTTCGGCACTAAACACAGATGTGAACTAAGGCAATCGATATGTCCCTCAGGCAATCGTTCAGTATGCCCAAGCCAACTTGGCCGTCTTGACGTTACAAACGAGATGCATAAATAGTGAGATTCATGCACTAAAAGATCTTTCTGAAATACAAATACTTTGAGGGTAAAAATGGCCTAAAATACTTCTTAACAGTTTCCTCTGGTAGACCCTTTGGGCTAACTTGTCTTGCACTTTCAGCGTCCAGGTTTTTGCACCTTAGCGTATGTAAATTGCGATTGAAGAAAAATCTTTAAAAAACCTATTGGTTTGGCCCACATTTTTGTTATTTTTTAGAGATTCGTGGAATCGGAAACGTTTCTGTTATTCTGTTATTATTTATTTTTTAATCAAACCACTACTCTCAGAAGTTTCTTGCACATTTTTTTGCACATCACAGCTTTTTTTGTAAATTACTTACTCTAAATTTCACATACATTTAGATATTTAAATCCTTCTGAAAATCAATGGTTTTACTCAATATCCATTCATTCATTTAAACTAGCAATTATAGTTATATAGAACTTGAATATATTCAGCTTAATTTTGTGATTATTCAAATTATTTTTCCCATCCTCAAAATGTAATATTAACCTAATTATTTTATATATTTTGCTGTTGTATTTCTAACAATGCATTTTATAATAGTTCGTTATATTCATATTTCTAATTACTCTGATTTGCACATATAACACCAACATTTAAACACTTAAAAAATTTTCCTTGAAACTTTAGAGAAGTCTGAAAGATTGCATGAGTTAAAGAATGGAACTTTTACTAGCCCTGAAGTTTAAGTATTAAACTTCAGGGCTAGTAAAAGTTTCTCATCCATTCTTGAAATTCTCATTTTATTATTTTTTTTTTACTTTGCCATTCTTGTTGTTTTTATTATGACTGTTGTGGCAGAAAACTGGAATTATTTCCATTTTAATTATTACTTTTGCATATCGCAAAGTTTGTACTTTCCTCCAAGAGCTAGATGATATTAAGAAGCTTAAGAATGTTTACTTTAAATTAAGGTTTCGGAATGGTCTAACTTCGGGAATGAGCTATTGAAGAATTCAAGAAAGTTTTCACATTTCCATACGCCGTTAGTGCTAATGCTCCAAGTGCTCATTGAATTTAAGTATCGTATTATTCTCAAATAATCTCTACCGAATAAGACAAAATATCTTTAAGCCAATTAAAATAAAAACAATAGTTTTCTAGCCAATAAAACTTTTAATTTAAATATGTTTATGTATAATTCCCATATTTAGAATTTTTTATGAGAATTTTCAAATCATTTATCATTAATTTTTGAAGACCACTGTCATATTCGTACGAGGTACAGAGGATCAAAGTTAAAATTATACACATGAATATTGATAGGAATTTTTGAGCAAATAAATAGTTCAACTTAAAATACATTAAAACAATAGTTTATTAAAATGACTGAACATCGTAGTATTATTTTCTCAATGCATGAGCATAAACAAAGATTTAATAGTAATATTAAAACACATTTAAATATTATTATCATTCTGAGCGTACCTAAAATATGAACTTTTTTCAATATTGGGAGAACACACAACGTTTAATGAACTTGAGGTGGTCATTCAACATTTTAATGATTGGAAATATCTGAATCAAATAGCCGAAATTGTTTTTACAAGTCCGTTCTATTCAAAATGAGTTATACGTGAAAGGGATGAAATTTGGATCGTCAGATAAATAAAATAAAATACAACATGTAAAAGTATTGAACTAAACTAACAGTTAATTAAATTCAATGTTTATAAACTAATAGTACTCAAACATGAATAAAAAATGAGGTCTATCATTTAAACTGTGCGGTGAAATTATTTATTAGTTTTTGTCATAAATAGTTTCTGCTGTTGTTAAAAAGGGTTGAAGTATTTCAGGTTTTGTTTCCAGTATACAATTAATTTTTTCTTCTTTCTACAGGATGTATCAATCTCACTTTTGGCCACTTTATTCAAGCAATATTTCGTAAATTTAAAAAAAAATTTGGCCAGTATAAGTTAAGGACACCTTTATGGGCTTTGAAACCAATTTAATAATGTATTCTAATAATTCTGATTTAACAATTAAAATGACCAATGAGTTTTTACTGACTGCACCACACATCGTTATGATATTATTTATGTCAAATGTCTTGGAAGAAAGTGTTGTGTGTTGTGTGAACTTACTTTTTATTCTATGTGGTAAAAGGCGCACCATTATACAAAGCAGTATCTAAAATGCATCAAAAACTTGACCTGAATAGATAAACTGTTCGGCTTGATACCAGTCATCAATAACACTCACTATCCTAACCAACCAGCTCTCTTTTTTAAAAAATATACAGTCATTATTTTGATAGATTTCTATTGCTTGTTTGTTATATCCCAAATCGGAAAAATATTAAATCAGTACTTATTAATTTATGTTTATTTTTTTTAAATCTTTATACAACAAAATTTCATTACTTAAATTTTTTCTGCTTGAAAAATAACATTGTAATTGACAGTATTGTTGTGTAGTTAAATTTATTTACTTAATTATTCTTTGATGTAAAATTAAAATAAAATACACTGACGTGCTTGAACAAATAAAAAAGAAAATACCTTTCTTTTAGGGTTACCTACAACTGGTACTGTAACTATTAAGAAAAAAAAATGTGGTGGCTCAATAATTTATTCAGAATCTTCATAGCCTAATAATAACTTAGGCAAACAGTGTTATGAACACTTAAAGATAAAGTATAATTAAAATTGTTTGGAACCATTAACTGAAGCTCATACATAATCAATCAGGTTACTAGTATGAACTGAATGTGGAGTTAGGAAAATATGAAGAATAAGATGGAACTTTTTGGTGTGTTTTAGTGGAATTTATATGGTGTTGTAGTGTTACCGAGACTTCTTGGACTTTTTGGTAATAATAGACCGCGAAATTGTATAATGTCAATAAAACAAATAATGATAATAAGGATTTATGATTATTTTTTAAACCTGGTGGGCAAATAAGAACAAGAAGCCCCAAAAGTGAACCATCTTTACTTAGCATCTTCCACTTTGGGAGCTTTACAACTAATAATAACAGGGATTTAATTTAGTTTGTTTTTTCAAACATAAAGTTTGTTTTAATTGTTATTTTTTGTGGGCTTATAACTAACTATTATTAAATACAAAAAAATAATAATAAAAAATACAATACAAGTATTGAATCATGAAAAAATATTTAAAACTTATTTCTTTGTTCATCGTGTTAGCGGAACTGCGTATTGGGTTGGATAGTTCATTACCAATCTTTAGGGGACTGTTTCGGTTTAATTATTTAAGAAAATTATTTACTCTAATAACAGACATGGATTGACTTGTGGGATAGGTGGAAAATCCTTGGGTTTTCCCTGTCTCTAAAAAGTTAAATAAGGTTTTGGAGATTGGACGAAATCAAGGCAAAATGGCCTCTTTGTACAACAGCGAGACAAAGTAAGTATGGTACTTAATCACGTACCGAGCGACTTATCGAGACTATATTGTTCTTACAACCAAGCCATAACAATGAAAACACTGACTTTAAGTGAGCTATTGTAAATCACACATTAGCTTTGGCTAAAAGTAGTGGCACATGTGCAATATGAATATATAAATGTCACTTACAAATTGATAATGAAATGTATACCATCACATCATTAAATGAAAATACACGTAAAATATTTAGAATATATATATATATATATATATATATATATGTGTGTGTGTGTGTGTGTGTGTGTGTGTGTGTGTGTGTGTGTGTGTGTGTGTGTGTGTGTGTTTGTTTATTAAAATATAATTTACTAATATCCTCCTTCGGAACGCGTGCCTTTCGTTATCGGTGGGTCATCACTAACATTAAGAACTGTTCTGGCCTGCGAGTTTCTCTGCCTTACAAATTGGCATAAATAATTGGCACCTTTTAGTCTGTAATTAATGTCTATAAATCTTGTATGTTGTTTGTATGTGATAATTTGTTTGCATTTATGCGTCGATAATTTTTGTCCAAGGAATATATTAACTGATAAAAATGAAAATTGTGTGATATACTCGATGTCTGAATACACTTATATGTTTGGCAATAAGAACAATAAAATAAAAACTTCACTTATATATAGAATTTTTCTAAAAACAGACTATACTTAATACCGCAATAAACTTATATTTGAATATAATGTACGGTAACCTAAAAAATATGTACCTCCTTTTTTTTATTACTTAGAAAAAAATAATTCAATCCATATAATAATTGTTTAGACTTATGACCTTTATTCAAATGAAAATTGATTGTTGATTACTGACTTCATAAAATGCCTAAATGAACCTTATGATTTCTGAAATAAAATTTTAATATCTACCAATTTTCAATATATACTAAATGAATAGACAATTAATTCATATGATTATTCTATAAAAATTTAAAAGAGTAAACTTCCTTGGAAACGTTATTACTAAAACTCAAGAACCAATGCTTTCATGGAAGGTTTATAACTGCTCAGGATGCTTCATGACTTCATTTTGGTAGCTTTGATTTCATGAAGTAATAATGGAGTATGACACGGATTTCATGGCATTACTCCTAATTTAGTTTATTTATTTCTGTGGTTTAAACATAGATGTATTTTTGAAAAATTTAAATGCTAAATTATTTTATGTTTAGGGGTTCCCTGTTTTTTAAAATATAAATTTTCGAACAAATTAAAAACCAGCTTTATGGATAAATCCGAATTTCAAGAGCACATTTTGGCAAGTTAACGAGGGTTATATGAACTATTTGTTTTCCTTCTCTTTCAATTTTTTTTGAGTTGCAAAACTAATAAAAATAGTCACTACAGCATTACTAAAGAGCCTAAAACAAATATATCAAACAAATATATGTATATGTATATGTTTTTGTTAATATTTTCCCAAGATAGTCACATCACTCGACGTCATTCAAACATTTGTAGCAATTGAATGTTTTCAAATACCTCTATGTAATTTGTACAAGATAGCATTTAGACTATAAGTGAGATAAGATATTTTTCTGAAAAAGAATCTTGATATATGTTTCATTGTTTTCCAGTCATCACATAAATTTCAATTTACGAACAAATTATTAAAAATCGCCTAAAACATTTAATGAATTTCTAGAAAATAATTCTTTAATGAATGATGAAATTTCATTATGACAAAACAATGATTGTTAAATCCTTAAAATAATGACATTTACTAGCTTTATGCAACTTATTCATAAACTACTGAAACAATCTATAGAAGGGAGAAGGAAGTTAAGGCTAAGACAAAGCCGTTAACATTAATTGTCTTTACTCCAATTTAAAAGTGATTGTGAGTTGTCCCTAATGAATTCTTAATTAAGAGAAACGAGCATTAGCTATTACCTCAATAAATTCAATTTGTACCAAATCAGCCAGATTCGTTTAATATATTTATATGTTATGGTTGGATATATATCACTATATCTATATCTATGTATCTATCTATATACACACACACACATTATATATATATAATGTATACACACACAGTATATATATATATATATATATATATATATATATATATATATATGTATACATGTATATATTTTGTTATAACAATATTTTTCTGTAACTCATAACAATTCATTATACTAAAATAAAGTCTTGCTTGTAAAATAAAGAAACGATATTACACAGATACTATTTCTACACTATTTACTAAACTCTTTAAACTGTTCATTACAACACACAATTGAAAGTAACCTCCCCGGGTTTTTACATCCCAGCTGTTATCATAGTGACCGTATTAGTAGAATTCAAATGAAAGACGTTTGGTGTATGTACATATTTTGCATTTATTTAAATATGCATATTTTATAAACATAAATTTAATATAAATTAAGTCTACATATACATATTATTAATATTTTGTTATTATAACTATAGCTATACTGTATTAAATATTATTTTTGGCATCAGTTTCACTGGTTGTAATTTTGAGTCAAAAGTCACAACAAGTTTTAAGTTTTCATTCTTTTCCTTATTAATATTTTCGAAAATAAAAATAATAGTAATACGGACTGCATTTATTAACTGTTACTAAACTAACTAACTAACTAAATGTATAAAGATTAATGAACCTACTTAAACATACTGTTTAGGTTATATCCATCATCTACACTTCCAATTGGTTGTTGAAACATTCATTTCTTAATGAAACGAATGCCGAACTATACACTTTTCCCATGGAAAACATTATTTTTCCTTACTGAAATGCACGATTATTTTTATTTTCGAATATATTATAAACAGAATAAATGAAAAGTTAAAAGTTCTTGTGATACAATTCGAAGTGACAACCTGCGGGACAATTACCATATATTTTACTATAGCTCCCTTGCTTCTTGAGCTCCCTTGAGTTTGATTGTACTCTATACAAACGTAATATCCTGACTAGCTAAGTATGTTTAGTAACGGATGTATACGAAAGTAAATTATAAAAATATTTGATTATTAAGCATAATTGTTCAAAACAAATTATTAATAATTAAACTTGTTTAGACAATTAATTAAGGCGTTTGGGATCAAAAGTAGAAGATAACTGCAAAAAATTCAAAAATTTACTTTTGCATCTTTTTTGTTGTTTTAGTCTAAAACTGTTCGTCTACCACGAGACTATGCCGCCTTATCTTTTATGGTTTTAGTTTGGGTCTGAGCTTGAAATTTGTCAGCGAAGCATTGCTTGACTAATCTATCGAAAATTGCGTAAAAGTAGATTTTTGAAATTTTGGAGCCACTCAATTTGATTCTTAACGCCTCAATTAATTGATCGAATCTGAGAGTGTCTTTTGAACTAACAGCATGGCCTGTAATCGTTTCATTTTGATCGTTTTTACTTAAATCGACTGATTAGTACCGGAATTTAAGATTCTTAAAACTTTCTGTTAGGGTCTAGCAATCTTTGGGCTTGGCACTTTCCGCAATTTTTAACTTAATCAATGTTTCGTACTTGATGTTGCTTCTTATACCTGTTTAGTGTTATTTTGTTAAAATCATTGAGATGAATTTATTATTTTACATATAGCAATGGAAAATAATATATAATATAATCCAAACAATTATAAACAAACAAATTAGCATACAGTATCTATACCCATTAATTTTAACGATGTTTAATTTTAACACTCTTGATTCATTCAAGCCATTCACTTAGAATTGGTTTGCCTACTTTTTTTTTTCAATTTTACTATTACTACCCTTTTAATGAACAGCTTTGGCATTGGAATGATACCCAAATCTGAATTTCATACGAAAATTGACAATTAATGTTTACTGGGTTTCTAAAATGGTATGTGTGTATGTGCTAAATCTAGTCCAAAAACAAAACTGTGTGTTTAAGTTACAGCGACATTTTAGCCAAAATAGATTCGCTTATGGATTTTGCAGTTTTCTCAACAACAATTAATTACTTCATGACTTAATTAGAAATTTTAAAAATGTCTTTACTGTAGGGTATGTAAACATTTTATAATGACACACTACATCCGGTTTTTATAAAAACAAAAATACATGCAAAATTAAAGATTGTGAACTGATGTAACCTTATTAAATAAGTTTTTTATAATTAATGGTCAACTGTTTTGATTGTTAAATATTTTTATTTTAAAGAGAAAAGATAGGCCCGCGGCCGGGATTCGAACACGTATCCTCTGTCTCTCCGTGACAGTGCTCTAACCATTTAAGCCACCAAGCCTGCCCGCAGAGGACAAACAAATTAATTTATTTTTTAATTAAAAAAATTATAAAAAAATATAATTAGTACTACATTGAATATGACGTAAGTCAATAAGATCCTAAAATCAAAAAGTAATGTTCAAAAAACATTCGTTCTCTTGTATACATCGAAAAAATTGCGAGATCAAGAGGACATGGGATCGGATAAGAGAAAAGATTTGTCCTCTGCCGGTAGGCGGCCTTGGTGGCTTGGATGGTTAGAGTGCTGTCACGGAGAGATAGAGGATCCGGGTTCAAATCCCGGCCGAGGGCCTATCTTTTCTCTTTAAAATAAAAACTTATTAAATAAGGTTTTAAGTTCAATGCACGAAACTACATTGGTCTTATCTCTTAATAAATTCTTTCGAAATTATTTTCTACTGCAATGGATGTGTAGAAATATCTGAACAAAGTATTTATTCACCACGCTTTTGCAGTACAAATGTAAGTCAAATAACCGATAATTCAATGAAGGTTTCTGTAATAATTGCTTCATCGTACTTCTTGCTATATAAAATCAACATTGTATTTTAAAATAATTAACAACACTAAGAGATAACTAGCTTTTTGATTGCAATATTTCCCTAAAATTAGTTATTAGCAAATTGGCTGTAAGATAATACATCGCAGACAAGAGAGGTTTATTAATCGTGATGAGACATTCTATGCCGGTGAGGAGAAATTTGAAAGAAGAGTAGAAAATGAGATATTGAAGATTGTGCTAGGAGTGGGAAAACAAAGAGAACGAAGTAGGGCCCGCTTCTGCGATGTGACTTTTATAATTTCTCTCCGCGGCGTAACTTATGAAAAATGAATTCTACATCCTCCCTCTCTTGGAGAGGGAATTTCTTTTGAATTGCCTTAAAGCTATGCAAATAACATGAATTACAGCGAGTAAAACAAAATGAAAAAAGAACATTTAAAAAAAATGATCATTTATTAGTCGAAAAAATTAAAACTTTCAGAGGTTGGCCGATACGCCAATGCCGCCTTTCGGAAGGGACGTAAAATAGGGGTTCCGAGCCTTTACGATGTCAGGTAATCGCTATAGATCCCAATCCTAATTATACAAAATTGAGGATTCGCAATGTAGCATCGTTCGATTCGCCATAGCAGCATATAATGTCGTTAAATGAATAAGCAATAAACGCAGATCGTATATACTCATGTTATTACAAAATCAATCTTTTAAAACATATTCTATTAGAGGCTAGTTCAATATTCAATACTTTAGCGCCTGTCATTTTACGAATGAATGCGTAAGCAGTCTCATATCTCTCTGATACTCATCTTATTATAATAGTCTCAGAAACTCTAGACCGACTTACATCATCATCTGTATTACGGTAAAACAATAAAATAAAAAGTCGTGGTGTGAGATATGACCAGAAATAAAATATAAGTACAACTCACAATGCATTCGAATTTATTATATATACTAATAGATGCTATACATAAGGATCATAAAGATCAGTAAAACATTGTCTGGCTGAAAGAGGAATGGAAAGGTGATATATGGAGGCGTATCGGATGATTTAGAGGAAGAGGTACAGGAACAAGATAGTGGTGACAAAGAGAAGAAGAAAAGAAAAAAGGTTGAGAGTTATCGAGATGTATGTTCGAAAATATCCGTTAATCTTAGCTTCTGTGCAACAGTACTTCGAAAGTTAGAGCACCAACAAATTTTGAGTTACAATGGAATAATTCACCGAAAAAATAAGAAAAAATTTAATCTAATTATTTTTTTTAATCATTCAAATCGAGGGTTTTCTAGGGGGGACTTCCTTCAACGTCAATATTTGATGAATAAAATTGAGTACAATCTAAACGAAAAAATAATTAGAGATTAAAAAATAATTCATGAGTTTTAGAAAAATACTATTTACGTAACAATGACGCTCATTATCCTAATATTGAGTTTAAATAAATAGGTTCATGAACATGAATTCATTAAAAACGATGATATTTTAATAATAATAGGATTAAAACCCCTTTAGTTTATATGGACATTAGAAACATCCGTGAAGGTTCTGTAATATATCAAAACTATAATGAAACAAACCACTTGGTTAGTACATTGGGTAATTAACATTACGTATAAACAACATAAGTACCGTAAAACAGGGCTACTTTGGCCCAATTTTTTAAAAACTTTTAATCACCCTTAAATTTTTTTTGTAACTTTCCTATATCTAAGCTCTGGTAACCTTTATTACACAACTAGACTACCCGAAATTTAATTTCTAATGAGTTTAACAAACAAAATTAAGTTTTTCTTTATTTATTTTTTTTTTTTTTACTTGGGCCAATGTTATCCTCATGTTTGGGTTACTTTGACCCAATGATATTTTACCTACTTTAAAGCATTGTGGAATTAGGTTGGGTCAAAGGAAGACTTGGGTTAGTTAGAAAATTCATTTATAAGACAGAAAAATACATTTAAAATTCATTTAAACATTCTTGTTTTCATAAAAAGGTACAAAAAACTAACAATTTAAAAAATACACATTTATCTTATGCCTCGCGTCTTGGGTCCTATCCTATACATATTCTACACCGCTGATATCCCAACTACTCCTGAAACCTTCCTTGCAACTTTCGCAGACGACACGGCTATCCTATCATCTCATCCAGATCCCGAAATGGCTTCCTTGAACCTACAAAGCCACCTTTCACTCATTGAAATTTGGTGTAAACAATGGCGGATCAAAGTCAATGAGGAAAAATGCAAACACGTGACTTTTACCCTTCGCCGGGGAACATGTCCTTCTGTCCAATTCAATGAAACCATCCTACCTATTTCCGACACAGTACGATACTTTGGCTTCCTCCTAGACAAAAGACTTACATGGAATCCTCATACCAGACTCAAAAGACAAGAACTTAACAGACGATTTAGCCAACTATACAGATTACTATGTAGGACCTCCGATCTTTCAATAGACAATAAATTACTAATATACAAGACCATCATCAAACCTATTGGGACCTATGGACTGGAACTGTGGGGGACCGCAAAACAATCGAATATCAGACGCATTCTATCCTTTCAATCCAAAGTCCTGAGAACTATAGTCAATGCTCCTTATTATGTTTCCAACAAAACCCTCCATAATGATCTCAACATTCCTTTCGTCCTCGACCACATCCCTACTAAATTTTCAAACTTTCACCAAAACCCTGCCTGTCATCCCAACCCCCTGGCTCAGTCACTATCCAGTTCCACACATCCATATAACCCACCCCGCCATCTAAACCGGCAATGGCCCCGAGATCTGTTGTAATAATGTTAGGCTTCCCGGACTCCTGCTTTGCCCTCATTCCTGGGGAAGAAGCTCAGTTCGGGGACCCCAGGCAAATTGTAAATAGGGTATGAATGTGTACATTTTATTTTATTATTTTTTTAATATTAGCATTGTTATTATTTATTTATTTATTTTTTTTTTTACTTTATTTTATTATCATTTCCGCATTAATTTCTTTCTGTTACCGCATGTATATATTTTTCCGCATGTATATATTTATTTATTTTATTTTGTTTATATTATTGTTTTGCTATTGAATGACTGTAAGCTACACAGCACTATTACTTATTGCCCACAAGTGGCAGATTGTAATATTTCAATAAAGTGTTAATATATATATCTTATGCCTCACTAATTGCTGACAAGGAAGAGTCCTCTTTTCATCCAGTTTTGGAGGGCCGATTATCTTCTTTATAGCAGCCCATTCTTAAACAAAGTGTCCTTTACTGCTGGCCACTTCCAAAATTTGTTAGTGCATCCCGTGCACTCAACATCAGCACATTCACAGTTATCCCAGGGAACTCTAGCCCGTTCCATTGCACAACAACAAAATTCCCTCCTTTTAAATTTTCTTTAGGAGTACTTTCTGGAGGTGTATTAGTGTTTTCTTCTGGAGATTCGTTACTATCTTGAGGATTATTGCCATTTTGGGAAGTAGGTGGTACAACTGAGTCAACCAATTCCTTTTCATCATCACTTGAAAAAACAAGGTCGCTGTGGTCTGAAGAAATGAGGCTGTAGGCTGTATCACTATCTTCTTCTGTTGATGAGATGTTATGTTTTCTTGTAGTCTTCCTCTTCAGGAATTTACCATTCACTTTCTTTTTTTCAATTCTCTCTGTTGTAGTTTTTCTCTTAATTCTTGTTTTTGATTTTTTTCATGTCTCTTTCTCTTTTCTGTTGTTCTTTCTGATACTTTTGCATTTCTTGATATTGAATATCTTGGACTGCTCTTACCAGCAGCAACTTCCAGTTTTTGTCTTTAAATTGTTCTGGGCTGAACAACCTCTTTTCTTTTCTGTACCAAATGGTGAATGGAAGTTTTTCCAACCAGATCCAAATTAACAGACACATCCTTAGAAGGTAACCGTTTTAATACTTCTTTATTAATAGAATGTATTCCAGCCTTCTTAAATCCAGACTTACAATTTCTTCGGCTCCGTCTTCCGCTTCCTCCTAGCTCCTTGGGATCTGTTTAGAGAGTCCCTTTCTAGTCCCACCTTTAGTTAATTCTTCAGTCATCTTGACCATAAGGGGACCATAGGGGACACCCTTCTACCTGCGTGACCTACTTCTCGTAAACCAACATTGTTCTTTGTGCAAAACAAATTTACTTTCATGATACCGCCCCCCCCCCGTAATGCATAGCAATAACTACAAAAATAAGTTTTCAAAAGCACGACTTACTTTGGCCCACAAAACAGGTGGGCCAAAGTCGTATTTTTCGGGTCGTATTTTTGAGGTTACTAGAGCTGTTGTTATTTTATATTTTTTTACCAAAAACCTAAACCGTAATGACAAATACAACTATACCACTGCCTACTGTACTAAGCAAATTAGTTAATTAGGTACTTACCAAAGTTGTAACATACGTGGAACGGTTTCGAAAATTGAAAGTTTGTGAGTAAATAAAACACGTGTTTTCACAAGGTTAAGAAATCCACAGGTCCTGATACTAGCAGGCAATTATCGAACTATTTCGTGTACATCAGTGCCCACTTGGGGCTTCAGCCTAGCAGAAACTGCAATAACTAGTTGAATAACTACTACTAGAAAGTATTTAGAGAACGTTTTATCTTTTCCTACATTTGGACCAAAGAAGGACCCTAGGGCCAAAGTAGCCCGGTATTACGGTAATGATTATTTATGTAAAATTACTTAATTCGAACAAGTTGAATTTTATTTGGATAAGGTTGAATTAGACCTGGAAATTCTACCTTCGTAATTTCATCTATTGTTTATTTAACCATTAACTTACAACCAGGTCTGTGGTTTTATTGAAAAGGTCTTGAATATGTTGCAGCATATTTAAAAAATCAGTTCAAGCTTTTATGCCTGGACAGTAATTTTCTACTATTTCAGAACTGTAGTAAAAAGACATAACATGTTTAGAGCAGCTAGTGTATTGTAGCCTAGATCTTCTAATATCCACAAGTGCATATGAAATTTTAGTCAGGTATTTTTGCTCTTTCGTCCATTACTTGCCTTTCCATCCAGTTAATTTTGAATACATTCAATATTTAAAACTTTTTTCAAGTTTAATATGTACTGTGAAGATTAATTTTTGGCCCTGTTTGAGGTAAAACATTGTGCATCTGTATTTGTTTTAAATGATTTAATTTATTACTAGAGTTCTTCTTCTTCTTGTACCTTTCAGCGTCGAGGTACCGCATCAACCCAGGATCTCTATCTATCTCAATCTCTCGCCATAATCCTCAGAGCCTGCATGTTCTTTCCTCTTGCTTTTCCCAACTTGGAAATGTAGTTGGTGTACGTCTGTCTTGATCTCCCTCTAGGTCTAGTGCCCACAGATTTGGCTTCCATTAACTTTCTTGGATCCCTGTCTTGGCTCATTCTGTGGGTATGCCCAAACTATTTGAGCTGACGCTTCTCCACGGTTTCTTTCAGGGAGGCAATGCGTAGCTCCTCTCTAATAGTATCGTTCCGGATCCTATATCTTCTTGTCTTGGAAGTTACTCGTCTGAGAAATTTCATTTCGGCAGCTGATAAACGGCTCCAGTCTTTATCCAGGAGTACCAAACTCTCAGCCCCAAATATGAGAACTGGCAAATATACACTTTTGAATATTTGTTATATTTATATTGTATTTGTTAGTTTCACGTCCTTTTCCACTTCTCTTTTGCCTACTGTTGCAAATTTGTCTTGCAAATTTAGTTATCTGTTAGTTAACATTATTTGCTTTTTCAATCCTGTTCTAAATCTCTGTTGTACTATCCCATTTCTGCAAATCATTGTGCCCAGGTATGTGAATTCCTCTACGACTTCCATTTCTTGTTCATTGCATACAATATGTATATCTTCAGGATTTCTTCCCACTTGCTATATTTTAATTTTATTGACATCTATGATCATGCCTTTCCTGGCAAGCTCTGCTTCCCATTCTGTTATCGTCCGCTGCAGATTTTCAGAGCTGAGATCAGGGCTATATCGTTAGCATATTCTACCACTTGTGCTAGTATGGTCCGCATATTCCTATGCCCAATTGTAGTTCCCGCAGTTCTTCTTTTACATATCTTTATAATTTCAACCATAAAGATTATAAAGAGTTGTGGGCTGAGACTGTCTCCTTGTTTTACTCCTTTGTCATGGGAAAGCTCTTGGATTCAGTGCCATTAATTCTCAGTATTCCCATTGGTTTTTGGTAGCAAGATTTGATTGTCTTGATAAGGCCTGATGGAACTTTCTTGGCCATTAATGCCTTTCAAATTTCCTCTCGAGGAGCAGAGTTGAAGGCCGATTTGAGGTCGAGGAAAGCAAGGTATAGGTTCTTGTTTCTCTCCCATGCTTTTTCTATGATCATACGTAAGGCAAACATATGATCATGTGTTTGTCGTCCTGGGCGAAACGCTGCTTGCCCATCCTGGATATCCTCCTCTACGAATGTCCTCAGCTTCTTTTCAAGAATGGGAGTATATAATTTATATACCACCGGTGACAGACATATTGGTCTATTATTGCCACACTCGCTAGCAGAATCCTTCTTGTGTATTGGTACTATAATATTGGCTTCCCAATCTTTCGGTATCTGCTTTTCAATCAAAAAATCTTCTAGAAAAGGGCCTGTAGGATCTTTCTAAGCTCATTTCCTGCAAACTTTATGACCTCTGGGGCAATATCTTCCAGCAGCCTTCACTAAAGTTATCAAATGTCCAAATTACTCAATACCAGGGTTAACTAGATCCAGCTACGTTACGTCATTTCTAAGTCACAATCTTATCTGTATCGGCTGTGTTCTTCACCATTTCTTCCCAATATATAAATAAATATATAATCTAGCATAATTTTCTGAAAGTTATTTTAGCCTTCTACCTAAAGCCTTTTAAGGATAGTATGCCAGTTGAATTTACCCATTACTTGCTATCTTAGTCATTCTTAAACAACTTGTCACTTTGTTTTATTGAGGAATAATTTCAAGCCATTTTTGTTCTGACTTTTCCAACTTTATAGATTACAAAAATTATAAGATCATTATAAGAAATGAAGAAAAGTGACTTCGCTTAGCGGAACTTTAACTACACCTAGCGAAATAAGCACCATAACAAAAATGACAACGCATTTGAATAATGAAAACGTTTCGTAATCGTTGCCCAATAACTAATCAACAACAGTTAAAAAATAAATAAATAATCATTGTCTTTATATGGCATTGGTGAGTCTCTTACCTTGCCTGGAAGCATCTTAATGTTGCAACACTCGACAACTCGTTGTGGTCCATTCTTGGAAGATCGGAGAGATGTATGGTTAACCTCCGCGCAACACCCTCATAATATATTCATCCTCAGGGCCTATTTGGCATTTCTTAACTAATTCACTAGGTGTTGAGGTATGTACCGATCTTGTGCCTTAATTACCAAGATCAGGTTGATTTAATTATTTTGTTTTAAGACGTCATGTTTAACTATCCTTTCTGAGTCAGTCGCCGTTTTGATGACCCGGAAAATGATTAATAAAGTTTTGATATTTCAATTTCAATAGAGAATAAATGATTTTTATATTATTTAAATAAAATAATATATAATAAAGTAAAGAACATAATTAACAAGTTGAACATAAAAACTAAAAGAAACTGTAATTAAAAAGTTAGAAATTACGTCGGAAATTCATAAATATCATTAACGACTAAATTTGTTTTTCTAACTTGCTATTCTAAATTACGTAGATATCACTGGTATACATCAAATTTGTCTTTTACATGAGAATGTACTGTATTGACAGTATTTCACTCGCTGAAAATTAAACATGCAAGTAAAATAGTTAGGCCTTATTGTTGTGAAATTGTTGTTTATTGTGAAATTGTTATCGTTTTTTATTGACATTTTTATTGAAAAGACTATATTTATATTTTTAAAGAGAAAAGATAGGCCCTCGGCCGGGATTCGAACCAGGAACCTTTGTCTTTCCGTGACAGCGCTCTACCATTCTTTTTTCCATCATTGTCGCGATATCTTGATGGAATCGTTCACCAAGCTCGTCACATCGCTGCAGTTATAAGGGAAAAATCAAGATGAGGTTCGTCGCAAACAATATTGTCATCCGAAAACTGTGACGATTGCGAGGATGTAGGCTCATTGTAGTCAACTTCCATTAAATTAATCTCTTCTTCAGAATCTTTCTGGTACTCTTCGGGAGATCGAGGAACAGGTAAATCGGTTCCGTATGGTACAGGTCGCAATACAGAGGCTACGTCAGGGTAAACCACGCTTCGTTTCTTTTTTCTTGATATACAGAGCTGGATGGGTGGAGTCAAGCAAAAGTGGCAGTCATTAGCATTATTGGTAGGTCCCCTCCACATCATTGGAACACCAAAAGGCAATGAACGTTTATTTTTATTTAGCCACTTAATCAAATTTCTGGAGAACCTCATCTTGATTTTTCCCTTATAACTGCGGTGATGTGACGAACATGGTGAACGATTTCACCAAGATATCTCGACAATAGAAAAGAGATACTAGGGTTGATGGAATGCGTCAATGTTAGCGGACTACTGCTGGAATTTGAGAAGAGATACTCCTGAAAAGAATTACAATAGACCAACAAAAAATAAGAGAAAATCATAATTAAACAGGTTTAAATATTTTGTTAATATTTCAAAATTACCAATTTTATATAAAAAGTAAAAAATAATAATAAATAAATATATTTTTTTAAATAAATTGTTTTGTACTTTAACATGTTACTAAAAGTCAAATTTTGTATATTAGGTGTATCTTCAAAACAACAGCTAATTAAGAAAATATTTTGGTGTTTTCGTATTCAGTAACCTCAAAGCAGTATAAAAATATAGTATTCAATTGAATGGTACACAAAAAGTTAAATTTTGTAGACCAGTGTAAAACTTCTTTCTAGAGTGTTGAAGTAGTTGGGCGAACTTAGAATATTTTAATTCAATAAGTAGTTACAAGAACCGACTGAGATGACTTGTGCAACGCCTGCGAATGGTATCTACCTGATTCCTAGCTAGACCATCCTAGCCAAAATGGAGGGGAAAAAGAGGAAGAAAGATTTTGAGAAAAGAGTACTCAAGTAGAATATAAGAGTACAGTTAGTGGAAGGCCGGCAAAGCTGGAGAAGGCTGTACAGAATTCCTTCTCAGACATCATTGGCTGTTCAAGAGGACTATGATGATGATGACGTACTTACAACCTAAATGTAGCAACAGTCAAAGGGTTATGTCTAAGTAAATAGTGTTATTGTATCGATCAAGGTTACAATAAAAAACATATCAAATAAATAATTATTTGTTCAACATTTTCTTCTTCATGATCCGTCCTTATTTATATTTTGGAAATATTAAGGCTTTATCTAAAATAATTCTCATTTAATGATAATATTTTGTACGGGGTTTTATATCTGAATATAACTTAAATGTGACTTTTTAAAAATAATTTTGAACTCTTGACTTAAGACTTCTAGGATCGGTTTCATGGATTCAGGATGCTTAAGTGATTTTTTAGAAGCGTTGCATTTAAACAGGTTGATGGCTTAGATGAATATAAATTTGTTTAACTTTTGTCAAATCTACTAACACTGTGGTAGAGTTTGATATTCTCTTTCTGGAGAGGATGGAAAAGAAACTAGCCCGAAGACCATTGTATTCAAATACTTCAATCACCCAGCCACAACAAGGGACTATCCCAGACTCCAGAAGGGGGAATATCAAGCCGTCCCTATTGCACTAACCCAGAACTAGTTAATTAATAATTAAATAATTAATTAAAATAATTAATTAGTTATTTAATTAAGTTCAAATGATAACAACGTCATAATATCCTTAATATGTATTTATACTAGAGCAATACTAACCGTAAATAATACACTAATGACATAAACAGACTATCTAAGAGTATCAAAGGCCATAAAACCGATATCCGATTTTCTAACAAGGCTGCCAATGTTTGATGAAATAGTTTCATAGCCATGAAATACGACTTCAGGCTTCCTTTGTAAAACATAAGAGCCTTTGATTTCCTTCATATTATTTAATGTAATTTAATTAACTTTAGTCTGAACTGTAGATATTGGATACACACTCGTTAATAGCATACACGACGCAATAACCATCCGCAATTCCATATATTTTGTTTCAGATATAGACAACCAAATTAAACTTAAAAATATAAATTAATAAGGATTTTTCTCATTGCCTCAAAAAATAAATATATTTGTAATTTATAAAAATGCATTTTACATAAAAATGTATTTTATTCACATTTTATATATTTCATTAAAATTTTAATTTTAATTTTTTGTTTCAGGTACATCTACTTCAATGACCTTTGTATAGATCGAGTAAAATATTCTTCTCTCTTCAGCTATCAGGGAACATATCAAGGAATCTGTAAGCAAATAAAAAAGTCAAATAATATCTGTGGCACGTTATATTCTTATTATATTATTATATGCTTATTCTTAGCGTCAAATTCATTAATGTGAGTGTGTGTGTGTGTGTGTGTGTGTGTGTGTGTGTGTATATATATATATATATATATATATATATATATATATATATATATATATATATATACATATATTTATATTTGTTTAGTACTTTTGCAATACATGTAATTAAAATTTCATGATAATCACATTAAAATATTACATTTTTTTTTTAAAACAGCACTAAAATGGATTAACACAAGGAAATTATAGAGAGGTTGAAAGTAATATTGAACAAATTATAATTTATAAAACGGTTTTAATGTTACCTCTATCAATGTAATAATGCAATTTATTTATATATAATAAAACCAGTTACCTATTAATACACATAGGTCTTATGTTAAACCCATACTGCTTGTAACTACTTACTTATTAATTCTAATATTTTAAGAGGGAGAAAATGGTCTGGGTGGAGTTCTACAAATTTTCTTATGTAGGGAGAACTATTTATTTGAAAGCCGACGTTTCGATCCACACTGCAGTTCTTCTTCAGAACTATTATATAAGTAGGATCACACTTGACTCATATTTTAAGACCGTCCAATAATTTTAAGCCATGAGAAAGAATATCTATGTAATTAGTAGTATTTTACCAAAATAAATTTAGTCATTAATGACATTTATTAACCTCAAACAGATTTATAATATTATAACATTTTTTTTTTAATTTCCTAATCTTCTTACGGTTTATTAAGTTTTTTATTTTATTATAAATAATTTAATATTAAATATTAATACTTAATTCTCTAATTAAATTGCAAGATTATATTAGAAGTATATTAATCATTCTATCAATATATATATATATATATATATATATATATATATATGTATATACGTATATGGGATAATCCGGTAATGAAATAATGATGTTGGGATCCGGAAGTGCCCGATATAAACTCTACCCCTGGCCCGGGGCAGTTTAACTGAAATGGTTTGGTCCATTTGAAAGATTGGTGAACCTCTAAACGTTATTTACCATCGAAACCCATTAGGATTTTTTATTCTTTTTCCGTTCTTCGATTGAGAATAGAGTATTAATATTGCAGCATTGTGATTAAATCAATAAGTTTGATTAAAATTATGCCTTTTTTTTAAACATTCTGATTCCTTTCAAATACCTTTATAACACTGCTAAGTGTCACCATTTCCCTCGATACTCATTAGTTAGAGCCATCTTATTTTAAAGAAATTTGTCATTTATTTTTATTCTTTTATGTTGTATTTGCACATGCGCTGTATCGCTTCAATCTAATTTGATCTCAATAAGCTTTTTTTTCCCTCTCGTTTGCAAATAATTGTTATAACTTATTAATTATTTCTGAGCATGTCTCCATTATAATTTTAATCGTGTCAAAAGAAGCCCATGTGACAGAGAGTAGGATAGAGAAAGAACTACAAGTGATTTTGGTGATGTGTTGACGAATGAAGTTTTGTGTATTTGCTGTATATGATTAATGTTATTATATGATTAAACGGTGCATAATGCGATTCGAAATAAGCCATTTCGAAGTACATAAGGAGCATATACAATCTTTCTTAGAATTTTTGATTATGTGTTAAGACCGTGGAAAAATTCCAACGAAAAGCCCATAAGTCTCCAAAACGAAACAGAAATTGAAAATATCTGTCCGAGATATTTCGCCTATTCAGGCATCCTCAGGGTAGAAAGAGAATAACAGCAAAACAAAACATGAATAATGCACCCAAGAAACACCCCAAGGCTCAAATGCAACTCTCATTCAATTTCTTATTTTCGATTTCTGTTTCGATTTGGAGACTTAAGGCTTTCCGTTGGAATTTTTCCACGGTCATAACAATAAATAACGGTCATATGTAAGGTCTCTTTTTACCTTTCCCTTTTCAATAATAATTTTTGATTATGTTGTTTGTATTTAGTATATACAGGCATATTGTCTGAAATTCAAAGTTCTCTACACCATATGTCCGAATAGGTACTAGTACAGTGTTTTGTATTTGCTGTTTGATTCGTAGTTAAGTATAAATATTCCTAGTTGTTCTTTTATTTTTAATTTTGTATCTACGTTTCATGTAAGTTTGTAGCTATAGTCCGAGATGACGTACATAGTTTTTAGAAGGTACATAGTCGTCAGTTCTATTGCCAGTAGGGAGCATTTCGTAGAAAGAAACTTACTTAGCTCGATTTTGTTGCGTTTATTTTGATTTGTGGAACAATTTTTTTTTTTGTGGAACTAATTCGATTATTGGTGGAACCACGTTTAAGAATCAAACAGGTGGACTTTGAAGAGTTATAGAGACTAAGTTAGGATCGTTTACATAATGTTAAAGTTATGTTTAAATAATATTAATATGTTTCGCCTTTCTGAGCTTTATGTATTCTACTTTCTTAATCAATACGGTCTTAAATAAAGACGGTATTGATAAATTCTTGGAAGGACTTATGTTTGTTTTAAGGGATAGGATATACGTTAACCATGTCTTAACTAAAAGTACGAGATAGTTTTCTTATCAGGCATTCGGTTTTTGTCATTAGAAAATTAACGACAATTACTTCTTCAAAGATCAAGTGTTGTATCAGAATTTCAATTTCTATTGTTTGTATCTATCCTGTTGTTTGTGAAAGTGATTTTGAAATGTTATCATGATGTTTTGCTTGAAACTTTAATATGTCAACAATTAAAACTCAGAATTATATAGCTACTTTCATAATTGTTTCCTACTTTTTCGGCAAGTTCATAAGTGAACTTAAATGCAATTAATATTTATTATTTGGATAATAGCAACAGATCTATTCATTCTTAACATTTATGTGTTTTGTCCATAATAACTAAAGTTCATGCGCGATGCTATGATCATGGCTCGTGATCAGGTCGGCAATGGCTGGTCGTTGCTAGGATCTTCTGTTGATGACAGCTGAATAGCAGCAGTTCGTTGACCTCTGATAGCACCTTACTGCCAAACTATCTTATAGTCCCATCTTACTATAACTTTATTAATTCCCTTAAAAAGTTATACAAATAAAAATAAGTATCGACCAAGTGAGTACCATACATCAATAAGTTAGCTTGTAGAAGACGTTAAAAAAAAACGTTGTTAATCATCTGCAGACTTAAAATATTTTATTTGTAACAGTATTGGAAGTAGAGTATGTGTGTAATTTATTTTGGTAAAATACTACTAATTACATAGATATTCTTTCTCATGGCTTAAAATTATTGGACGGTCTTAAAATATGAGTCAAGTGTGATCCTACTTATATAATAGTTCTGAAGAAGAACTGCAGGGTGGATCGAAACCTCGGCTTTCAAATAAATAGTTCTCCCTACATAAGAAAATTTGTAGAACTCCACCCAGACCATTTTCTCCCTCTTAAAATATTAGAATTAATAAGTAAGTAGTTACAATACATATTATATTATATGATATATTTCCCATGGAATATACATTGATGAAAACCAAAATCAACAATTTTTTTTGTCACATTTAATTGCCCAATTGGTGCAAAACGATGAAATTGAAATAAAAATTATTTCAATTATTGTTATTATATATATTTTATAGAGATAGACAATAAATGTGCCATTGAAAGGAAGTCCAATTAAAAAATATTCTCATTATATTCTAATTTCAAATTTGTATTTGAAAATTCTAACGGTATACAGTGCAATTAACTTATCTAGTAGTATTTCAAAGAAGTCTTAAACATAATTAATAAAGTATATTAATATCAAATATAAAAAACAAAACACATTTCTTGGTTTTTTATTTCTAGCGATTGCTTTAGGATTGATATTGGAAATAAAATAAATAGTCATTTGTAAGGGAGGAAATACGTATAATCAATGAAATGGTCGAAACGCACTGGTATTAAATGAGCCGTGAAACAGTTTTTCCACACTTCTGAAAACTCGTGTTTTTTGCTTTCAATATTATTTAATTAATACATACTATTTACATGGCATTCACGAGCCTTTATTCTAACGATTCCTGCAAAGTTTGAATGATTTGCATTATGTTTCTTTAATTCAAATCTTTTGCTCAATCGTAAATAATAAATGGAGCAATAGACACTTCAAGGTGAGTGTAGAAACTGACGTCAATGAATGCTAACGTATTCGGCCCGGGTTCCCGAGTGAATTAAATACGTGTATTCATTTATTAAATATTCACTTGCTCAATATAAATTAGCATCAATTAATTATGAATAGCTAAAATGTCATAATAAGAGAAGAGTAGAAATTGGAATGTTCAAATTAATTTAATTACTTTCAAATTATTTTAAAAATTAAATCTGTTTTGAATTATAATACTTAAGGTTATTTCAGTAGTTTGTGTTAACAGATCATAAATAATTAGCCAGTTTTATATTTATTATATAGAAGAAATAATTTATTCAGAATATGATCTATTAACAGTTATAGATCGACCTAAGGTAGTAACGTTAATTGCAGGAAAGCTGTAGGTTGACACAAATCTCACCTAAATCCTAGATTTGAATGCTGAAAAAGTCTGTTATAGTGGCACAGATTATTTTGCTTTTTTTTTTAGCACCAGATTTTATACTCATAAGGTCTTGACTTTTAAAAATTCAGATACAAAAACGAACTCCGCCTCCCCCCCCCCCCTCGACAGCACTGAAGAAGACCTGCAATGGGGGTCGAAACATTAGTTCTTTAATATGCAGCTCTCCCTCCCTACTAAAGACAAAAACGAATTGTTTTCACAGATTCTGTACAAATTATTACAGCGAAAATACCTCGTTGCAATGGGCTAGAAGCGATGGCTTAATTGGTTTTCGTTTAATAGCTTTAACCTAGTTTTGTTACGACTTCAATCGCAGACAGTAAAGTTGTTTTCCTGAAGTTGACCTTAACAATTACTGTTGCAAAACATTGCAATAATTTACAACCATTACATTGATTAAATCATTAAAATATATTAGGCTGTCGTGTATTTTATGACGATCGTTGTTGTTTTCTGATTTATTTTTGTATTTTACAAAAAGTTTCTGAAAATTACATATTTTTTTAGCTATCCACTTAGCTTAATTTTCGCCGAATTAGCCAATATTTTTCGATAAATTGGTTTCTATCTAAAAGATCTTCTTAGGTCGAAAAAAATCTAGTAAATTTATATTTTTATTGGAAAATCTTGATTTTCTTGGAAAAATATTTAAATAACCATATCTCCAAATGTCATACTAATGCTGTTGGCTCATATCAATGTATGCTGTTATGTTTATAAATTTATTGTAACGGTTGGAGTGCAAAAGGTCATAAGTGTGTAAAGCCACAACTGGTGCTAAATGCTCTTTAATTGTGGATGCGGTGGTGTGTATATAATTTGTCTTTAAATTTATTATTTTAAAATCTGATTTACGGATTCATATGAGTGTCTTTTATAGGCGAGATTTGTGCAATTAAAGAAACTCCTTAAGTTAGATATTAGCAAGTTATTTATTCCACATACCTGGTTGCAGTTGTATTGCGTGACTATGATCCTTGGTCCGCCCTGTGCCTTGCAACTAGATGTTACACCTTCGTGAACACGAGCTGTTTACTCAGCAAGTCGTCTGATAGATAACACTGCATTGCAAAAATGGCGTTTCAGGGCAGTCCTACGATATTTGTCAGTTAGTCAAATTTAAATCAATCTGGTATAAATAACGGCTCAAAAGGGTAATAAAGCTGTCCCTGACTATCTTAGCCCGTTGAACGGAACATGAAGGCATTGTTTCAAACTTTTATTGATAAAATCACGGGCGGATGCAGCACAAGTCTGGGTCAATGTGTCATCTTCGGTCAAATATCGACACACGGCCACATCACTTCGGGAACCCTCTACAACTCTTTGTTTTGAGGTGAGTTGCCTTACAAGTTGCCTTCTTTCTGAACATAGCACGTCAAAATGACGGGTACTCTGCCTGCACCAGTTCATTCAATTTTTGTTTTGAAAAAATCAATACAATCACTCTTTATAAAGTGATTTGAAGTAGTAAATAACTATCATTGTTCATATAATATTTATTCAGCATGACCAAACTTTTTTTCTTTCTTACGGCAAAAACCTGAAGTTTTTTTTTTTAAGAATATACAATATATACTTGTTATTTTGCCACAATAACAACAATGGAAAATGCTATGAATACCTATTTTTTTGTTATTTGTTATTTCGTTTTTTTTTTTTTCGAGGAATATACCCATATTTGTTTTGCCACAATAACCACTTAATTATGTAAATTTATTTCTTTAGAGCGTTTATTTTTATTTCAACAAGTCATCATGTTGCACTAGAACATTTTATGTTATTAGATCATATCAAATAGAAAATACCAAGGTCCAAAGACTGAATCAAAGACTAAGTCGAAAAATAAAGACTCATTTCATTATTTGAAAATTATGTCAAATGCAGAATAAATGTTTTTGTTTTTTTCAAATTTTGACTTTTTTTAGCCCTGTCGTACGAAAGTATAGTGATGTACCAATAATATTCAATTTAATAACCTTACTAATAAGCATTATTTGAAAATATACAGTGTTTTACGCAAGTTATGGAAACATTCTCACATTCTACACTGATAGCCGTCAATATGACGGATGTTCCCTGTGGACCAAAACTCAGAGATGTTCCGTTCAACTGGTTAAACAATTTCTAAGTCGTTGTTGCTGTTTGCATGGAATTTTAGCCCTACTGGAATCTTCAGTCACACATTCCTTTGATTTACGCTGTAAACAATTTAACACCTTGTTGCAATTATTTTCTCCATCCGTTAAAAGTCCTGGGTATTGCGTTGAAATCACTCTAGGGGTAGATTATGTCAAATGCCGTATATAACTGTACTTTACCCTTATGTTCCTTTGCCCTTTAATCTTAGATAGGGCACTTCCTATACCAACCAGGAAAGTCGCATACTTCACAGACGCCACTTGTTTGTAATAAACATACACACCTTTTTAATCTTTCTATTTATATTATATACATGCTTAGAAGGTCAGATACATTTATTGATCTAGTTTAATAACATTTTGAAAAATGAAGTTTATTTAAAAATAACGATGTTAAGTCATCACACCAGTATGTTTGATGTACTAGACACGTTTTTCTACATTACTCTTTATTGAAGGAATTTTCGGTCAAGATTTTACTTAGGTTGGGTCGAACGAAGAGGGTAGAAAAGAGGGGAAATCCCAAAACCGACTAAAATCGAAGAAAAGTGAACAAATATTTCCACTGCGTATCGCATCGGAATGTTAATGAGTCTATAAAATGTCTTAGCACAGCGGTCCCCAACCTTTTTAGCTGTGTGGATCACCAATTTTGAAAAGAAAATTCGGACCATCACTAACTACATATTACCATGCAATAAATAAACATCTCTTATAGACGTCTGTATTTGACGAAAATGTTTGAACATTTTCGATTTACTTAATTACACGCGATAACGTGTTTATTTTTAAATGAACTTTTATTGTATTTTATTTTTTCAAATTTCAGGCAAACTAGACCAATATATCTGCTTTAATATAAAACAAAAAAACTACAGAAAGAATTATTTTACTTTCTGATTATATAAAATCAAATGGCTTTCTTCCCTATCATATAATTCAATATCTGGATTAAAACTGGAGAACTTCAGTTTCAGGTCACTTTCGAAATTCATTTTATTTCAGTATAAAAGTAATGTTGAGAAGGCTCGTTCACACATATAAGTTGTAGAAAAACCCTATCAAATGCCTCAGTGCAATTCTAGCAATTGCAGGATATTCTTATAAAGGGGGAACAATGGTAGTATAATGGGGCTTATTTATTAGCTTGTATTTAGGATCAAAGTTGCTGTATCGATTCACTCCTAGATTAAGCTATAAAACCTATAGTTACTAGAAACTGAGTGGCTAAAATTATTTTCACACAATTTTTTGTCTACACTGCGGTTGGGAGCCACTGTCTACATTCCACTTTTTAGATGCGAGAGTTGAGAAGTGTTCGGATCCAAACAACACAAAAAATGGAAGTAATAACTCTCTCCAAGCTTCAATGCTTTATTGGTTAGGGACCCCATTGATATATCAGCTTCTAAATTGGGATCCTAAAGCTCCATTGTCGAACAGGTTACCGTTACAGCTATTGTTGTGAAATTGTTCGGAGTGACCATAAACCAGAACATAACTCCATCTGGATGCTTGGCGCGGAGAGCTACACCGTTAGCTCCTAGGCATTCAGTCCACGGAACCATAATCCCGCCAGGAACACCGCATCCGCCTCTTCTTTCGGCCACCTTTTGTTTCTTCTCTTCTTATTCAGTCCAGGCTCTGGGCTTATTTAGGGTTTATCCTTGTCATAAAGTACCTTACTTTGCTGAACTAAATATAAATTGCAAATAATATATAACTTTTGTCCTCTTAAATTGGTGTGAAAAAATTTAATTTTTTGTATTTATTTATTAAAATTTACAGCTATATTATAATAATATAATAAATGGAACGATACATAAATGCACGAGATAAAGGCAAGTAGAAAAATTACCCACTAGTAGTACGAAAATACCAAATTTATATTCTTAAAATGTATTCTATTTGTAGATTATAGAGAATTAAATCAGTTATGTAACGGTTAATAAACGTGTTTTTTTCAAAATACGTTAGCATTAGAACCCTATTCAGAAATTTAAAAAAAATATTTTTGTCTTGGATTTGTGAATGAAGACTATTTTTAACGAGTATTCTTCTGGCACTACGTTTTTCTCTTAAACCTCTGGTACTAAATTATAGGCTATTTTACTGAGATTAAAACCTTACGTTAGTAATTGTTGACGTGTTATTTTAAATTATTATTAAAAAAATAATCGAGGCGTTAATTTAAAATATATTTGAAAATTTTTAAACATATAAACATATAGCGATTAGTATATTTTTTAATAGGTTTAGTCTACTCTCTTATGCTAAAATTATTTTAGCTCCATTAATACATATTTTATATTATGATATGTATTCTAAATATTGTTGTTATATTAAACTATTTCTCTTTAAATAAAATGGATCTGATTGACACAGTGAAGACGAGCCTTCTTTCAAACCGTAAATATCCTGATTCTCCAGATGTTATCCATCCTATCGCAAAAGATTTGTCAGTCATTTTGACAGCTACTCGTATCTAACGCCGGCTGTTTATGACTTCTATCCCAAACATATTTAAAAATATACTAAGCCTTATTTATTTTTTTAAAGGGCCTATTTCCAAATTTTTTGAAGACAAAAATATTTTAAAGGAACTCTTGAGTGAGCTAGATTTCTAATAATATTTTTTAAATCACCCGTTTTTAACCTTTACTAAAATGGTTTAAAACTCAGAAAAAGAGTTTGACTATCCATTAGGATAGTTTTTCTAGTCGGCTTAATCTCATGTCATTATGTATCATACATTCTATTTACTTGTTGTATTATTATAGTACAGTTGTAAATTTCAATAAACGAATTAAAAAGTAATACATACTACGCAGAGCCAGTAGAAGATTAACTGCTCATAACAAATTGCCTTTACACTTCAACCTATTTGATAATTTAATAAATATCTAGTAATTTACGTTTCTGTGCTAATATAGACCAAACTTATTCCGAAAATCAGTGTTCGACCTAAGTAATTAGGCCGAAGATATTATTGACATTAAGGTTTAATATGTTCCTTTTTCTAAGGAATCTAAATAATGAGTTTAAACAAAAATATATTCGTGCAAATAGTCAATGTCTTCTTTTTCAATATCACTTTTACATTCATAATTTGTTTTGAATGGTTGATAGAATGTTTAGTGACGATGAATTAATCAATGAAAAAAAGAAAAGTCGATTGTCGTTGTATTTAAAACGAACTATTTTCTTAAAACGGGAGCTTAGTGGCTCAGTGGTAGAACCAAGACTTTTATTTAGTCTGCAAGCAGCCGGGGATGGATCATAAATGATCTAGGATTCTCCTGGTGCTCACCCAGCCTCTTAAATGGGGACCCAAAAATGGAGGAAAATCAGGCGGTTGAGCGTGTTCTAGGACAAATCACCTCCCTGCACGACCGTTGTCCATGAAACAGTACGGTCTCTATCATGTACTGAACCCCTGACCCTTCACAGGTTGTAGTGGTACAGGTTTTTTTTTCTCTTAAAACTTTGCCAATAATTTCACCAGTGTCGAAATAAATAAAAGTTATAGGCAACATGAGTGAGTTATGCTAATTTTGATAATAATATTAATGTTGATAATGTATTTAAATACATCTAAAAAAGACGTGCCACCATTAATGATAACAAATATGCATTTTCCTTACTATAGTATGAAAATAGCGATGAGAGAAAGAGTAATGAAACTGTTTTAATTTTTATTTTTTACAAGGAATTTTGAAATTTAAATTCACACCATAGATTAATGAGTGATAAGAATATTATAATATAATGTGGGAACATGAACTAAGTCTTTAACAAATACATGGAAGACTTCAAAAGCTTCTTGCTGATGCTCAACATGATTACTTGGCTAAGAGAATAACTAAACAATCTATAAAACATTATCGAAACACTAATTTGTTAATAATCAGCAATTTATTATTAATTGAAACACTAATGAATTTATTGAAACACTAATTGTTAATAATCAGCAATACACTAATTTAACTAATTAGCAATAACTAATTTAACAGAACTAATTTAGTTCTGCAACAAGGTTTAAGGGATAAATTGGCAGTATCCCCAAGCTGTTAATAATTGGCAGACCCTATCTTTATCCCTTAATCGTTGCAGTGAAACACTATGCTAAGTAGTTTGGGACCCGATTAAAGTCTAGTTTGTTCCTTCTAACTATTACAGTGATTAATTACAGTTAAAAAGGGCACAGCTTAGATTAAACAATTTTGTAGAATCTTACTTTTAACCAATTCCTGGTGAGGGCAGGATCTTGTGTTTGTTAAAAATAGATGCGTAATATTTATCAAATCTAGGACTTGTGGTAAATAAATGTTATAGTTTATGCAAAAGATATAAGCGTAAAACTTGAAGCAGGTATTGTTCGAATTGTTATGACTTGGATGTTACTGCCTAAGGATAATCTTCTGGCTTGAAGCTGGAGCGGTGAAGTTATTGAACCGAATTTATAACCTTAATAGCAATCGGTTTTCGAATAGCTTTATAGATATATTTTTACGATTATATTATACTCTATGCTGTAAATTTATCAAGCTAGGTCGTAAAAATCGGATCTTTGTTCCGTACCCGTCTTTTAACTCTCCTGGGATTTGGTTTCTCGCGGTTTTGTATATATTTTATTTTATTTTTTTTATCGCCATCCTGGATATCTTATTCTAGTTATTTTTGGACTGATTTTGATAAACTAGAGATATTCAAAGAACTTTTCTGGTATGTATGAACAAAATATCAGATGCAGTTTTAATGAATAATACCTCATCAGCTGCGTTTTCCAGAATAGCCACCCCGAGGTTTTTCAGGTACACTGTGCTTCGAGAAAAGAAACATAAGTCTTCGTGCGCCTGCTGACCCACAAGCACCCATATAACATGAATCTAGACTCCGTCCTTGAACTCCCACTTAACGTTAGTGGAAAGGATAATAGTGAATAAGACCCAAAAGGACTAGTTATGAAGACTTGAGCTGCAACAATGGTTCTCAGCAAAGTTAGGTTGGCTGACCCCATCAAGAATACTGGAAATTTTAGTTTTTTGCTATTATTTAAAAAAAAATCGATACTTGTATATTTATTCCGGTCCCTACTCAATATAAATATTTAGCATTCAGAAAAATGTTTCTTTTAAATAATTATCGATGGACTATTTGGAATCAGTCCTCGATATGCTAAAAACTATGGCCTGAAATCGGTACTAAAATTTAATAAGTGAAACTTATTAATTTTAATTCTCATTTTTTTATTCAAACTATGTCTTCTAAAAGGGTAGGGGGAGAAATAAAAACAGTCAACTAGGAGGATATAAAAATAGAAATATTGTGGATAGCAGAAATCTTGGATTGTTAATGGCCGGATATTCACGGTGGAGACTATTTTAAACATATTTCTTGTAACATCACACTATCCCCTATCAGATCTTCAGGAACAAGTAATTTTTCCTCTATAAACACTTAATTCGTTGTTGAAGATACCCCTCAAAGTTCTAGGTCGAGAAAGCCTCCGATATCAGGGTATGATAATAAGGTTTTATCGTCACGGTGGACTACCGGAGGTGCAACGAAAGCTAACGAACTGTATCTCATGTCATCCATCTCACGAGCCCACGGGTTCAACTCCTTCCGATCTCACAGTCGTCATTAGCCAAATGAGCTTCCTCGAGGGATTCCTATTCTGAAAAATTATCTTTACAAAAGAGAAAAAATAATTGGATATAAAAAGAAAGAAGGTCCGGAGAATGGGGCCGTGAATAGAAATAACTTTCGGGCTTAAATCTTCTTTTAAAGTTCAGAAGGAGACTTGATGAAATTTTCTTTTAAAAGAGAATCATAATTTTTCCTTCAAAGAAGGTAGTTAGTAGCGTTTAAAAATATTAGTTTAATAATTCGGTACCTTTAATTATTAATTGAGGAGCGCAATGACTCGGTGGTTGAACGCTGGGTTGTCGTGAATAAGGTCCCAAGTTGAAATTCAGCTGTGGTACATATTTATTTATTCTAAAAATGGCCGTGAATGGACCCCGTGTGATTTGGAGACCCACCATCTATAAGTGGGAGAAAACATATCAGTTTAGCGCGATCTAGGACATATCGCCTCTTGCTCAAACCATTGTTCAGGAAACTGTCTCCACCACCTATTGAACCCATTACTCTTCATGGGTTGTACGGGTACAAGTTATTTTAATATAAATATATCAATAGCTCTGTTCTTTAATATTAAACGCCCATATATCCTTTATACGTGTCCTCTTACAAACAAAAATTATTATTAGGATTTTAAAAGTAGCTTCTAAACTCAGTTAAATTTTTTAAATACAGGTGAATATTCTCCGAATTAAAATTTATTTACATTAAAATAATTAAAACTTGCTCCTTGTTAATTTTGTTATAAAATGTTCATATTTTTGTCTTGCAATCATAACTTAGTAACAACAACAATTTTTATGACAACTTGGCATGCCCATTTCCCTCCTCTCTATTCAACAGATTGAACCTTGACTTGATGATTTTACAAAAATCAGGAACTGTAACAGTGTGTTGAAAAGCAGTTGAGCTAGTTTTTTATATAATGATATTCATTTTTGATAATTGACATTTATATTATTTCGAATAACAGTACTAATAAACTCTAATTCATCATTTGATTTTTCAAAATTATTCACCAATCATGCAACTTCGTCTAACACGACCCTTTGCCGCTTTATTTTTTGTATGACATTGCTGATCAAACTATGTGAAGAATGTGAACAAATTATAATGCATTTTCAACTTCATTTATATTTCCTCAATAAATGATTTTTTTTTTGTTTTATTGTATTTTTAAGTTATCCTGAAATTTTTTTCTTCATGTTTTTTCCCTTCTTATCCTCAGGGAAGTAGTGTATGAATAGTCAAAGGAATTTAAAGAAGAGCCTCCAGGAAAGCTTAACCAAAACCTATCAATCTATTAATAAAAAATGTTTATGCACGTCAAGCCATTAAAAGTGTCCGAATTCATTTAACAATCTCAAATTGAATTCAATTATTCAAAATTGAATAGTTAATTTTAAGAGCAATCTGATAGGCGCATTGTAATGAAAACTCAACAAAAAGTTCAATATTAATTACAAAACAAATATATGTTAGTTCAAGACTGGTGCCAGATTTTACTTATCCGAAAAAATCCAAAATTAACAATATAAAAGCAGTTTTGCCAAAACGTTTCTTAAGCTATTCCTCAACTCAAATCGCGTAGTTATGGTCATAATAACATAATTTAGAGCCATTGCGTTAATTACCTCGGAGAAATTTGCCGAGATAAGACTAAAAACTATTGGAAAAGTATTTCGCTTATCTGTGGATATGATAAGGTTCTCACATCTTAATGAAGCTCCGAATTGGAATCTTCTTTACTTCCTCCAACTCTTTAACGAGCTTCTGTATCCTTTTAGAACTCACATTGCCGGACTTCACAATTATACTTTGGTGAACAGTCCACAAAAACCGAAAACATTATACCTTATATTGTTTATATGCTGTATTATAATATTCAGATTATAAGTGTTGAAGATACCAACAACTTAGGGACCAATTTGTACAATTGAGCAGCATATATTATGCTTGTGTGAAACGCGGTTGAAAAGTTAGAGAAAAATAAAATAAAATAAATGATAAAATTAAAAACAAAACAAATTAAATTAAATTAAAAACAAAAATATTTAAACTGGAATACGACGCTACCCGGTAAGTCGTCCTCGGACAGTATGGCAATAAGGTAAGGAAATAATCAGGCAAGGAAATGAAAAAAACTGACTCACCGAATCTTGCCGGACACTCCTCTCCTCACTGAGGTCTCGTAGGTTTGAGCTCACCGCGGTGGCGTACGTCCAATGCCGGTCCTCTCAATTCGGTCATCAAAAAATAGCAAGTGGCGGTGTAAAATAATAGGAATAATCAAAGGAGCGGTGTAGAAACAAGCGGTGACCAACAGGTTCAGGAAGCGGTATAACAATAGTAGATGTAGGAAAATGCGGGGGATAAATGCGGTTTTTCAAGCGGGGGGGGGGCAACTCGTTTCAGCGGAGGTATACAATAGACTAGACTCCGGGTAGGGGGTTTTAATCCTATTAACTGTAAACACGCTCACCCGGAATTATACAGAAATTAGAACTCAAAGTAAATAAATACAGAACTAAACATACCGCCTACTCAAAATTGATAGCAATTTTGTAATTAGGTGAAATGAAACTTTAGAACAGAAGAAGCGAACTTGCAATGGAAAAATATGTACAAAAAAAAAAAAAATGAAAAGTAACTTTAGTTTATTGGAAGGGGTATCAATTTATTGGTAGGCCATGTAATAGAACCGGAGGTGGTTCGTAGTTGCCCCTAAATATGCGCATCCGTATTAGTTGACGAAGTCCTGGTATCCAATATTTTCGTTGAATGAACGCCTGTATTAGGCGAGGGCCTCCGTGAATTGTGCTTTGATGATACCAGCCACAAATGAGGGTTGCTACATGCGATATCTTATGCAAAATGAGTGGGTGCTTTGCATCATACGTGAGATCTGAATGCCTTAGCCTACCGCCCACCCTGAGAAAACTCAGCTTGTCAATAAAAGGTGATACCGGTTTAATAGCTTGAGACATTTGTTCAGGGGACGTAGCCTTAAGATCAGTATGGAAGTATTGTTCCTGGGATAGACTGTCACATAAATTCATGCTGTCTCGCAGTTCTGAAACAGACAGGTCAGCGGATTTACGATATTTTGCGGTGCGAAAGTTGTTGACGACGCGGAGAACATAAGCGAAGACGGTTTTAAGGTGTTGGAGCGATGAAAAGGAGCTGATGGTGGTAATACGATAGTTTGGTTCGGCAGTGGCTAATATAGCGGTAGTCTCAGCTTTGCTTGCAGGAATTTCTTTTCGCTGATCAATGTGAGACTCTGGCAATCTGTTTGGAGGTAATTGCAAAAATGGTGGTCCTTCCCACCACCGTGAAAACTACATCAGCGTGCGAGGCATCAGACCTCGGGATCCACAATCAGCCGGATTATCTTGACGTTTGGTGTTTCTAAAAGGAAGAGAAACTATACATTGGCCTGAGGATGTTCTGCGGTGGGTGTTCATAAAATGTAGCTCACATAATTCGTCTTCCGGGTTCTGCGGTGTTATAGAAGCGACCTCTTCAGTCTTCCAGAAACGTTGAAGTGCATTATCATGTGGCGCGGTGCAACCAAAAAGCGTCACTACCCTATTTTCAACTGGTTCTGTAATTTTCCCCAATAAAATCCACCCAAAGGAAGTTTTCACTGCTGAAGGATTACCCCTGATGACTGAATTATTTTCCTCGGAAATGATTTCGGGATAAAGATCCGCACCTAAAAGAAAATCTATTTTCCCTTTTACGTGGAAAGCCGGGTCGGCCAATAACATGGAGGAAAATTTATTTCTAAGTTCATTTGAAAGCGTCGTAACCGGTAACTCTGCACAAATTTCATTGAGAACAACAGCTTCTGCGGAAATAGGGTTGTCTCGAGTGTGTCTTGGGGTCAAAGTGCAAGAAACCATTTCTGTCTTGCTAACCGTAGCATGGTTACCGATGCCTGTGATGTTCAGTGGGCAATTCTGGGGCTTTAAATTTAACCGTTGGGCCATTTCCCTGGTTATGCACGACACCTGAGAGCCAGGATCCACAACGAGGCGTATAGGAAACTTCCTACCATCCGAAGCTGTAAGAAAGGTCTCTGCTGTACCCAGCAATACTGTGGAGTACGCAGTACTAGTCGGGAAAGTACGGGCACTGCAGGATAGTGCTTGCGTAGGAGGCGGATTTTCAAGTGATTCCCTAGGTGGAGCTGTGAAAGTAGAGCGGTGTAAACGTGATTGATGTTTCGAAGAACCACACGAGATGCATTTACCTTTAGAGTTACATTTTGATAACATGTGGTTTCCTAGACAATTAAAGCATTTTCTCAAATTTTTTACTGTCTCCCAGCGGGCATCTACATTTTGTTTCGAAAATGTTTCACAATGAGTTAGCTTATGTGAAGCTGAACAAAGCGGGCATACTATATGAGCGGTGAACAGTGGAATATAATAAAAATTCGAAGAAAGATATAAAATTCGGTGGAAGCAGATTTATTTGGCGGTGAAGAACATCGGCCGTAATATGGGTTAGTCGTGATCAGAGATGTTTTTCGTTGGAAATTTGCACGTTGGTTAGGATTAAACTCGTTCCTACCTGGAGAACTCAGTTCGAGAATTTTGCAACGTTCAGTTAGAAAATCCGAGAAATGTTTGTGTGATGGATACTGAACCCCTGAATGCTTGGAATTATACAGAAATTAGAACTCAAAGTAAATAAATACAGAACTAAACAATGCTGGTATACCATATTTCGGGGGTGTGGTACCGGTTTCCATGGGAGGATATGCAGAATATTTTAAGAAACGAAATCTACGTTCAACAACAAATTTAAAGAATGCAAAATAAAGGTAATTAATATAGTCTACTATAAAAATCTAATACTTTTCCAGTTTCTGATGTTTTCGTAACGAAATAAATTAAATTTCTATAAATATCTGTTCAACAAATAGCCGCCGGTAGATTGAAAGCTTGGTCTTGTGATTGCAAGGCGATTCCCATAGATAGAGATTGTTCGAAAAAATTTAATCACTTAACTAATACCATATCACATCATTAAATATCATAGGTAATAATCTAAAACCATGGAAATAAAAATTTATCCGAATGAATTTTTGATAAATCATAAAGAGATTTGTGTTTTTTTTTTCTTTTTTCGTATTGGCCTATTAGGGACCACTTCACCAGTCACGTTTTCCTTGCCCAGTACTCCATTCCTCGCCGGTGCTGCTCCATTTCCTTCCCATCTTCAGATTTTTTTGAAAACCCACATAAGTTCCAAGAATATTTTAGTAGAAAGTAGGCTAAGACGGAGATAAAAAAAAAATAGGGGAGTGTAATTTAGTACTGAATTTCGTGTTAAAAGCGCAATTTAGTGAGGAAAAAATTAGGGTTAGGTTAAGATCTATTATTTGGCGAACTTTATATTTAAGGTTAGGTTAAGGTGTGTTGTATCTTTTGGAAGTACAATATACCTAGGGAAGCAAGAAGTTGAGAGAGAGGCATGGAACTCGAACTTCCGGAAACTGATAACTCTAGTGATGAAGAAAGCCTGTAGCGGTAAGATGTTTTATTAAGTTCAATATGCTATATCTCAGGAAATGCTGACCCGATTGCGATATATGCATGTTTTAGGATTTAGATTAGTTATCGATAGGCTAAATCCCATAAATCTGAATAATATAAATCGTTTCTGTAGTCTTTGGAAAAGCTGCAAAATCCCTACTTTAGACGTAAGATGGTTGACGAACGAATTACTTTTCGATCGGTAAGTAATACCTTAAATTTTTAGGAGTGGGGTATTTAACTTTTTTGGTGCTTTTCTGTTATCGTCCCGTCTATAAAAAAATGTTTTTAATATAGTTAGTATATTACTATTAAATTTTTTTTTTTTAATTCAATTTATTGATATTTACAACTATAATGCTATTACAATAAGTAAATCTGCTATATGTACAATACGACTTGAAAAGCACTTGTGGAGAAACTACCCATCGGTAGCACTCCAAAAAGTTCTATAGTAGATGGTCTCGAGGCCATCTTCTTTTCAGACGCCTCGGAGGGTTATCAGGAATAGTATGGGAAGCAAGTTGAGAGACTAGCGGATTCAAGTGTGTATGGAGCTTGTCATGGAAGGATAGGCATCTAGTTTGGGCCAAATCAGTAACATATGGGATATTAAGATCATGATGGATGAGTTTGTTCGTTACATAATAAGGAGCATTGAGGATTTTACGAAGGATTTTGGATTGCAAGGATTGGATACGAGATGAATTGGATGGTTTAGTAGAGCCCCAAAGCTTAACTCCGTATGTCCAAATAGGTCTGATAACTGTCTTGTAAATGAGTCTTTTGTAATTTATTGGGAGCTTAGAGCGTTTGTCCAGTAAATGTTGAAGTAGGCGAAAACGACGAGCAGTTTCTTGTCTTTTCAGTCTTGTATGAGGATTCCAAGTGAGACGTTTGTCCAGATGGAGTCCTAGGTAACGTACCTGTTCGACAGAGTTCAGAGGAATATTATTAAAGGGTACAGTAGGGCAGGAATTCGTAGGTTTACGACGAAGGGTGAAGGTAATTTGATGGGATTTGTTAGGATTAATTTTAATTCTCCAATTTTGACACCATTCTTGAAGGTTTGAGATATGGGATTGAAGAGTTTGGGATGCATCAAATGGATCATTATTTACTGATAACACACATGTGTCATCAGCGTACGTAGTGAGGACAGTGCTTGGATGGGTTGGGATGTCAGCTTACTATTAAATAAAACTTATGTTATCTATATATATATGAAATTTAATTTAATTATTAATTTTTATTCTCGTATTATACATTTTTAAAAATTTAGATGTTTGTAATAAAATTGTAAAAAAATTTAATATCTTCCAATATTTCATTGAAAGAATCTTTTTCTGCTAACTTTTTCCGCCACATAAATTTCACTAAATAATGTTTTTAAAAATTCCTTCTAGTATACCTTCTTTTGTTTTCCCATTTCGCTGATCCCAACAATCGTTCTATATTTTGAGTATTATGTAAAGTTTGTTGTGTTGGATCGACAAACTTGTACTTATGATTAACAGTGGAGTGTGTATATCCTTCCATCCAAATATTTCGATACGACTTCCAGTAGTCTGAAACGATAATAGATCCAGGGAGGATGCATTGTTTTATAGCTTTAATTAATGTTCCTGGAGATCTGTCAGGTACATGTTATGAAATGGTGAGGTAGTCATTAAACATTAATAAAAAAATAATTTCATGATGTTGAAAAATCCTTACAGAAGTTTTAGCTAAACTGGGTTCTTCCTTCAGGACTCATTCTGAATACAGCTACATTAAATGTCCAAGCTATCCAATCTGTTCTATTACGTTTTATTCTGTGCTGGGATGTTCTATTTTTCGCTATCTATTGATCTTATCCCTGCGTCTTTTAAACCATTGTTCTTTTTATATTTAGTATTTGATCCGGAAGCGGTAAAAGGCTAACGTCTTATTGTTGTGTTTCCTAAACTGAATATTAAAATACACGGCGGCCAGGTACAAAGGGCACGGAAAGGGGTAAAGCATGTATTAGTTAGTATTCAGCCGGCAGTGGCGCCAAGGTTTCCTGTTTTTTTTTTTAATTTTATCTTTATTTTTTAATATCCTGCGTCCTAAGCATATTATTATATAAATAAGTTCATGACTTCGTAGATTTTAAAGAGAGAAGTCTTACAGAAGAGTTATCTGTAAAGACGTTGTAAGCATTAAGACACGCAACGGCGATTTATTATTACTCCCTGTCTATTTTCTTTGTACAAACTAGATACTATTTTTGCGAATAAACTATAAAATATGAAAAGCAAATGGTTAATGACTAATTAATTAAGTTTTTATCAATTGCGGCATTTAATTAAGCTATGAGTTATTTGTATTCTAATTAATTTTTTTTTAAAACTAATACGCACTTTACATTATTATATTTTTCATCATAATTCTTATTGCATTATCTGGATTTTTATGTAGCATCTAATAAATTTTTGAGGGAGGGTGGTAAATATAATCGAACGAAAATAATACTCAATTTAATTCAAGAGTTAAAATTTTATTTCAAATTTTTGTCATGAGATTTTTTTTTTAATTTGTATATTTCAGGGAGCATTGCCCCTTTTTTTACTTTGTTTCATTTAATTACACCATTTTTCAGATCGTTTCTTGCTTCTATGTTCCCATTTCGAGGTTATCTATAATAAATTATTGAACATAAGTCACAAATATATTTAATAAATTATAAATATAGAAGTGAATATGCGCCTGCGATTAATTGATAAAATGATTTTATGAACAATGATAATTGTTAAATTACATACATTCTTATACTGTAATATTTATAATAGGATTTCATTAATTGACAGTTGAAAGTACACTTTTAGTCTATTATCTTTTTTAGTGGATGATTCGTTTTAGATTTGTGAAGATTTATGAATATCTTTAATCATATAAGTTAGAATAAAAATATTTATTTTAAAATTATTTTGATGACAAACAAGATTTGCCGTATTTGCAATAAATTTGGCGAAGCCATTGTAAATAGTGGCATAAATATTACTGGCAATTATAAAGGAAAATTACAAGAGAAAGAGCCCATAGTTAAGATTAATGGGTCACAGTAATAAATCAAATAACATGAATTCAAAGTAATAAAGTCGCTGCAGGTGCTTTTTATCTGCAATTTTAACATGTTTTATTGCAGCAATATACCTGCCCTCGAGGATATTTTCCACTTTAAACGAAATATATTCCTTACATTCCCAATCTTAAGTAGCATAAAAGGCTGTTAGAAAGAATAAAAGCATAACAAAGAAAAGAAAATACCTCGTCGAATTTTAGAAGAAAAGTGGTTTAAATCCGGCTTAGAAAGTTATTAATTATAAAATTTACTATGTTCAAAACCCTACGTTATATATTAAATGAGACAATTCTGTTTAAGAAATGTTGCTTTCAGAAATGTTTGAGAAATAATTCTCAAGTTTTGTCTTACTTTCTTCCACACGATTAAAAAAATAGCAAAAGATATTTAATATATTTAGTTGATTCCTTTGTTTTACGGTTAATGGCGTACAATTAATTAAATATTAAAAAAATATTTATTTTAATACGCTGTGATAAGCTGCTACCTAATACCCAACATCGTAATTATTTCAGCAAATATACTCAGGAAAGTAACCAAATTTGGGGTTATGGTCAAATAGGACCTTTTGTACAAGAGTTAATTTCATAGTTACTATTGAATCATCATATCATTAACTAATATCATATCATATCATTAAATATCATTGGTAATAATCTAAAACCATGGATATAAAAATTTACCTTGCCCACTGGGGACCACTTCACCCGACACGTTTTCCTGGCCCAGTACTCCCTCATTCCTCGCCGGCGCTGCTCCCTTCTTTCTTCCGCCCATTTCCTTCCCGTCTTCAGCTTTTCTTAAAAACCCACTGAGTTTCATCCTGAGACGTTTGCTTTCCAGAACATCTTCGTAATCTCCATCTCCTGTAAATCCCTTTCTACCACTTCGAACCAGGTAGGTCAGTGTAATAAGTTTCATTCGTGACAAGTGGTCATAAAATAATATTCTCCTTTTTCTCATAACATCCGATATTTTTGGACATGAGTATACAGCTCGCCGATAGATCATCTGTATTCACCTTGGTCTCTAATTGGGCCAAGACTTTTCCTTAAGATCATTGTTTCTTTGATCTCCGATTTTTCTACCAGACGTTTCTTTTTCATAATCAGCCATTCTGCAGCAGATAGGGCCTCTGGTCGTATAAAATTGAAATATTCCCTAATTTTTGCATTCAAGGACATTGACCTTTTGTTGTAAATATCCTTGGTGAGTTGGAACACCATTTCCATTTTATTCAAGCGCGAATTAAATGTATTTTCTCACCAAAATGATTCGTGCCTTATTGATGAGAACAGTATTTTTACCGCTTTAGAATTCGATTTCCTATTAGATATTATGAGATCATCTGAAATAATTTTATTAATTCAAATTTTATTTATGTATATCTATTGCCATCGGCGGTAAGTTACGCTTCTATGTAGATAGCAGTTTATTTCGTATTAGAGATAATGTTTTATCATCCCCGACCCTCCACTTTTACGAGTTAAGCCCTTCCGAGGGCGGATGTGGGTCAGGGGCGCAATAGGAGAAGTTATAACAGAGTTACCTGCGCAAGAGGCTCTATGGCAAACTCTTTTACAACAAGTATGCTGCACCGCTCTCTCACTTTTTGATAAGGCTAACTTTAGTGTGTTAAATCTAACTAACTTTGACTTTAATTAACTTTAAAAATAAAAATTCATTTTAGAAAGTTTCTTTCATATTATATTACAGACACAGACACACATATATGTGTGTGTGTGTGTATAATATGTATGATTATGAAAGTTGTGAATTAACCGACTATATATGATTTGGATGGGAACACTTTTCGCATGTTCATTTCTATTTCTAACTATAAATAGAAAGCCAACCCAAAATATCATGTAATTTACAAGTAATTAATTGATAATGAAATTAAAATTTAATTAAATTAGTAAGTATATAACCTACATATAATATAAAAAAGCAATTAAATAAAGGGCACATTTGGCTAGGAGACCAAACAGGCCTTGTACTAATTCTATCCACTTTTCATCACAATATGAACGGAACAAACAATATATACAAAGAAACGTTTTCAGTTATTCTTAGGATGAAATTTCACCAAATAATGTATATTAAAGGCTAAACTATAAGTAATTAAAACAGTGGTTTATAGACAATAGTCTGTCCTGTTTAAATCTCTTCAAGCACTTTTTAAAAAAATTCACCTTTAAGTAATTCAGCTAAAATTTGTCCTTAACACATTGTTTTGTCAATTTATATTTTTAGCCTCGAATATAGTATCGAATTTTTGTTAGCTGTTTATTCATTTAACATCACTTTATGCAGCTAATCGTTGAATGCTACAATGGGTGTCTTAAATTATGCCTATCCATATAATTAGGATAGGGGTTTTTAACTAGTACCTGACAACGCAAAGGTGCCTCTTTTATGCACCTTCCCAAAGACGGTATAGCTAAGGATTCTATACTCCTTTTAAAAATCCAAGGATCATTTGTTACGCTGCGAACCCGCGATATTGGGTATCGTAGGTTTTTAGGCCAACCACTATAACCACAGTTGACCCGGATCGCATGTGTTTCTCCTACTTTATTTAATGGAACCTTCTGTATAGGAATCTTATCATCGACTGAAAACGTTTCTTTGTGTATAAGTTGCCATTTCCTTTCATATTGAGATGAAAAGTGGACAGAATTAGTATAAGGCCTGCCCGTACGCCTAGCCAAATAGGTCCTTTATGTCTTACTGAATCATCGGCTCCTTAAGAGCAACGGAAAAGCTTTGCTAAAATCTCTCTCTCAGGGAGGGTCTGTTCTTTTTTATAAAGTAGCTCTCATAAGAATCCATAACTCTAGCCACGTTTCATCCATTATTTTATCGTTCTTTCTTATATTTTTCTTTCCTTTTAGCGCACTACTTCGTGTGAAATATATCTTCTATAAATAAAACGTATGTTTATATTCAAGTTGGCTTTTTCATCAAGTTTTCCGAGCATTTATCGTGCTATCACAACTTATTTATGCAACAATATGTCTATTGTTTTAGGGTACCATAATCATATAAATATTTCTCGTTGTCTAAACCATCATATTACATTTGTAAAAAAAATCAGGGCTTTTATGTGAATTACTTTTGGAAAACCAAAGATAGCAATGTGTTCTGTAAATAATATTTTGCCTCCTACTCAATTCGTTTTTATATTGAACTCTGATATGTAGATTTCAAGAACCAATTTTAACTGATTTGTAGTTATTAAACATTCGTTTTGGTGAATTTCATAACGATTTTAGGTGAAGTGCGAATAAGTGTTTGGGTTGGAATTGTTCCAAAATGAGTTTCATGTGTTCATGAATGAATAAATTTTCAAAGCTAATAAGGGGTTAAATCAGGCCTTGGGCTGAAAAGAGGTTACTGCTTATATTACCTATCCATTTCAAGCCAAAAATTAGGAGAACGACACGATAACGCTTTCCTCAGCACAGTTCCTTTCCTCAACTATCTCTGGACAAAATTCAAATTAACCCTCTTATTCACCGATGCAGCAGATACGAGGTGTGGATATTAAATAACGAGACTGATGTTGCTTTCTATATTCATGGGATTGTGTACCTTCACTGTGTTCCTGAAGGTCAAACTATTAATCAATACTACTAACTTGAGAAACATGCAAAACTACGTAAAAGATTAAGGAAAGGCGTCCCGAAATGTGGAACGACAAATCATGGGTTCTCCACCAAGACTATGCGCCAGCTCATTCCGCGTTATCTGTCAAGAGGTTCCTAGCCCAGAATAGCATCCCAGTGTTAGAGCATCCACCTTATTCACCAGATCTTGCACCATGTGACTTCTATCTGTTCCCTAAGGTGAAATGTTCATTAAAAGGGACGAGATTTGAGTCTGGAAGCTGTAAAAGAGAAAGCGGCACTCGTCCTGAAGGAGCTGCCAGAAGATGACTTCCAGCACTGTTTCCAACAATGGCAAATTCGCATTGAGCGTTGTAGGGATAGAGAAGGGGTGTATTGGTACTATATTGAAGGTGATATTAAGTAATTATGTATAAAATAAAAATAAATTTTATTGCAACGTCAGTCTCGTTATTTAATAGCCACACCTCGTAAATCCCTATAAATGTATGAAAGG